>OZ024877.1:50130796-50296010 GCA_964017185.1 Rugalucina vietnamica
AAGGTGGTTCTAACGAGCACCCACAATCTATGTTTTGGAGCAAAAATAAGAAAAATAGGCATACCCCTGTGAACCCCAGTTTATATATAAATGGGGTATAAGGGGGTATACATTACATGGACATGTTATCCTGATGCATGTACGTTATTCTTTTCTGTCATATTAGTTTTGTGTGTGTTTGTTTAGAAGCAAGTAATAAGTGACAATTTATTTTTGCCGACTGCATCCTGCAAATGGGGACATGCAAGAGCGATGTAAAAGCATGTCTAGATATAAGAAATGTTTATGATCTGACATTTAGTTTTCAATTTCAACACAATTTCTCGTGAAAAACAGAAAAAACTTCAGTATATTGATATGTTTTAACAGGCTAAGAAGTACATGTACTGTTTAGGCAAACTGTTTCTTGGAAACAAATGTCTGTAAGGTGTTTTACAACAGCAAATGAGCCGCCTCGTGGGAAAACCAACAATGTGGTTTCCCAACAGGTCTGACACAAATCTGGCTGTGCAGTCACAGAAGCATGCTAGAAGCATGAAATTTCGGATTTAGGAAGTAGAGGGATTGTACTATCCGTGTAGCGAAAACAAAGGCGCTGATCAGCTTCGCGGTTACCGCGAAGCTGATCTGCACCTTTGTTTTCGCATATGCAAATTGTTGGTTTTCCCATGAGGTGGCTGAAATATAAACAAAATTTTCACAAACAACTTTACACAGTTATGTGATGTGTCAGGATAGACTTAATACATTATTGCATCCTCTTCTGTATTTTAAATCCAATCAAACATACAAATTCATGGGATGCAATGCGAGAATACCTGTCTTCAGGGTTTCCCGCAAGGTCTTGCACAAACCAGTCTGTACAGTCACAGAAGAAGGTTAGAAACTTAAAATTCCAGATTTAAGAAGAAAATGGATTGTAGTATCTGTAAGCAAAAACAAAGGGGCTGACCAGCTGTGCAGTAACTGCACAGCTGATCTGTGTCTTTTGTTTTCACAAAAGCAAACATCAGTTTTCAAAAGATGAGGCTTCCATAATAAAAATATTTGAAAGACTGGGACTTACCTTGTGAAAACTTCAATGCTCTGGTCACCTTTCTGTGCTGGGTCACTGTTTTAATCACCGGGTGGTCCTTCAATGCATCAAATCCTGCTGCCTGCTGATCATTCAGCTGTCAACAGATTAGAGGAAACAGTCAAAGAGTTACTCCCTTTTATATTGTTTTACTCCCAATTTTATGTTAAATTGCAATATCTATATAATTATAATTTGACAAGCATTTAATTCAATATTATGTAACTGATAAAATGTGAAAATATTCCTGGCATCCATTTATTGAAGTCACAGACCATAACCTACTGCACGGCAGATTTTCAGTCGGAATCTACACAAATTGGAATGACATTGCCCAAAGAAATGGTAAACTAATTCGAAATATCAGAACTAGACAGAGGCATTGTATTCCTTCCTCTGGGATATTACCTAATGCTTTTGTATGTAGTGATTTTTTTATTTATTTAAACTGAGCCGCCGCATCAGAAAACTATTAATATGCAAAAATTATGCGAAAACAAAGACGCAGATCAGCTGTGCAGTAACTGCACAGCTGATCAGCACCTTTGTTTCTGCTACACGAATAGTACAAACCCTCTTCTTCTTAAATCCAAAATCTAAAGCCTTCTAGCCTTCTTCTGCGACTGAAAAGGCTGGTTTGTGTCGGACCTGGTCAGAAAACCAAAATGTGGTTTTCTCACGTGAAGGCGCAATTTTTGATAATTGACTGTGTTACACCAACCTTCACAACATCAAAGTCGCTGGGATAATCAAATGCTGGATTGTCCCTCTGAATAATCTTCCATGATGTCACTCCCGACTCATACAATGCTGCGTTGAGATACCGTTTTCGTGTGCTCTGTTTGTAGTAACCATTGTAACTCACAATATATTCTGAAAAAAAAAAACAAAAAAAAACAACAAATAAATGTTCATACAGGTCAACCTAATTGCAGCACAATCTTAAGGGTCCATAGAAACAGACCATGTTACAAGTGAAATAGTGTTATAATGAGGTTGTTTAAAATAGACAAATTATACAGTAATCATTTTTGGAGCCTTTGCATGGCCATATTATATTGAAAACCGCATTATAGTGAGGCACACTAAAATGAGGTTGAACAGTACTAAATTACAATATATAAGTCATTTTTCAATAATTTATGAGCCGCATCATGAGAAAACTGGCATTTGGCCTATTAGATAACAAAGAAGCAGATCAGCTGTGCACAAAAGTGTTATGTGATCTACATGTAACTGATCTTATCATATTTATGAAATAAACATTATACACTGAATGAATGTGATGTCATCATACATGTATGTAGATCAGCTGGCTAAACTGCACTCCGATACACTTCGTGACCTCGCTCCTCTCCCGTGACAGCTTAGCATAAGTTGCCTTCAAACTATGGTCGAATAGATTATGGATTTTGTAAGAAGCTTATAGCTGCTTTATTTGGTGATAATTGTTAGAAATTTTGTTATTTTTTGTTAGAAAATGCATAAATCTTTTAGTAAACATCCAGTTAGCCTGCAGAATTTCAATAAATTTGCAAAAAGCAATCGATTTTCTATGTTGTGTCCCATATTTTACAGTAGTCTCCCTTTATCTATTTATAGACGTATGTGATACTTTCCACAGAAAACACGAAGTATTTTATGAATCTGCCTACTTTTACATCTGGAATATTTATGCATTAAGTCCTATCAGTCAGAAAAGATATAACATAACATAATTTTCAATTAAAACAATGTTTTCTGAGGAAAACTATGTCCCCCCAACCGTTTAGTAATTGAAGTGTAGTTACCTTGTGATATGAAGTTTTTCTAGGGAAGACACCATGTAAGGTGTGATAGTTTAAACTTGTTTTGGACCCTGTCTAAAATTGGGTCACAATCACCAAATTCTTATAAACTCTGAACCTCCTCACAACAATGCTTCTGAGCAAGTTTGGTCAAAATCCATCAATTAGTTTACAAGATATCGTATCGGATAAACTAATTTCAACAGTTTTTATGGACCCGTGACCTTGGAAATTAGGTCAAGGTCAAAATCCATCAACTGGTTTACAAGATATTGCAGTGAAAAGACTGATTTCAACATTTTTTTATGGACTCGTGACCTTGAAAATTAGGTCAAGGTCACCGAAATCTAATCAACTCTGAGCCTTCTCGCAACAATGCTTCTGTGCAAGTTTGGTCAAAATCCATCAATTGGTTTACAAGTTATCGAGTTGGAAAGATTAATTTCAACATTTTTTATGGACTCGTGACCTTGAAAATTAGGTCAAGATCACCAAAATCTAATCAACTCTGAGCCTCCTCCCAACAATGCTTCTGTGCAAGTTTGGTCAAAATCCGTCAATTGATTTACAAGATACTGCGTTGGAAAGACTAATTTCAACATTTCTTATGGACTTGTGACCTTGAAAATTAGGTCAAGGTCACCAAAATCTAGCCGACTCTGCGCCTTCTCGCAACAATGCTTCTGTGCAAGTTTGGTCAAAATCCATCCATTCGTTTACAAGTTATCGCGTTGGAAAGACTAAATTTAACATTTTTTATGGACTTGTGACCTTGATTATTAGGTCAAGGTCACCAAAATATAATCAACTCTGAGCCTCCTCCCAACAATGCTTCTGTGCAAGTTTGGTCAAAATCCATTGATTGGTTTACAAGATACTGCATTGGAAAGACTAATTTCAACATTTTTTATGGACTCGTGACCTTGAAAATTAGATCAAGGTCACCAAAATCTAATCAACTCTGAGCCTTCTTGCAACAATGCTTCTGTGCAAGTTTGGTCAAAATCCATCTATTGGTTTACAAGTTATCGCGTTGGAAAGACTAATTTCAACATTTTTTATGGACTCGTGACCTTGAAAATTCGGTCAAGGTCACCAAAATCTAATCAACTCTGAGCCTCCTCCCAACAATGCTTCTGTGCAAGTTTGGTCAAAATCCATCAATAGGTTTACAAGATATTGCATTGGAAAGACTAATTTCAACAGTTTTTATGGACTCGTGACCTTGAAAATTAGGTCAAGGTCACCGAAATCTAATCAACTCTGAGCCTCCTCCCAACAATGCCCTTGTGCAAGTTTAGTCAAAATCCATTCATTTGTTCAGAAGATATCGCGTCGGAAAACCTAATTTGATCAGTTTTCATAGGCTGGTGACCTTGAAAATTAGGTCAAGGTCACCAAAATCTAATCAACTCTGAGCCTCCTCCCAACAATGCTCTTGTGCAAGTTTGCTCAAAATCCATTCATTTGTTCAGAAGATATCGCGTCAGAAAACCTAATTTGATCAGTTTTCATGGGCTGGTGACCTTGAAAATGAGGTCAAGGTCACCAAAATCTAATCAACTCTTTCCCCCCTCCCAACCATGTATCTATGCAAGTTTGGTCAAAATCCATCCACTGGTTCAAAAGATATCGCGTAAGAAAGAAGCTACGCGGACGCGGACGCCGACGCGGACGCCGACGCCGACGCCGACGGGAACCGCACCAAAAACAATATGTCCCCCACCTTCGGTTGGGGGGACATAATTTCCTTGGAAATCTTTGATGATTTTGCATTTTCGACCAAGGGTTCAATAGAAGTCATTTCCGTCGGTATGGAGAGGTCTTACGGAATACCGATGGAAATATTCTGTCTACATCTTATGATGAAAAGGAGCACAACTTACCATTATCAACTACAGAACTTGAAAATTCTACTTTCACTTCGGTACTTGGATGGTTCCCTGTGGCATTGCATGGCACAAAGTGGAGATTCTGGGTCATTCCACCATCCGGTAAAATCTGAAGAACTGCCGTCAACAGCAGCAGGATTCTTGCCGTGTCCATGTTGTGACTTAAGAATATTCTTATTACATGGTAACAACCATTACCATTCTTGTTCCATGACTACAAATTATATATTCTGACTACAAACATATTCTGTCTTATTCCATTATAAGTACACGTAGCTTTATAATTTTTTATTCCTTGATTACAAAATGGTTGTCATTTCCCAGAATAACTACTATTCAATTATTCATCAGCACCACTAAATGCTGTAATTCTCTTCAGGGAAGTACTAGGCAGTAGAATTTGTTGCTAGAAACTTCAGCTGTGGCCTCTTGTTCAGTTTTTTCTTTCTCTTCATGGTTTCAACTGGAAGAAGAGGACACAAGATGTAATATCACGGCAACCATTTACATTTATCATCACGAAAACATGTCCGTGTACAGGGCTTTTTTCTGACTTTTTTGGGAAATTTTTGGTACCGATGAAATTGGGAAAAAATTGTGTGATTTTGGGAAAAAATATGACCATTTTGGAAAAAAATAGTGCAATTTTAAGCAATATTGGGAAAATTTACCTTTTAAATTGGGATATTTCTGCTAATTTGGGAATGTTCCAGGTCAATTGGGAATTTTTTCAGCCAATTGGGAAAAAATTTGGTACCGGAAACGGGTACCAGCTTTGTATAGAGAAAAAGCCCTGGTGTAAAGTAAACCACCATATCCATCATATTTTTATAGTAAAATGGGGGAGGGGGGGGGGGTTGCATGGGTATACCTTTTTTCTCCAAAATAGTGAGTGGCTGCAAGCACGACTGTTGTGCAGATGGCCAGTGTCTTTTTCGTAATATGAAACCAGCTGCTGTTAGCAAAGATATGAGCCACGTCATGAGAAAACCACTGTTGTTTCTGACCAGGTCCGACACATACTGGCCTGTCAGTCTCAGAAAAAGGCAAGAAGCTCAAAACTTAAGATTTAAGACAAAGAGAGATTGTACAATCTGTGTAGTAAAATCAAAGGCGCTGATCAGCTGTGCAGTTACTGCACAGCTTCTCTGTATTTTTTGTTTTCGCACAGGCAAAAAGCCTGTTTTCTCATGACCGGGTTTATATGCTACAGTGTCAATAGCCTAGTGACATTCTAATTTGCCATTTTAATCACCATTTTTAATCACTAGTTAATATCACTTCAATGCTATCTATCACAGTGGACAATCATGTGATATAATCCATCAAAAAGAAGAAGAAAAAAGACACTGGCCAGGTTGAGGTGAAACCTGTGCAGGGGCAGAATGGCTGACTCCGGTCCCAGAGGTTTCAGGTTCAATCCTCATTTGGGGCGCATTTCGTTGTGGCCTTGAGCAAGTCACATATCCACAGCTCCTATCTATCTATCTTCTGATACAGCTCCTATCTATCTATCTTCTGATACTGAGTCGATCAATTTCTGATCATCACCTCTGACAGGTGTGATCTATTTCTGATCATCGTCTCAGGTGTGGGGTGGGTGGCTAAATTTAGAATTTAGACAGGGGGAAAAACATTTGGGGTGGGCCATTAAACTATTTACAAGATATAGATCTGAGGCATACTAAAACTCATGCCTCTGGGCCTATTATTTAAATAAATTTAAATAAAAGCCTTAAATTCCTCAATGGTCTTTGATGAGACCACAGAAGAAGGGAGACTATTCCAGAGTGGAATAGCATACATGTGATACCTCCCTCATCATCAGGGTGACTTCAGAAAATGAGCCATTAAATTGATTGAAATTCTTTTAAAATATACCTATTTTTCAAACAAAATTCAAAGTCTCCCTGAAATAGATCAGGAAGTTTCCTATATATTCTATACATTTTTCAAAAACCTCCCTGAAATGAAAGAAAATTCTCCCTGAAGCTCCTTTTCAATTCATCACATGTATAGAATAGTTCTGGAAACAAACAAATTTTTCAGGGCATCACTATTGGCAAATTGTCTTGTGTATTCAGGGCTTTTTCTCTATACAAAACTGGGTCCGGTTTTCGGTACTAAATTTTTTCCCAATTGGCTGAAAAAGTTCCCAATTGACCTGGAACATTCCCAAATTAGCAGAAAAATCCCAATTTAAAAGGTAAATTTTCCCAATACAGTGTTAGAAATAAGACACGGGAAGCAACTTGTCCGGGGGCAACCTGCAATCAAGCTGAACTTGCCCCCCATGGTTTGAACTTGCCCCCATAGAAACGTCATATAAATGTTACTAAATGAAGATTATTTATCATGTTTATACATGAATTCAAAGGTACAGTACAATTGTCATTGCTTTGAATTTGTATTTTAGCTCATCTAAGAATGATGAGATTAACACTTCTTGGAAAATTTCAGGTTGTCCTGGGGGCAACCTTTCAGTAAGATCAGGTTGCCCCCACCAAATTTGACCCGTGACAGGCAAGTGGGCAACTGCTTATTTCTAACCCTGCAATATTGCTTAAAATTGTACTATTTTTTTCCAAAATGGTCATATTTTTTCCCAAAATCACACAATTTTTTCCCAATTTCATCGGTACCAAAAATTTCCCAAAAAAAGTCAGAAAAAGCCCTGGTATTGTGATTCATGCAATGCTCGAGTACGCCTTAAGTTGGGTGCCGGGGTCAGGTATTTGTCTTTGTCAAGAGACACTGTACCGGAGTGTATCTTGTAGAAGGTTAAGGAGGACCGCTCCCTGCAGGACTCCAGGTAACGTATAGAAGAAGGTTAAGGAGGACCGCTCCCTGCAGGACTCCAGATAATGGCCACTCAAGTTATCTTATAAAGCATATCACCTACGCTACTGGTGTTCCTCCATCTCCTGCAGGTCCACCTGGCTGCAGTCCTCTACTCCTCAAACTTAGCAGTCTGAGTATCATTTCAGGGATGCCAAATAGGAGCTGCATACTCAAGCCGAGGTCGAACCAACGTTTTGTATGCAACTTCCTTAGTATGCCGCAAGTGCCAAATTGCGCCATAGAAAACCCAAAGTCTTAGTTGCCTTACATGTAATTTCCAAAATATGTTGACCCCAATCAAGATCGTCTGTTATAGTTAAGCCTAGCTATTTAGCGGACTGAACCTGTCCTAATGTTTGCTGATGCAGTGTGTAATTGAATTGTATATGCCTGCTTGGATTCCGGGACATCTCGGCCCATAACAAACTCGGCCCATAACAAACTCAGCCCATGACAAACTCGGCCCATGACAAACTCGGCCACCAAATCAAGAACCATACCAACTCGGCCCATACAAACTCGGCCCCTATTTACTAGATACTTTGACAACCTCATTGCTGAGTATTATAGGAAGTTATAAACATTGATAGAAAATATCATTTTTAGTATTAGTATATTTGAAGATGACACATATTAGCAACACCAGGCTGCTTTCCAATCCATATTCTCAATGAAATATGATTGGTAATAATTAAGATTTAAAGCCTTGACAAACAATTTCAAGTGCATGTAATGCAGAGTTTGTCATTACGCTGAGTTTATCATCGATGATGGACATAGTTGAAAGAAAGGGAAAAAAAGGAGGAAAGAAATGGACGTGAGTAGGCCTATTATATATAGAAGAAAGTCAGTCAGTTAAAAAAGAACGACCATTGTTAATGTTTTGTCACACCTGACCAGTAATTGGGCAATGACAGTATTTGTTTGGATGAAGAACTCAGTCAATTATACTAAACAAACAATTACTGAACAAACCAATGTAATAATCACAGTTAATTCTACGTGTACCATATTTATTAAAAGAAAATTGGTATACTTGCATGTTTTAAATTGTTAAAATTACTAAATGATAAAACAAATATTTATACATTATCGTGTCGTTTTTTTTATTTGTTTAATTGATTATTTTTTTCCCTCTTATTTTTGTTCAATATGTCTGTTCTAATAAAAATCATGGGGGAAATTTTCTTATTAAAAAGATAAGTCCACCAAAGTCTATAACGTTTTTGTCGGCTATGTGCGTTTTAAGAAACGCAATTTTCAAACATATCTGTCACTGTTAATAAAATTTCTCACGTTTTAAAATAAATACATGACTCTTTTTTAATGTCCAAAAAAAATTTAATCCTTTTCAAATAATAAACAAAAATACCACATTTTATATCGACACAAGTAGAGTATATAAAACGAGTATATAAATGATTTAAGTATATATGAGACCTTGTTATTTGTATCAATCAATACATGTAACTATAACATTTAGACAAGACAAAATTTTATTAAAAAGTCGGAAAGTATAAGCAGTATAACATTAGCTATTTATAGCTAATTTACCGACTAAAACATACTTGTATATTCCTTTAATCGTACTATAAAATTCATATTGTATCAATATTATAAATAGAGGCCGAGTTGGATATGGGCCGAGTTTGTCATGGGCCGAGTTTGTCATGGGCCGAGTTTGCTATGGGCCGAGTTTGTCATGGGCCGAGTTTGTTATGGGCCGAGTTGTCCAGTTACCCCTGCTTGGATGTAGACGGGTCACTCTCATTGAATGACATAAATTTGCAAACATTGAGGTAATGGTCAGATATTGAACGACTCAGCAAACAGTAAAAAAATATATATATATATATAGTTTCACCTCAACCTGGCCAGTGTCATTTTTGAACAATAGAACATGCTCAACAAGTCTCTGGGCATTGCACATGATTCCAAGGATTCCCCAGGCTCAGACAGTACTGAATTGTTTCAATACAACAAGGGCTTTATTTAACGTTGTTTTCTCATTCTGTACTGTGCACATTATTGACATTATTCAATTGATTTGGATATTTCATAATTTCATACCATTTTTCCATAACAGGAAGTATATCTTTCACTATAAAGCAATGTTTTCTGGGTAATTTAAAAATACATGTAACGAATGCAGATTTCAAAGATCCGATATTGGAAACGTCTGGATTGTCAACAAAGATTCCGGGACACCTCGGTCCATAACAAACTCGGCCCTTGAGAAGCTCAGCCCATGACAAACTCGGCCCCCCAAATATAGGACCATATCAACTCGGTCCATACTAACTCGGTTCCTATCTATAGATACTGTATCTTCATTTTTGAGTATTATGGGAAGGGATAAAGGGTGCTGGTCAACTCGTACTTTTTTTCTCGTACTGTGGTCGACTCGTACTAAAAAAACTCGTACCGCATTTTACCTTAGTCAACTCGTACTTTTTACTTTGGTCAGCTCGTACTTTATAATTGTTCAAGTCGTACTTTTGCTAAATCGCTCCCCTTTTGTTATCTTGAGGTTGATTAGAGTAGATAATTGCATCCAATTATGGAGCAATCTGTGAGTCTTTGTTGGGGGTTAGACTACGTTTTTCATAAAAGCAAGAAAGAATTTATTCATATATTTAATTCTTGCAAAACTGGTTACAAAGATCAAAGCAACTTCATAAAATGTACAACAATAGCTTTATTAGAATTATTTTCTACTGAAGTTTAAACAAATTATAATAAAATGTCAAACTAATAAATGTGTAATGCAAGTAATCATACAAATTATAATCTTATTTTTATAAAACAATTTGGAGGGCACAATTTTAAAATTAATTTGTTTCTAGCTAAAACGGTTTTGCAAAAATTAAAAGTGCGTTTTCTAAGATATAAAAAAATGTTTAATTCTAAATAAAAAGTTTTAATGCCAGCACAAGCAAGTTTACAACCGTTAAAATGATAAAAGCACACAGCTGAGTGATAAATTTGCTAAAATCTTACATGTCTTCAAGCACTACAGCACCAGTCTCATCACCACCTCGAGCCATATTGGTATCACTTGTCAGGTTTAGAATAGTTGATATATCAAACATGGGCGGTGGTATGTCCAAGCTCTGTCCAAGCTCTCACATCAGCCTGTATGTGAGGTGCGTGATTCCTAGAAAAAAGAGTAAATATACGAGCAGTGGCACAGGAAAAATGCTTATCGATATATCAAAACACTAGCAATATGTTGTTGCTGTTTCCAGCTAATTTGATACCATTTAAATTGATAATAAACATCAAGAAAATGACGGTTACTGTTTAACTTTATAGAAATTCAACAAATACATGCGTCAGCCCGCCATCGTGTCATTGGGGTTCAAACCCATGTTTAATCAGTTTATGTTGGAAGATGCTAAGTGAATTTGCTTACCGGTGTCGCATTTTCTATGTTGCCACATGCCACAGGAATCGCACTGAATGACATGCTGTCTCCCCGTCACCTTCTTGCTGCATGAAAAGCAATTTTCAGTTTTTCTTTTATTCCCCATTTATGTTAAAATTGATAAAATCATAAAACTGATAAAACTTTATTTAAAATAATTTAAAAGACGCAGTCGTTCCCACTCTGCATGGTCATGTAGGTAAAATATTCAATTAACCGTTAGTAACTTACTATTATGTAGTAAAATCCGCTCACTTAGATGATGATTTACGTCATGCATGTCTAAGCCTGAATATGAGATTCAGATAAATTCTGCTCACACGGTCAATGATTTAATTAACTAAAGCATAAATACTTACATCCTTTTTTTTTTTAAGAAAAGGCACAATAAAATACAAAACATCATATTTGTCAAATAAATATTCATAAAATATATAAGATTATTTCAAAAGTACGAGTTGACCAAAAAAAAGTACGAGTTGACTAAAGGTACGAGTTTACGTCAGTACGAGTTGACCAATTGAAAAGTACGACTTGACTAGGGACGAGTTGGAAAATGTAGTTGACCATAACCCATAACCCGGTGTATCCCTAGGACCAAATCCACTTGGACCACTGGACGGACCAGTCTAACAAAACATCAGTTGGACCAAACAGGGTATTCCTTGGACCAGATTTATCTGTTGGACCATTTATTTAAGAAATGCGTTAATCAGAGATAATTCACCGTAAAGTAAAATTATTTCGATTCTAACACGTCTTATAAATAAATGCTTACCTTTCAAAATGTTTTCCAGTGGACTCATTTTCGGCGGACATGAATGTTTATGTGCGACGTCATGTTACGTTTCCATTAGGTTCAATGGGAAAGACGATAACGTCGTGTTAGAATACCTATTGAAAAATGCATTACCTGGACCAGTCTAGGTATAATGAGCTGGACTTGGACCAAGTAAACTTGCTGGACCAGTCATAAAAATGAAAATTAATAATAGAGAAAAAAATAATAATAATAATAATAGAGATGTTAGGTTTACAAGACTAATAATAATAATATTATTTAATCCGTTCATGGTTTCCTGTGACTTTTAAATTCGATCGCGTTGTGCGGAAAACCAGCTGCATCTCAAATCGATAATGGGGACCATGTATTATTTACAAGGTAGGCACCAAACATTATTTTCTTTTAAGAATAATTGCGAAGGCCTTAGCTGTAATTAGCTGTCCCGTTAGCCTGTTGGTTATGATTCTGAATTTCTGTGCACGCGATCCGAGTTCGAATCCTACCCGTTTTGTTGTTGTTATCATACTCCAATAATGTGTCCATTATATGCCCTTGAAATAAAATCCGGTACATATACATTCTGTAACGTAGTAGATATATTGAAACACTGATTTGGAGATGAGAAATAGCTTAGTGGTTAGGTCTCTGGACTTCAATCCAAGCGATCCGAGTTCGAATCCCGTCAAGTTTTTTTACATCATATCGCATTGTATTGTTCGCGTTTTAGCTCATCTGAGCAACTTACCAGGTGAGCTTATACATGTAGTATAGTAGTCGAACCGTCGTCCGTGCGTTCGTTCACACTTTCAAATACAAATATCTCCGCAAGTAGACAACCAATTGTAATCAAATTTTATCTGAAGCATCAATGGGGCGATGGGGTGAGGGAAAGGTTGCATTCGGTTCTGGGCCAGGTCGGATTGGAACTCTGGTTTCCATGGAAACATATAGCTCCCATAGACTTATAATGGGAAAACATAAAAAAAAACTTATTCTCCAAAACCGCATGACTCAGAGCTTTCATATTTTCTGTGTAGCAATGTATAGGAGTCCTCTTTATAAATCCTGCCAACAATGCCCCTATGGTCAAAAGTGGTCCCCACCCCGGAGATCATTACCTACCATAGACTTACAATGGGAAAATACAAAACATCTTCTTCCCATAAATCACATTGCCAAGAGCTTTCCTATTTTGTGCGTAGCATTTGTATAAAGGCCCTCTTTATAAATTCTGCCAACCATGCCCATGGGGTCCATACAGGCCACGCCCTGGGGGCGTCATGGGAAAAACATAAAACAACTTCTCCGAAACCACAAGGCCAAAAGCTTTCATATTGTGCATGTAGCAATGTGTAGTGGTCTTTTTTATAAATCCTGCCAACCATGCTATATGTTGCCATGGAAACCAGAGTTCTAATCCGACCTGGCCCAGAACCGAATAGTTTAACTCTCTAGTAACTATAATGACACACATAAAGTCATTCTGGCTCAGTGGTTTCTTCTCTGAACTGCTGCCCAAGAGATCAGGGTTCAAATCCAAACAACTTTTTATTTTTATTTTTTTTTATCGTATTTTTCGCGTTTTCATAGTAGTGATTAGTAGTTTGATGAAAACACCACAATAGACTTGCTTTATAAAGGTTTTCGGAAGGTTTCATAGGTTTCCCGCCCAAAGTTTGAGTGTTTCTGGCAGCTTCTGCGTGATTTGTATAGGCAATATGTTGCATTCTCCGTAAAATTCAACATTTGGTCAATGCAACAACATGGTGGAAATATCTTGATGTTACATAAATACAGCATAAATCTATGTCAAAGGGGGAGGGGGTCAGATTTTTTCAAAAAAATATTTTGTCAAAAAACATAATTTTTGCGATAGATTATCAAGGAAATGCTACAATATGCTTGTTGCAACCCAAAATTTTGGGTAGAAACTATGTATCCACGAATAACAGGTACAACATCTTTATTAGATTTATAACCGTAAACAGCACTGTCCATCACTTATGCAAAAACCTGTACCTTAAATATACTGTGCAAAATAAATAAAGCAAATTTTACTTTGAACTGTGACTTCATAGACATTAGGGAAGTTCTTCTGGCAATGGCTTGCATGTATCAAATTATGGTAGAACCAGTCTTTGTGTGATGCTGAAGTGACATTTGATTTTAAGCCCACAGAGGCATATCTCAAGTAAAACAAAAAACATCAAATATTGATATACATATTTTGCACAGTATATCTATATGCATCATAAGTGTAAACCTTGTGTATACCTAGTAAAATAGGACAGTCAGTCTGTTCATTCAGGTAGAACATACATATACAGTATATTTCTATAGCCCTAGTGAATTACAAATAATGGACCTGAGCCCATTTTTCGGTTTTGGGGCTTTTTGACAGCCTTCCCCCCCTTGCCCAAACATGGCATTTGGATAAAATATGTCATTTACAAAAGTACAGTTGTGTTCAAAATATTTTGGTTGGGCAAGGGGGAGGACATGGTCTTATAAAAGGTTTCCTATTTCCTATATGATGCTATATTAAATTCAAAGATTTTGTCCAATTTTTAAGAAGTCACCGCTTGAGTTACACAAAACATTACATGCCTAAACACAGTAGAAATTAATTTTTCGGCTGCAATAAACATCATTTCAGTGCCTGGAACGTGAAATTTTGAAAATTTCTTGGGCATTTCACAATAGAAATCTTCCGAAAACCTTGTTAATCCTAGGTATCGCTAAGTGCAATATGTTTATTGCTACATTGTGGCGTGAACATAAACATTAATTTTAATTAACGATATTCACAGTTGTAAATTGGATAAATTTCTTTTGCAAAAATATTTTTGATTCTTGCAAACGTGCTCACAAACTGTTTAGAAAGACATTTATAGCATGTCAATCCAAGACTGACTTTGTATACGTCATTGATAAATGCGTATACACGTCAGGTTTACTGAAGTGAAGTGAAGTGAAGTGAAAGTCTTTATTTATAGAGGGTAGCTCGTTTGGCATAGCCAATCTTCCACGAGGCCCTCTTAAATAACATGTTAAACTATATACACATACAAACATACATTCAACAAAATATACATACATGCATTTGTATAATAAACCAACCCGTAGGAAAATCAACAATGTAACACCGGAAACCTTCACCCGGATCAGCTTTCTTAAAAAGTCAGGCATGCAAAATAGAAGACGCAATGCAAACATAGAAGATGCAAAGACGGAAATGCAAATGTCGTTCAGAAACATTGCTATAAGTTACATTATTGACCCTCCTATGGTGTGGTCTTATGATTTTTACATCACATAAATTACACAAGTAATGGAAAAAGAAATTAATTTACATATACACCTACCAATTATTGAAAATACATTGATTAAAAAATGACATAAAGTAAAAACTTTGACTCCAACAAAGAAGTGAGTTGAGTTTAAAAATGTTTAGCTGATATGGCGGTGGGGTACATGTAACATGTATGTTGAATATGATTAAATCAAACTATTCGCCTCGTTTCATCCAAGCCTTACACTTGTTTACAAAAATATTTAGTGAACTAGAATTCTTTATTTCCAATGGAATGCTATTCCAAATGATTGCACCCGAATATGTTAAACTATTTTTAAACAAATTAAGTTTTGGTTTTGGCACCAAGAAGTTTTTATTAGCCACTGAACGCAAACTGGAAATAGTATCATCTGACACGTTTCTCATTTGGAATAAATTAATCAGATACGATGGTGCAATATTGTAAGCTATTTTATCCATCATTTTTGCTTTATTTAAGAACACGATTTCATCAAATGAGAGTATCTTCAAATTATCACATGCCTCTTCAAGCTGTGTGTACTAGCTAGTCTCTGCAATTTTGTTATTTTTTGAATGTTAAAAGTTGTGGAGTTTCCCCATATGACACTACAGTATTCTAGATGTGGACGAATATAAGCATTGTAAAATAACAACTTATCGTCTACAGATAAAAATGTTTTTATTTGTGACAGAAGCCAAAGACTGGATGCTTTTTTCTTTGAGATATATTTAAAATGCTCATTCCAGACCAAAGTATCTTCAATTTGTATACCTAAATTTTTTTTCATTGCTTGATAGTTTTAAATCAGAATTATTCAAATTAAGTTTTAAATCATCAATTTGTAGATGGTACCGTTTTTGTCGACTTGTTATTAGCATTACTTTCGTTTTATCAGTGTTTATTACCATACCGTTCAAAATCTTATTACGATAATATCACATCACTGTGTTATGTGTACAATTTGTGTGAAAATGACTTACAGCTAAGTAGATGCAGAAGCAAATGCATTGCAAGTATGCAAAAAGAAATAGAAATATGTTTTACATCTTTAAAAAAGTCGCATAAACGATAAAACTCCTACCAGACAGATGATTTATCTAGATTAATTTGTATATGTTAAGCGTACTTCCATAATCCGTCTGCTTCCAGTTATGATTGTACAGTCCGGTTCGAGTTAGACTGCGTGGAAATCTTGCAACTACGAAATCGGTGGTTCAGCTTAGCTGTTGTTTCGATAAGTTCATTCAGATTTGTCATTCAGTTACACATTACAATATCAGCGGCGTATCGATCACATATCTATATCATCTATTTTGTTGAATCGACGTATCTACCACGTACATGTAACGTTCTTGTGGCGTATCAGTAACGTACATGTATAAGTCTGGTTTCGCTTCGTATGTACCGCGTCTCGTCTCAAGGCGTATGTGCTACGTACGTTTGATGTTTGTCTGGCATATGACGCGTACGCATCTACGACGTATGTGCAACGTTCTATTCTTATCTGCGCAGTATCTGTTCTGTAACAATTGTATTTTAATACCCATGAGAATAAGCGGTCGTGTACACTTTGTAGATGCAATTCGCGCATAACAGTTATCAGAAAGCATGGGTCGAATATGCCACTGAAGAAATCTAGGTTATCTAAATTAACTCAGAAGAAAGATCGAGGGGTAGGGGAAAGCATCTTCAATAACTCCCCAACCTGCTTGTGAGACGCCATCAACAACAACAGACGCTACCCTGAACGGACTGGGCCGCGAGAAATATCTGATCTATAACTTTGTAAAAACGAAAACAAAGCTAATAGATTTAAATATACTCCTCCTCAAAAAAAATCCGATCAGCCAGTTGTGTTTCAACTACTCAATAAATTAATAGCTATTACGTTCTGTTTTTGTCAATTTAAAAATTACATGACACAGTCATGTGTGTCAACAGCATTTTGGCATGAATTATGCATCTTTTGCGCATGCTCAGTATTAAACATAATATTATATGTTCTATGGTTATAAGGATGCAAATGGGCGGGGGTGTGGAAAGTCAGCCCATCCCCGTGACTCTCCTATGCTTGGTCTTCCGGACACAACCACAGTGTAGAAGTCTCTGTGGTGTAGTGGTAAAGCCACTCGCTTGGTAATCAGAGATCCTTTGCTCCTTCAAGAGCTCCTTTAGCCTTTCTGATGACATTTTCAGCATTGCGTGTCTTCGTATGACATAAGCTGTTGAAAGGGCGTAAAGCAAAAACCATTCCAGATTTATTTTGGGTAGTTGAATGTAAAAACATGTCAACCAAATTTAATTAAAAGTATAAGTATACAGAGTGCAAAAACAATTTACATTTGGCACAATTTTGGGTGATCGGATTTTTGTGAGGAGGAGTATACATGGGCAGAGACCAGTAATTGTCGTTCCCATAGACCCCCATTGTAATTTGCCCCAAAACAAGACTCATTCATACGTTTCACGACTCATAGTGGACCCCGGCACACTCAGCAGACGTGAGAACGCCCCAGGCCGTATGCAAGTGCAACGAAAAAATAGGGTGTTAGCCAGCATCCAATCACGATATTTTTCGCTGTTTAGGGACACCCAAAATCGCCCAACAATGAAAAATGATTATTCAAAAATCACTACATCCACAATTTGGCCATTGTGTGGCGAAACAGCAGCCGATTAAATAACACAATAGTGAAAAATACTCAAGAATGGTTACACTACAAGTTGGCTTCTTTAAAAAGAAACCAATGAAAAGGTCAGCAGCCGTTTGTTATAAGAGATTCCTTTTGCTCTAGATTTCAGTGTTGTTGATTCTCTGGTTTGTCATTAATTTCGATTCCCATACGTTTCAGTTTCGTTTCCTATACATGAATGTCGTTTCTTGTTATGAACGCTTGACCAGTGTGTGTATCTGTCACTCAAGGCATTGGCCAAAATTTCTGATGTTATGGAATCAAAGCCAATACTAAAGGGAACACGATTACAATCAATATGTCGATGTGTAGAAAACCATTTTGCAGTGCAGTCAATTTGTGACAGAGTTCAGTGAATTTTGACCTGCAGCCACACTACCAGAAACAGACCCATGGCACCGATGTGATGGACTAAAAGTCAGTCATATAGAGTTCCTATAGTTTCTGTACCCCTCGTCAGGGTATCTACGATCTAAACCTAGATGCGCTATGATAAGCAGTCACCACGATCGAGACTGCTTGCTAGATTTTACCGCTTTTTGACGGGGAGTGTCAACAATGGATAAATTTAATTGATTGCGGTTAACTGTCTAGTCAGTATAGACGGGTTCACTAGTTTTTATTAAGCGCTTTATGTGACAAAACGCGTTATTGAGAGAGAGCAGTCGATCATGGGTAAAATTTTCGTCATATTCAAAGTAAACACTGTGGAAAAGGTCCTGAGGGACCTTTTTCAATAATATGACAAAGACGGAAGTTAGATACGCATTTATGACCAATCGTAGGTAGCGTTACATCTTAAATTTGCCGCTGCAGATCTGCCCACACTTTGGGCCAATCGCTTGCCACGTTACAATTAGAGTACTCTGCCCACATATATATAGGAGACATTTCAGATACTCTTGAAACAACACAAAATACTCTTATAACTCCTAATACGTCAAACATACTCAACAGCTGGTAAAAGTACGTAGTAGGTACGTAGCATACACGAGTTAGGCCGTATAGATATGAAAACAGAGTCGGGGATACGCCATACATACGTAACAGATACGAAAGGTATGCTTTACATATGCCATGGTTACGTGGCATGTTAATCGCTACGTACGTGTGGCGTATCAGGAGTACGAGCTACGTATCTATGGCGCATCTGTTACGTTGCTTTCGTATGTACGACGTATGTGTGACGTATGCGCGGCGTATTGGATCTGCCACGTATGTGCTACGTATTGTAAGTGCACATTGGCTGTAGTGGCCCTGCATTGAACCTACAGTCCCTGAATACAAAGTAATAAGCTTACCAATAAAGGCTTTAATAAAAATGGTGTTTTGTAGAATATCTGGCTTATTGATAATGATACAATTAAATTTATTTTTCCAATGTAAATGGACTAAACATTGCACTTGTATCCGGAGCAAGCCAGCATGGAAACAATAACATAAATGCTCATGTGATAACAATCCGATTATATTTTCAGCATCAACGCAGGCTTTTCATATTGATTCCGTTAAAGCGCACCTTTGATCGTCTAGTATTCTAGAAAATTGAGTGCTTTTTTCACAGAAACCGAAATAAATAAATAAATAAATAAATAAATAAATAAAAACACAAAAACATAAAAAACACCTATGTGAATCGAATCCGGGTCGACAGATTAGGAAGCAAGTCACACTACCAATAGGCCACCGAGTCCTTTGGAACAGACGTTAGCATACTCGCGTGGCGGATCTAGAGATGCATTCTTAGTAACCCATAATTTTATCTGAAATACTGTACATTTTTGCCTCAATAACTAGCTCTGCCAAAATTATATTCGGATTCATCGGATTATTCTGATTATGCCTAAACCTAACATCTCTAATAATAATAATAATAATAATAATAATAATAATGCTAATAAAACAACTAATAAAAATGATCCAGTAAAAGAAATCAATGAAATCAATATTTTTATTTATCTATTTTTTGTTTATATATTTATTTATTTGGTTATTTATTTTCTCCCCTTCCCCCTAATTTTATTGCCTTATAACATAAAACTAACCAGGCTGGCTCATGTAAACAGTAATAAATTATTTTGATAAATTTGACAACTTTTATATGGACTGACTGAATAAACAATTGTCACACTGAAAATAAATTTATTGATTATTAGCCCAGAGTCCAGGTAATAAATGGTCCAACAGGTAAATCTGGTCCAAGGAATACACCGTTTGGTCCAATTGATAATTGGTTGGACTGGTCCATTGATTTGATGGAAAATATCAAACTTAGACTCCCATTGTCAGTGTGCCTACTGAATTCCTCATTCATTTAACCTACTGTCCTAACACACTGATATCTTTGCTATTGTTTATAAGATAAAATATACAGCTCCGATCCTTTGGAAGCAATAAAAACATTCAAAGGGAGAAATTATGGACTATATTGCGCAATTTCGGGTAATGAACCCTCATCAGTAGCCCTTTTTAAACCGGCGACGAAAGCCAGACTATTGTACTGCAATTCGGAAAGCAATAAGTATCACCATTTCTTATTGGTCTATTTGAAATTCTTAATCAATACCATGGTAACCCCAGGTAGAATCTGGGTTACATACAGTTCAAAAAGTCGTCTGCTATATGCTTCTGTGCACTGAAATGCACACTTGAAGTATAATTTGTTACAAGACTCGTGTGCATAATAAACTAGACTATAAACAGAAGATATTGCAATGGAAACAAATAGCAGAACTTGGACCTTTTCAGGCAGGGGTTTGTAAATGATGAATGATTCATCATTTCTAACCCCTGTCTTGGGAGAGTATATCAAACTATGCTTGAATATATTAGCAACTCCAGCTCTCTTTTCAGTCCATATTCTCAATAAATTCTGAATATTATAAAGATTAGCAAAGTATTGCATAGTCTGTCATATGCTGAATTTATTATCGATGATAGGCCTAGTTGATAGAAAGGAAGAAAAAGAGAAAGGAATGGCATTAAGCATTAAAAGAAATTCAGTCAATAAAAAGGAAATATCATTGTATATGATTTGTCACACCTGACCGGTTATGGGGGGGGGGAGGCAGGCAGTGTTTGTCCTAGTTTTCTGGTATTGATAATACGGGTCGTTTCTCCCTGAAACAATTATATCAATGTAACTCACAATGACACAGGCCAACTAGCTTACTTGTTGTTGTTGTTGATGATGATGATGATGATGATGATGATGATGATGATGATGATGATGATGATGATGATGATGATGATGATGATGATGATGATTGGTGGTGGTTCGTCTCTAAGTAATGAGAATGACCATTGTTGTTTCTTGAATATTTGCCAGAAATGGCTTAAATGCTTCCATTGGGCCTTATTATCTGGTGTGATAAACTTAAGAATTATGCGGTTCCGATAAGAATGACCATTCAGTTCGGTAAAGAAACACTTCAAGCCCTACTGAATGAGCTGAACACCTTCTTTAAAGCCACTAATTCAATGAATAGAAATGTTTTGGGCAACACCATATGTTAATTTTCCAGTTTAACGCTTGTGGTCAGGCAAACACGAGAATCTTGTCAATCAAATCCAAATAAAGTAATAACCAGAATATCAATAGTCATGAGAACACTCACCTGCTATTTTGTCTTTGATGAAGGATCTATGGCCAAGGTCATGTTGAACAAGGTAGAAAATAACTTGACCTTGAGTCCCCGATGCGTCATCTCCCTTGCCGATGCAAAATCCCTAAATTGAAAGACCTTAGAAAACCTCCAAAGTTTTTCAACTGTGGCATACGGCGCAGTCAAATACTTCATGCAAGACTACGAATGGATTGCAGCTCCCTCAATGCACATTTAAACAAGAAAAATATAGTTTAAAGTCCTTCATCATCATTTTCTTCTTCCTCGTCTTCTTCTCCTCCTCCTTCATCTACTACTTCTTTTTCTTCATTATCACCATTCATCTTCTTTCTCTTCCTCACTACTCTAACACCTATGATGTAATCATCACTATTTCGTTTTCATATTAGAATCATACAGATCAGTATTGTTTATACACCATTATCATTATCATTATCATTATTGTTGTTATTTGCATACACACTTTCCATCCTCCGCTCTTAAATGTAACCCTTCAATTACTTTCAGGAAATGATTTATTTAAGCTTTAAGCTTTTTATCAAATCCTGTACCAAATGAATATTGTATACTTTGTACTTGAGATTTGATGGAATAAATATGTTTAAACCGAAATCCCTATTCAAAATTCATTTTGTTCGTAACAAACTTTATCTGTTCACCGATTTTCAAAAATTTTGCAGGGCTAATTAGAACAAACTACGATCAAGATTTTGACATGAAAATAATTTTCCTATCGACGCCGAGTCCATACAATAATGCGGAAAAACAGTATCAGATGCAAGGTTTTAGAGTTTAGAACTACAATAGAAATATCACCCTGGAACGATCAGAAATGTAAAATTACGGGTGGCTTAACCCGTTTTTTTACACATTAGGTACCGAGTACAGTCTGTGTTTAACCTGCATTTAGTTCTTCTTAAAACTTTTTAACACATCATCTACCATACCCTGACTATCATATATTGTAGATATTTTACATAAAGGTAAAAGCAGAAATCTGGCCCAGAGGTTATAAAACTTTTTTCATGCTCAGCTCAGCTGAGACTATAATTTATCTTGCTCATAAATGTTAAAATACCAACAATTGCTTTGATGATCGAGACCTGAATTTTCAATTTATTTTGGCATTATCAGCATTTATGAGCAATTTGAATTTTATGCTCAACTCAGCTGAGCATGCAAAACGTTTTATTACCTCGGGACCGGGAACTGGCGATAATCAGAGCCCCACAATCAAGTCCCACAAAAAACCGTGGTGGTATAAAACCAAAAAGACATTTAGGTACTACCAAGTAGCATATAAGCGCTTATATGCCACTTGGTACTACTGATATAAAGAAAAAAATCACAAAAGAAAGAAAGAAAGAAAGAAAGAAAGAAAGAAAGAAAGAAAGAAAGAAAGAAAGAAAGAAAAGAAAAGAAAGAAAGAAAAGAAAGGACAGATAGATACAAGTCAATATTCTCTTGTATGATATATGCAGTAAGATATTTTGATTAAAATATAGAAAACGGAGCGAAACGACTTGGAAGGAAATTCTGCTTAGCGAAACGACCTTTTACCTTTTGTAACGTTTCCAAAATGTTCGTGCCATATCGTTGACTTGCCTAAAGTATGGCTGAGAAAATTTGGAATTTTTCTTTACCCAGCAAAAATCTTCCAGATATGAATGTTCATTGTGAATATTCAGCCTTTTCAGGTCCCTAGAAACGGTCAGCGTTTTTCTATAGCTGGACAGACTTTGTTGTCAACCATGAAACTTGTTTTTATTCCTCGACTATGTCATTTCAAAGTTTAATATGTGCATTTTGTCATTTTAACTTTTTCAATGATTTTGTTTTTGTGCATGAAACAAACAGTCCAGAAGTGAAAGAAAAAGATGCAATTGATATACCATCATATTTTGAGAAACCCCAATGATGCAGGGGCGGATCCAGGATTTCTGAAAAGGGGGTTCAAATGTAGAAAAGGGGGGTTCGTTTGTCTAATTTTACACAAAATTTATGGAAATTCCCCATGAAAATGAAATAATTTGGCTGCAAAGGGGGGTTCGAGCGAACCCCTTGAACCCCCTCTAAATCCGCCATTGTGATGCACCGCTGCACTGGCCACATTTGAAATGATATCACTTCCATTGTTGTTGTATGGTGCTTAGCCCAGTTTTCATGGGGGTTCCAGTTTTCGTGGTATGCACGTATTTCAGCTGAAATTGTATTTTCACACAAGATGTCACGTTGACTTGCGTCTACCATCCATATAGTGCAAGACAAATAACAAAGATTGTTTTTATGAGGGCTGTTCTATATTTTTAATTGATTTGAATCTGAATATGGGACTTATGCTTTATTCAAAATGGGTAGATGTCTTTAAAATGTTTTCAGTATCACACCAGACAGTGAAATATTCTCAGAATTACTTATTTCAATTCACAAGGTGTAATAAAAAACAATAACATTAAAATATGTCAAGAAATTTTTGAAGCATTGAAATTGACTGTCTGTTTTTGAATGACCCATGAATTCTGGTGCCTTACTTTTGATGACGTCAAAGATCAATACGTCATACAAAATGGCGCCTATGTAAGCAATAAACAGAATGGCAATGAAAAGGTAAACTGTACATTAAATACCAAAGATAATTATGCATCACTCCATATTTATTTAAGATCTCACCTGTTTCTATCACGCTGGAGTTGCCTTTGAATTATTAGTACCACGAAAACTGGACCAACCATCATATATCGATTATGGCATTTTATTGCTGCCTATCAACTCTATGTGCTTTTTTCACACCTGTTCTTAACGGCAATGTCCCGTTATTGTCCCCGCGCTATATTAAATTATTGCTTATTAAATTTACAAGGGGAACAACTTTAGTTTATTCCGTAGAGGGGATGATAACAGGACATTGCCTTCTTAACACATATACTTAAGCTCCTAGGGGTGGATCCACGTTTTCATATGAGAGGTTTCAGATTGAGAAAAGGGGGATTCTTTTGCCTTATTTCACACAAAAATCTCTTGAAATTCTTCATGAAAACAAAATAATATGGGTTGAGTGAACCCCTTGTGCCCCCTCTAAATCTGCCACTGGCTCATGTTGCTAATTATGCGCACGCGCACATACATGCATATTTGCAGATATATGCACATGCCAGAAAAGGCAAATGATATTATTTTGGTTTATTTATTTCTTATTTATTTATTTAGTTTTTGTTTATTTTTTATTTTTTTTTTTTTTTTATAATTATACATGTAAACAGATTAACAACAAAATTCCAGTCATAAATATACAACTTCCTGTATACTATTTATTTAATCAAAATGATGATATGATCCAGCATACTACCTCATTCATGCTCATACTGAAGCATACCAACATTCTTCAAAAGTTAGCCAGAACAGTAACATTTAAATAAACAAATTTGCAGAAAATAAGCTTAAACTATTTACACGTGTTAAACTATTTACATATGTTCACATGAGTCTCACCATGCTCTCTGCTCAGAATCTGTCGTTCGGACATCAGAGATCACACACCATTACTAGGCGTGTGTTCGGAGTTCTCCCAATGGTACCATTGGTTGGTAACATTTGTACCATTGGTACCAATGGCATTACCATTTTTACCATTTGCACCAATTTCTTTACCAATGGTACCATTGGTAATTAAATTGGTACCAATGGTACAAATGTTACCAACCAATGGTACCATTGGAGAACCCCGAACACACGCGGAGTCATGCTATCTCCTTACATGGAAACTTTTGCATTCACTGACACATTTTAGGTGAACCCCGCAATACAGAAGCCACTTTTGCCACATGGGTATATGACATAATGGCTGCACAAATGCGGTAGTTACAAAATCTTGATAAATGTCTTATAATTTTCATCATAACAGGGTTGCAGTGGAGGGATTTTGGAAGCTGTTGAGGTAAAATAAATTACAAGTATTTGTCATGTGTGTTTGCTTTTTCCTGTTTACAAATAAGGGCCGCGATACAGGAGGAAGCCAGTATACATCATCCTTTTGCATCCAAGCTGCTAAAGCTAGTTAACTTATACATGTGATGTTATGTGGGTGTGTTTAAGATGTTTCCAAAACATATAGGTATAATTATACCCCCGGCATTTATGCCGACGGGTATATAGTTTTTGCTTTTCCGTTCGTTTGTTTGTTTGTTCGTTCGTTAGTTCGTTCGTTATTCCGGAACGTTCGTGGAATTTATGTCAAAGTTTTTGTTAAAGTTTCTCTGGTGGTGTATATCTCATGAACCAATGATCAAAAACCATTCATATTTTAACCATAGGTACCTTATAGGGTTTGCTTTGTTTCTGTGTGTTCGGACCCTGGGTCCATGCCCGGGGGATGGGGCTAGAGGTCAAAATCTAGGTCACCTTTAATTTGGGTCAAAGTTTTGGTTTAAGTTTCTCTGGTGGTGTATATCTCATGAACCAATGATCAGAAACCATTCATATTTCAACCATAGGTACCATATATGGTTTGCTTTGTTTCTGTGTGTTCGGATCCTGGGTCCATGCCCCGGGGTGGGGCTAGAGGTCAAAATCTAGGTCACCTTGAAAATGTGCTATTTACATAGTGTTTTTTCATCTCTAAGTTCATATCTTAAAAAATACTTATAGGAATGTATTCCTGTTTGGATCACAGATACCCTTTAGGGTTGAATTAAATTCCATGGCACCAAACTCCAGGGGTGGGGCTGGAGGTCAAAATCTAGGACACATTTATAAGATAGAAGATAGAGTAGTTACCAAGATTAATATTCTGTATGTCTATATCTTGACAACCATGTGTTAGAAAATGTTCATGCTTACAACACAACATAGGTACCACATAAGGGCTAGACCCAAGGGTCCATGCATGGGGGTGGGGGTGGGACCTGAGGTCAAGATCTAGGACTTTTTTTTTTTAAGAATGTCATTCTAAAACTACACTTCCCCATGTTTGTATGCAAAGTACTTTACACTGCTTATTTCTAAAATGTACTTGACAAGGGTACTGTCTTTTATTGGTAATGTGAGGTTCAATGTCAGGGGTGAGCATGTGCCGGGTTGTTTAGGTAGGGGGTAGGGAAGGGGGCTGGCTACCAACCGGGGTAGGGAAGGGGGCTTGGTGGCTACCAGCCGGGGGTATACATGCCTCTCAAGGCACTTTTTCTAGTATGCAAATAAAACAAAAACATTTGTGCAACCATCATGCAACTTCTTAGCCATTGAAAATGTACAACCTCTTCAAGTTTGTTGTCATGTGGATCGCTAATTATAGGCCACCTCTCCGAAACAAACCTGCATGAGGATCGACAAATTCACACAACCTACAACCAGTCAGCCAAAATAAGTATATCACAGGATGCATGGAAACATTTAAAGCAGAAACTTATAAAACATTTCAACTAAAATTTTAAATTCATTTATTTGATATTTTTATTTGAGCATCAACATGATCAATGCTAGAAGTTCTGTGAACATCATTACATGTCTGTTAAACAATCTCGACACAGCTACCTGTAATAAACATTAATAAGCAATAGTTTTACTGCACAATGTTCAACAAAAGTTTTCGTAACTTTAAACTTTCAAGTTTTTGTTACTTTAAACACGTAAAAGTTATATTTAGAGCCTGATCTTCTTGTATTTTAGGTAATCTCTGAAGTTTGTGTGAACAAAAAATGAGGGACAACTGTAACAAGAAAAATGAGTGAGAACCACCATGAGTCTGGTGTATCAGGAACGAAAACGAGTTATAGAGTGACTCCTAACAATAACTGTTGTTTAAATGGTGAAGAAATCAATGTTGACATTCTTAATTGTGACCAGACTCACGCAAATGTACCAGGTCCTGCTTATTTAGGAGAAGTAAAGACATGTAGTGATGCTGATACTCAGCCGGACAATGTTAAATCCAAACAAAAACATTTGAATGGCGTACATGTTCATGTAATTTCAAGGGGCTGTAAAGATTGGTTGAAAATTCATAGATGTTTGTCTGATGGGAGGTTAACAGAATTAAATGATGATGGAGAGACGCACATAGCTAGAAGTCTATCTTCATCTGATTGCTATATGAATGGTTTTGATGACACAGAAACTGTAGAAAAAGCCAATAACATGGCAGGAGCTGACAAGAAAAGTATGGACTCGGTTCAGAAATCTAAACAAAAAGAGGAAAATCTGGGTAAAACAAAGCCGGTAAATGGTGAAAGACATGCTGAAGCAAATGCTATGGGTGTAAACAACAGTGATAATCCAAGTGGAGTTTTAGGTAATAATGATATTGTTAGGCCAAAAACATGGAGTAGAAAATTAGCGGAAAAATGTAGACTGCGAAAAGATACTGCAAAAGAAAGTGCAAGAAATAATACTCAAAGTAGGTGTAATGGAAATGTAACTGATGGTAATGCAAAGCCAAGAACAAAAACTTGTAGAGCATATGAGCATGATAGGGAATTGATTAAACAGCAAAGGACTGGATTAGTGAATGGAAATAGGGATATTGAATGTTCAGTTCTAGAAATACCACTACCTTTGCCAAATGATAGCAGGATACCCAGTAGCAATCATAATGTATTTGGTGTTCCAAGTCATTTTAATGGGATAATGCAAACTGAAAGTATGACAGATTCCATGAGCAGTGACAATACTGAAAATGAATCGCATAAAGATGTGGATAATGTTATTCAAAGTTCAAATACAGAAATGCCTGCTTTGGTAGTAGCACCCTTAGCAGAACCTGAGGATACTTCTGATAATGAATTTGGTGCATTTTACTCTAGAAATCCTGGCATTAACACCATGGTGGACAATAGTGATAAG
Organism: Rugalucina vietnamica; assembly: GCA_964017185.1. NCBI lineage: Eukaryota > Metazoa > Mollusca > Bivalvia > Lucinida > Lucinidae > Rugalucina > Rugalucina vietnamica. The sequence goes on from OZ024877.1 coordinate 50,159,073, forward strand.
AAAAGTGCTATGGATCAGTCTGAATGTGAAGTTAGTGAAAATAAAGCTGAGTTAACGCCAGAAAGACTCCCTGTTTGTGATATAGAGAATGAAAACATCAATCCATTTGTAAGTTTTGAAAGGACTGAGGTTAATGATGATGTTAGAACTGATGCTAGCATAGGGTTTGCTGAATATCCTGAAAGTATATTCTCCAGAGCACCAGATGAAGAAGATGCTTCGCTTTCTTATGGTTATTCTAGTCCGCTGTCAAACACAATGTCCGGTGCTTCACAAAGTCAGACACAAACTTTGAGAGACAGGCAGTCATCGGGTAGGAATGATGCAATGAATGCTGGTTATGCGGCTGCTCAAAATCTCCCACAAGCGTCTTCCTCAAGTCTTGAAAGTTTAGAGGAGATTGGGGATTATATTGAAACAGACTTACCTCCAAATAGACTTGCTTTCTTTTCACGTGGATCGTCGTCATCAACGACAACGGATGAGGATGAAGGCTGTGGAGACGAGGTTCTGCCGAACAACGATGAGGAATCGGATAATGAGACAATCGATCCTTTGAGTTCGTACCATAATCCAGGCTTGCCAAATCTTCCAGATGTACATTACAATAATAAGCCATTGTCTTTCTCAATGAACTTTAGCAGTGATAGGTCTCAGAATGTGACTTTTCGGAACCCAAACTGGGGTCAGAATTTGATTCGAAATGTTACGGCATCAAATTCTGCGAGGGATGTAAGAAGTTGTGATAGTCAAAATGATTCTATGAATGACAATGATGCAGAAAGTCATATTTCTGAAAACTTAGAAAATAATTCTGTTGTTAATTGTGCTAGCTGTGAAAATAGTCAACTTAATGATTTCCTTTGTGAAAATAAAGAAGAAAAATCCAAAGAAACTGGTGAAACTTCACATGTCCATGATTCAAATGACAGAAATCCTCTTGAAAGTGCAATAAATCCCAGTGAATCAAATGACAGTCAGAAAAGACAGAATAGTTCGGATGGAGTGCCCAGACTTAGCAGTAGCGACAGCGACCCTGCAGGAATGGTGTTTATGATGTCCGACGACTCCGAAAATGTCTCGCCAGAGTACGAGTCCGGTACGGAGTATGTGTTCCCGTCTATGGGTTTGAGTGCAAGCTTCTCTGGAGCTATGGGAGGAGCTCACAGTAGACAACAGGTTTGTATTTTAAACCTCTCATATTTGAGCAGCAGCACTTGGAAACAGGTCTTTAGGGTGCGGACCAGGCCCCGAGGTTATAAAACTTTTTTCATGCTCAACTCTGCTGAGATTAAAATTTATCCTGCTCATTAATGTTAAAATGCCAACAATTGTTGGCATTTTAACATTGTTGGCATTTTAACATTTATAAGCAGGATAGATTGCTAGTTTTTGAGTTTTGAACCTGAATTTTCCACAATTTTTGACTATTTCAGCATTTATCAGTAGTTGAAATTTCATGCTCAACTGAGCTGAGCTTGAAAAAAGTTTATAACCTCAGGGCCAGGTCCTACACAACCGGGCTGTGCATTCACATAAGAAGGCTAGACACTTCAAATTTTGGATTTAAGTAGAAGAGTGATTGTATTATCTTTTGAGGCGGAAACAAAGGTTTTGACCTGCACCTTTGTTTTTGCATATGCAAAAATCAGGTTTTCTCATGACAAGGCTCATTTTGGGTAACACACAAAAATTATAGACCAAGGACAAAGCCTGATCTATTGCATGCCTTGGTATGTTACAAAGCAGACCGATGATCGATCCTTACATCTGGAAAATTTCTGTCATCGAATTCAAGATTGAGTCATAAAAATATTTCTACTCCAAATTCTTTTTGTTCTTCATTTAAGAAGAGAATTATCAGTTAGTGTGAAAGAAATATGTTCTAAGTGAAGTGCTGGTAACTTGCCTCTGGGCTTAACATAGTCAAGATGGTGCAACATTGTGAGAATTTTTCCAGCTACTGATTTCCTTTTCATTTCATATGAACTGAACTGTTAAGAGGGACATAAAACATGAAATTTTATTTCATATAAGCCTGCGTCCCTTTTGTGGGACATAGGCAAACAGTATAGCTTCAGATGTGACGCATCTGGGGCTATACTTTTTGCACAGAGAAATTGCATCGGAAATGAGATTAAAAAAAAAAAATCACACCTAAACCCCCTAAAAATGAAAGTGGACTCATCCAGTTGATAATGATGGGAGAATTCATTCGTCAAATATGGGTTAATCAACCAAATCCTGTTCATTTCAGCCAAGTTTTGTGTTTGGGGACCCCTCTGATCATCCAAGAAATCAAACAGCCTCTCTAGACTTTGACAGAGATGACGAAATCCTGCACTATCCTTTCTTCGTCAGGCGGGCCAGGAGTCTGGATCAAGACATTGACACGAGATGTCGGATACAAAATAGGTACATTATAGTTGCTGAAACTGATTCAAAACTGTCAGTTTGAAAATTTTTGCATGACTTTTATTTCACAAATTTTCGATTTCTGAATTATTAGCGAGTTCTAGTACAGTCTTAAAAGCTTATGTTAATTCTTTATAAGCAAGAATCTTATTTTTGTGAGACAAACCATTCACAAATATTAGCAAAAATTAAGTTCTTCTCCAGAGAAAAAGTCAAATTTTTAGCTCACCTGATCATGAGCCGAAGGCTCATAAGATGAGCTTATAGGATGGCCATCCACACAAGCCAAACTTCATGTGAGCATCCTAAGGAAGGAGGAACGAAAGTCTTATGTAAATGGTCCAGGTCACATGACCAAGATGGCTGCCATGGCTATAAATAGCAAAAACCTTTAAAAATCTTTTTCTCCAGAACCAGAAGGCCTATGATTTTGAAACTTGGCATGAAGCATCAGGCAATAGAGCTTTATAAAGTTTATATAAATCATGACCCTGGGATGACCTTGACCGATTTATGGCAAGGTCAACTTAAGTCACATAACCCAGATCTCAGGTGAGCGTTTATAGGACCATTGGTCCTCTGGTGAAACTTGGCATGAAGCATCAGCGAGAGGAGCTTTACAAAGTTTTTATAAATCATGACCCTAGGATGACCTTGACCTATTTTACGGCAAGGTCAACAAAGGTTGCCCATGCATTTGAATGGGGGAAAATTGTCAAAATGTCATTTGAAGGGAAAAAACTTGAAGGAAATGACAGGTATGTGGTTCAAATTAGTATCTGCACTAGGAGGTCATTAAATGACTGAAAAATGGTTGAATCACCAAACAAACAGACTACTATCACCAGTCTCAGTGAAGCTATGGATATTAGTATTTGACTGGTGCAAAATGTTTAATACCTCAATATTTTGTTTTAGATTATCTGAAATTGACATCCCTAACATCCCACCAGTTGCCAGTTCCAACCTTCAGCACCATGAAAGCAATCAGAATCAGAAAGTCTTTGAGAAGTCAGCGTTGGAGTTGATGGTTCCCCTCCCTGTCTGGGACAGCTCCGACGAGGACGAGAACAATCGGGTGCCAGACATTGAGCTGCTTGAGGAGGAACCGCTGGACCAGATCTTTGAGAGTATGGAGAACCGGCTGATCCAGAGACAAGGGGAAGCTGGGAACCATTGTCCTGCTTCAAATATAAGGTACATTGCAGTAGCTTCATATACTTGTGGCTCCTCTTAAAATAAGTTTGCTTATAGCACAACCACAAATTGGCTCAAAAAAGTGAAATTTCTTTCACCTTTAAGAAAACTAGGGTCGATTTACTTACTGGTTCTATCCAAATATTAGTACACAATAATCAGTTTTAGTCATGTGATTGTCCACCGAGATACTTTGATTATTATATCGAATATTCCTATTTCCCATGCATATTCTGGTGCTCCAGCTCTGATGAAAATATTAATAGGTCCATGAATTCAGTTTTTATTGTTTCATTCAGTATGCCAGCAGATGAGCCAATCTATGAAGAGATAGATGATTTACTGGTTCTCATGGATGAGATCTGTAGTGAGGGAGAACCGGACAATCTACAACCAGTCTGTAATGCCATCTCTAAGGTAAGAACTCTAGAACCAGTCTACAATCTATGAAGAGATAGATGATTTACAACCTGGCCTTGAGGTTATTAGCTCACCTGAGCCGTCAGGCTCACAAGGTGAGCTTATAGTATACCCATGCTCCGTCGTCCGTCCGTCTGTCCGTCGTCCGTCCGTCCATCCGTCGTCCACCATTTTCAAAGATCTTTTTCTCTGAAACAGCTTGGCCAATCAAAGCCAAATTTTACATGAAGCATCTATGGGAAGGGGGAACCAATGTATATATAAATAATCCAGGTCACATGACCAAGATGGCCGCCATGCCCATATATGGTAAAAACCCTTCAAAAATCTTCTTCTCCGGAACCACTGGACCGATTTCAACCAAACTTGGCATGAAGCATCGATGACTCAAGTACTACAAGGTATATATAAATCATGACCTTGCGGTGACCTTGACCTATTTTACGGCAAGGTCAACATAGGTCGCCTTTGCATTTGAATGGGAAAAATTGTTAAATTGTCATTTAAAGGAAAAATCTTGCAGAAAATGAGCAGTAGGACTGAATATTAATGATTCTGAAAAAAATTGGACCCCAGGGGCTCATATTCCCCCACCCCGGGGCAATATACATGTATATTACCATAATATTCAAACATCATCTCCTCTGAAACCGCTTGGCCAATCAAAGCCAAATTTTATGTGAAGCATCAATAGGAAGGGGTAATCAATGTATATATAAATAATCCAGGTCACATGACCAAGATGGCCGCAATGCCCATATATGGTAAAAACCCTTCAAAAATCTTCTTCTCCAGAACCGGTGGATCGATTTCAAAGAAACTTGGCATGAAGCATTGATGGCTCAAGTACTACAATGTGTATATAAATCATGACCCTGTTATGACCTTGACCTTTTTTTACGGCAAGGTCAACATAGGTCGCCAATGCATTTGAATAGGGAAAACTTTTAAAATGTCATTTAAAGTGAAAGTCTTGCAGGAAATGGGCAGTAGGACTGAATATTAATGATTCTGAAAAAAAATGGACCCCAGGGGCTCATCTGCCCCCACCCCGGGGCAATATACATGTATATTACCATAATATTCAAAACTCTTCTCCTCTGAAACTGCTTGGCGAATCAAAGCCAAATTTTATGTGAAGCATCTATGGAATGGGGGAATTAATGTATATATAAATTATCTAGTTCACAGGACCAAGATGGCTGCCATGCCCATATAAGGTAAAAACCCTTCAAAACTCTTCTTCTCCGAATCTGGTGGACCGATTTCAAAGAAACTTGGCATGAAGCACCAATGGCTGAAGTACTACAATGTGTATATAAATTATGACCCTGTGGTGACCTTGACCTATTTTAGGACAAGGTCAACATAGGTCGCCAATGCATTGGAATGGGGAAAACTTTTAAAAAGTCATTTGAGGTGAAAATCTTGCAGGAAATGGGTAGTAGGACTAAATATTAATGATTCTGAAAAAAAAAAATGGACCCAAGGGCTCATATGCCCACACCCTGGGGCAATATACATGTATATTACCATAATATTCAAACATCTTCTCCTCTAAAACCACTTGGCCAATTGAAGCCAAATTTTATGTGAAGCATCAATAGGATGGGGGAATCAATGTATATATTAATAATCTAGGTCACATGACCAAGATGGCCACCTTGCCCATATATGGTAAAAACCCTTCAAATATCTTCTTCTCTGAAACCAATAGATTGACTTCAATGAAACTTGGCGTGAAGCATCCATGGCTATAGTACTACAATGTATATATAAATCATGACCCTGTGATGACCTTGACCAAGTTTATGGCAAGGTCAACATGGGTTGCCCATGCATTTGAATGGGAAAAACTGTTAAAATGTCATTTGAAGGGAAAAGCCAGCAAGAAATTGGCAAATGGACAGAATATTGATTATTCTGAAAAAAGAAAACAGCCCAAGGGCTTTATCTGCCCCTGCACTGGGGTTAAATACCATAATATTCAAACATGTCTATTGGTATATGCAGCAGACTCAGGTGAGCGTTTACAGGACCATTGGTCCTCTGGTAAAACTTTTTTCAAGCTCAGCTCAGCTGAGCATGAAATTTCAACTGCTTATAGATGTTGAAATAGTCAAAATTAGTGGAAAATTCAGGTTCAAAACTCAAAAACTAGTAATTTATCCTGCTCATAAATGTTAAAATGCCAACAGTTGTTGACATTTTAACATTTATGAGCAGGTTAAATTTTAGTCTCAGCTGAGCTGAGCATGAAAAAAGTTTTATAACCTCGAGGCCAGGTTGTATTTGCCATCTCTTAGGTAACAGGCAGTTTCAACTTTCAAACTAGAAGCCTCCTTGGTGCAGTTTCACTCGCCTTGTGATCCAGGGGTCGCAGTTTTGATCCCGGGCTACTCCAGTCTGTTGGATGAGACTATAAACCAAGGTCCTGTGTCCATATGACCTGTTTTTGGGATATTAAGCCTCAATCAACAGACAAACAAAACTTTCAAATTTATCAGCATAGAAAACAGAATTTCATGTATTTTATGGCTTTACTCAAACAGCAGTGCAGCTCGACCTAATGGCAGGCTTTTGAATGTAAAAGTTAGTACCCCACTACCCCAATCAGCCTCTGGTAGAATGTATCACTTGTCGTGTCTGTATGAGTATAAAATCGTTGACTGGGATATAAAATTACAAACACAAAATTTATTCAACAAAAATTGATCTAGAAAAAATAATGTGTATTGTATGGGCATGTTTCCTTAATGATTTCCTCTTATACTTCCAGCTGAGAAGAAAGCGCCGTCATCGCAGTCCCGTGAGTGACATCGAGAAGGTCATGATCTGGAATGAATATGAGGCTTACGTCGTCCAAGTGAAACAGATAGGAACTTCGGCCTGTGGCCCTACGGCTGTGCTTAATGTACTGGTTAGTAAAATAAATGTTCTATTACATAGCTATAAATATTACGCTTACATATTACAGATTACATGCTTTTCAGTAGCATTTTTCATAAGCTATAACTGTTGCTTTAATATTTGGCCAATAACATCACAATGAAAGCTTGACAGGTTGCAAGTTTGAGGCCTAGTCGCTTAGTTAAAACAGAAAAGGATTTCTGCATGTGGCCCATAACTTATGGGCCACATGCAGTTATGGGCCACATGCAGAAATCCCATTCTGTCTTATGGGCCGTAAGCTGTACTTAGTGTGCTGGTTAGAAGGATTTAATCTACAACTGTTTCTCTGATATATGGCAAGTATATATGTCACACAAAAAGATTGACAGGTCACAAGCAGAAATCTTGTATAAAATAACTACATGTATTTGTATTACACGTCATTTGAAATATTCTTCTCTTCAATTAATGTCAGAAATCGATCTGTTTTCAGAAAGCCTTTGATTTTCAAGTAGAAAAAGAGGAGGTTTGCCAGACTATTACCTCTAACATGAGAATGGAGGCTGCTCCCATACCATACTATCTCTTCTCTAGGTCAACTGCTGGTAAGGTTATGCCACATTGTTAATATGCCCCTATCTAGCGTTTTTATCTGAAAATGGGTCATTATGACAATTTTTAGTAAAATTATTATTTGTCAAATTCTGATACAATTATTATTTTGGGAGGTCAACGTTCAATTTTGATGTACATTAGATTTTTATGACTGCTAACTCAGTGGATAGTGGGTCCAAAGCATATAATTGAGCCGCCTCGTGGGAAAACCAACAATGTGGTTTCCGAACAGGTCTGACACAAACCGGCCTGTACAAGCACAGAAAAGAGCTAGAAGCCTGAAATTTCGGATTTAAGTAGAAGAGGAATTGTACTATCCGAGTAGCGAAAACAAAGACGCTGATCAGCTTCGCGGTTACCGCGAAGCTGATCTGTGCCTTTGTTTTCGCTTATGCAGATTGTTGGTTTTCCCATGAGGCGGCTCATTTATGCTAGCAGATCAAAGATTCTTGCCACATACTTTCTATATACTCCACATTTCCTAACTAGTGCACTAAACACATGCATGCACGCACACGCGAAAAAGAAAATAAAGGGGGGAAAAAACTGTGTGCAATCAGGGATTTTTTTCGGGTGTCTCAGGGGCCGAAATAAGGCCCCATTCCCAATGCAATTTAGGTGACATTTTTCCCAATTTGAAGAAAAAAATTCCCAATCAGAGCTGAAAATAATTTTTATCATTTCCATACATTGTAAAATTCAAAATTTGATGTTTGAAATGGTGTTTAACTTTGATTAAAAGTTATTATTTAATGATTCTAAATGAAATACCCTAGTAAACTAGGTCACATTTGAAAATATTATCAACTGAATGTTTTGAAAATTTCCCAAATTCAGGATTTACGCCGCTAAATTTCCCAATCAGAAAGGCACTAGGGCCCCTTCCCAAAATTGCTGAAAAAATCCCTGGCAATAATTGGAGCAAAAAGTATCATTTTTTTTCGAAACATTATGTAAGGGCTATTCCAGTTGAACATAGGTACCCCGGGAAGACGGCATTTTAATAAACTTCTATCGTAGGGTCCTTCGTTGGTTAAAATACTTCTGTACGTGGTGGGAGTTGGAGAAAAATTGCTTCTATAGGAGGTGGGGTATTTTTTCGTGTTGAAAATCGGTTCTAAGGTGTAAATTCAATGCAGTGCATAGAATCAAATTAAACAGACTAAAAACCTTTCGTTCGGCCGATCCGACTTCGATTTTTTCCTGTGAGAGTGCATCATCGCTGACAGGTAGCGCTTCACGCACTGACCTGTCGCAGTTGGCCAATGGGATCTGGGAAATTCATGCGGCATGCCCCAGCTTTCTTCGTGTGTCGGTTGTAGCCAAAATCGGATATATCCCACAATTCAAAGCGTCAAATGCGAGAGATCAAGATGAGGTATAGTCTGATCTCGCGAGAATGGTGAGAGTGCTCTCTATCACGCTCGCGCTGGTGACGTGTGAAAAAAAAAACTGAATCAGGAAATTGTCAGCGATCGAGGTTGTTTTTTGGCATTTCAAGCCTAGAAAAGGCATTTGAACCGTGATTTTGGTCAGAAATCACAATTACAGACCTGTCGAAAGCTAAAATGGCGGCTCATTGATGAATTTAATGATGTTTAGACACAAAACGTAGCGATATACTGACTTGTATCGCTCTCCCAAAGCAAGTATTAGCTTTTTGGAAAATGCAACATAGTGTTTTTAGAAGCCTGAAAAGTGGCGAAAAAGCGATTTTTTTGCAAAAAAAAACACAACAAACAAACTCAGTGGCACACGTTATTGGAAAAAAATAAATCTCAGCATGATAACGGTTAAGAGTGACATTACACATATAATTAATTGGATATAGCCCATTGTTGAAAATAGGCACAATAATCATGAAAGCTGATGAGATTCAAACAAGCTTCCTTGTCCACATGGCTTGCTATCAGGATAATAAAATGAAGATATATTTGCAAAAAATAGGTATTCAATCTTTATTATTATAGTGAGAACATTATTTTAATGACTTTTGACAAAGTTCTGTAAAACAGCAATACAAAAATTTACTTCTGTTCCTAAAAAATTCCCTCTTAATTTACTTCTATCCGTATTAAATTTTGCTTCTGTAGGAGGGTGTTTTATTGAAATGAACGGTTCTGTAGGTGGCTCAGTCAAGATGAAATTCACTTCTATAGGTGGAGGGTCAAAATTCAAAGTGCCATCTTCCCCCCGTACTTATGTTTTACTGGAATAGCCCTAATTAAACATTGTATTTGCTAGAACAAAAATAACATTTTTCCAGGCACAACAGCACAGGCATTGGTAGAGGGAGTTGCCAGTGTTACTCGAGGTGCAATAAAGGGACGATTCTTTCACTTCTACCCTCAGAGGGACGTGGAGCTCACGAAATGGCTAGGCCATTGGATGAAGAAAGGTAGGATTTTGTGCTGGAAATGAGTTGTGTTGTGGGAAAACCCTTACTCTGTATTTACATCCACAGAACTGGTTTGTACAGCCGCAGAAGCTGGCTAGAGGCCTGAAATTTCATGCTTGGAGAAACATTTCACTATCCACATCATAGAATATGCTCTATGAACTGAGAATTTGGTTGCGTGAAGCTTGGCAAGGAACATTGCGGTTAGGATAATGGTCTATCATAAGCTACCCTCAGCTTTTCTCCTGTCTTCAAACATCGAATCAAACAGAAAAACAGCAAAATTCTCATTGAATATCATGTAGAAACGGATATCATGTATTTTGTTGGTAGTGTGGTTGCATATTGGTACAGCGTCAGACTCAATTTTTGGTCTACTGGGTGGACTGTCATGACATCCAAATGTTGGGTAAAAGTCCCATAAAATGGAGGCAATGTCGCGACATGACCATGACTGTTGACTGGGACGTTAAGCATCAATTCAAACAAACAAACAAAATCAAAATCGAAAGGTCCCCATTGGGGTTACTATATTATGGTACTGAGCAAGAGTACTGGTTAATACACAGGAAGTGATGGCTCTGTTCTGACATGACTGAAAATTTGTTGACCATAACCGAAAACGTGCCCATGCAATATACAGAGAATTTTTTCGAAAGCAAAAATTGAAGGTTTCATTGGAAAAATTTTGATAATTTTGCTCAAAACATTGTGGGTACATGTTAGAACCGCCTCTTCGAGGCAGTTCTAATGAGTACCCAAAATGTATGTTTTGGATCAAAATTAAGGAAAATATGTAAACACCTGCATACCCCAGTTTTGCTATATAAAAGAGGGATTTAAGGGGGTATTCACTGCACGGACATGTTTTCCCGACGCTGAGAAGTAAAACCTTGACTGGGAAGCAAAACCTTAGTGCAAACAAATAAATATAAAACAAATATTTTCTGTTCATATGTAGGTGCTGTACCAGTAGCAACATTGAATCTCCAGCGAGGTGTGAAGCCAGGTTGGACAATACCGGACGCTTGGCACCACCAGATGGTCTATGGTGTTAGCAGTAAAGGTATGTTCCTCTACCGTCAGTTTATAAGTGTTACCAGTCGCCCCTGTGGCTCGGTAGCTCATTTGGCAATGTGCTCACTGGGTTTGTGTCCCAATTATTAGCTCACCTGAGCCGTCAGGCTCACAAGGTGAGCTTATAGTATACCCATGCTCCGTCGTCCGTCCGTCGTCCGTCCGTCCGTCGTCCACCATTTTCAAAGATCTTCTTCTCTGAAACAGCATGGCCAATCAAAGCCAAATTTTACATGAAGCATCTATGGGAAGGGGGAACCAATGTGTATATAAATAATCCAGGTCACATGACCAAGATGGCTGCCATGCCCATATATGGTAAAAACCCTTCAAAAATCTTCTTCTCCGGAACCACTGGACCGATTTCTACCAAACTTGGCATGAAGGATCGATGACTCAAGTACTACAATGTGTATATAAATCATGACCTTGCGGTGACCTTGACCTATTTCACGGCAAGGTCAACATATGTCGCCTTTGCATTTGAATGGGAAAAATTGTTAAATTGTCATTTAAAGGAAAAATCTTGCAGAAAATGAGCAGTAGGACTGAATATTAATGATTCTGAAAAATATGCCCCCACCCCGGGGCAATATACATGTATATTATCATAATATTCAAACATCTTCTCTGAAACCGCATGGCCAATCAAAGCCAAATTTTACATGAAGCATCTATGGGAAGGGGGAACCAATGTGTATATAAATAATCCAGGTCACATGACCAAGATGGCCGCCATGCCTATATATGGTAAAAACCCTTCAAAAATCTTCTTCTCCGGAACCGGTGGATGGATTTCAAAGAAACTTGGCATGAAGCATCTCTGGCTCAAGTACTACAATGTGTATATAAATCATGACCCTGTGATGACCTAGACCTTTTTTTACGGCAAGGTCAACATAGGTCGCCCATGCATTAGAATAGGGAAAACTTTTAAAATGTCATTTAAAGTGAAAGTCTTGCAGGAAATGGGCAGTAGGACTGAATCTTAATGATTCTGAAAAAAATGGACCCCAGGGACTCATCATCTGCCCCCACCCCGGGGCAATATACATGTATATTACCATAATATTCAAACATCTTCTCCTATGAAACCGCTTGGTGAATCAAAGCCAAATTTTATGTTAAGCATCTATGGAATAGGGGAATTAATGTATATATAAATTATCTAGTTCACATGACCAAGATGGCTGCCATGCCCATATAAGGTAAAAACCCTTCAAAAATCTTCTTCTCCGAATCTGGTGGACCCATTTCAAAGAAACTTGGCATGAAGCACCAATGGCTAAAGTACTACAATGTGTATATAAATCATGACCCTGTGGTGACCTTGACCTATTTTAGGACAAGGTCAACATAGGTCGCCAATGCATTGGAATGGGGAAAACTTTTAAAAAGTCATTTGAGGTGAAAATTTTGCAGGAAATGGGTAGTAGGACTAAATATTAATGATTCTGAAAAAAAAAATGGACCTAAGGGCTCATATGCCCACACCCCGGGGCAATATACATGTATATTACCATAATATTCAAACATCTTCTCCTCTAAAACCACTTGGCCAATTGATGCCAAATTTTATGTGAAGCATCTATAGGATGGGGGAACCCACATGACCAAGATGGCCGCCATGCCCATATATGGTAAAAACCCTTCAAATATCTTCTCTGAAACCAATAGATTGACTTCAATTAAACTTGGCGTGAAGCATCCATGGCTATAGTACTACATGGGTTGCCCATGCATTTGAATGGGAAAAACTGTTAAAATGTCATTTGAAGGGAAAAGCCAGCAAGAAATTGGCAAATGGACAGAATATTGATTATTCTGAAAGAAGAAAACGGCCCAAGGGCTTCATCTGCCCCTGCACTGGGGTTAAATACCATAATATTCAAACATGTTTATTGGTATATGCAGCAGACTCAGGTGAGCGTTTACAGGACCATTGGTCCTCTGGTTTATTATTGGGGGAAAAAAGTGCTATCCATTGAGTATGCCCCATTCTGTTTGTGTTACGAACACCACTTGCATAACTTTGCTGTGACCATCACCTACCCCACCTCAGGCTCAGGTGAACTTCACAGCCACAGAGAGAGGCTAGGGGGTGGGGCACTGGGCCTCGCCCAGGGTACTTGCTACCCTGTGTCTGGGGACATTCCCTAAAGCTGTGGTAGAGACACAGGGTCTCGTGTGTAGCTTCAGAAGCAAGTCTTTTAGATAGCAGTATATGGTTTCAATGTGTGGTTGCCATTGTTATATATGTGGCCTTTATAGTGACAACGAAGATTCATGTTACAATATTAGCATATTTAAAAATATAATCTATAAATGACTTCAGTAATTCTAAGAATATTTTCCGTATTATAACATGTTATTTTCTTATGTCAGTTAGATACTACATTTTATAAATTTATGATAAGACAACTCTGTGATGATTATTTTAAATTTAGTTTATTTGAATCAAATTAAGTTATCTCCCTTGCACTTTTAAAATACAAGTTATAGAATTGTAAAAAGATCAATTTTATGCATGTCCCCTAAGATATAAAAAAAAATGCTGATAAAACAGAAGTTTCATCTTTGTTTGAAAATTATCACCATAATGTGACAAAAAATCTGTAGTCAAAAGCTGTATGTGTACTTATACAACTGGTTAATTAAATCATATCTTTGTAAAGCACACAGTAAGCTTGAGCAAGCATGTATTATATGAGCCATGTCATGAGAAAAACAGATTTTTGCCTATGCGAAAACAAAGGCGCAGATCAGCTTCGCAGTAACTGCGAAGCTGATCAGCGCCTTTGTTTTGGCTATGTGGACAGTACAATTGCTCTTCTATTTATATCCAAAATTTCAAGCATCTAGCATTCTTTTGTGGCTACACAGGTCGGTTTGTGTCAGACCTAGTCGGAAACCCCGAAGACGGGTTTTCTTGCGTCGCTGCTCATATCTAATCTTCATTTCTGCTAGGTGTTTATTTGACAAACCCTCTGGAGATCGTACCAGAATCTGTGATTATGGATCAGCTGACGAGTGACTCAGTTCTTCTCGTTCGTCGACACGACATTATAAGCAGGTTTCGTGACTGGTGTCCTCTAAATGAGATACTTAAACAGAGGGACAATCGCTGGAGAACCATGAATGTTATAGGTAATGTAAAACTATTGAATTATAAGCAGATTTCGTGACTGGTGCCCTGTGAATGAGATACTTAAACAGAGGGACAACCGCTGGAGAACCATGAATGTTATAGGTAATGTAAAACTAATGAATTATAAGCAGATTTCGTGACTGGTGCCCTCTGAATGAGATACTTAAACAGAGGGACAACCGCTGGAGAACCATGAATGTTATAGGTAATGTAAAACTAATGAATTATAAGCAGATTTCGTGACTGGTGCCCTCTGAATGAGATACTTAAACAGAGGGACAACCGCTGGAGAACCATGAATGTTATAGGTAATGTAAAACTAATGAATTATAAGCAGATTTCGTGACTGGTGCCCTCTGAATGAGATACTTAAACAGAGGGACAACCGCTGGAGAACCATGAATGTTATAGGTAATGTAAAGCTATTGAAATGCACCATAAATTTCATGTGGTTGTGTCAAGAAATAAAGAAGCGTTGACCATTTCTATTTACAAATGCCTATGGTTTTTGGAAAAACAAAAAGTTAGCCATCTGTCTTCTTATGCACAGGTTAACTTCACTGAATTATGCACTTTTGGATAACAGAATTTGTTTTCAAGGTTTCGTGCCACAGGATCTTAAGTTGGGCTTAAAACAGTCAATTTTTGTATGAAATATATAGTAATTATGAAAATGTTTTATAGAGTATCGTTCCCCCCTGAGAACCAACAAAAGCTTAAGCATGTATATGTGTTGCCATGTATTGCACAATATATGAAAGTGGCGTGTTGGTTCTTTGGGGGGAACGATACTCTAGAGCCCAAAAACCAGAGCCCAAATATGAAAAACGGTTATAGCTACCCGTTCAGGCAAAGCTAACATATATAAAGTAATGGAAAATAAAATAGTTTAACTTAGTCATAATATGCATTATTAAAAATGTTATCAACTTGAAACTGGATGCTGCAGAATCAACTTTCATCATTTGGGCTACGTGCATTAATGGTGCCCATCATTTTGTGTTACAAAATTTTGGTGACACACTATACAAATATTCCCTTGTTTTTTGCACGGCCTGTAATCTATATAAAAAATCTATTTCTGTTTTATTATTTCCAAACTGTGAGGGCAGGTTTTCAGATCTGATTTCACTAGTTCCTGGATTTTGCTCAATAAATGGGTTTGGCTGGCATATGGTAAGTGCAGTTCAGCTTATCTACTTTGGGTTTATTTGATACATGATTTTTTGAAGATTCATTTCTTTGTTGAATTATGGAGATAGGTAGCCGTGTTAGTGTAGCCGGTGTTTTTGCACACGTGCCTGCATGCCATCATGAAACTGCCGCACCATAGCTATGAATCTGGGTGGACAGCCAAACTTGGCCATGATTTTCCAGAGTCCATCACGACTAACAGTGTCAAAAGCTTTGGTGAGGTCAACAAACGTCATGTATAGATCTACATTCTGTTCTTGGCATTTCTCCTGAAGCTGTCTTGCTGTGAAGATCATGTCTATTGCCCCTCTGTCTTTTCTGAATCCACATTGACTTTCTGGGATAAGTCCCGTCTGATCAAGATGAGCATTCAGACGATTTAACAGAATTTTTGCAAGTATCTTCCCAGCAATTGATAGGAGGGAGATGCCTCTGTGATTGTCACAGACATGAGGATTTCCTTTCCGCTTGTATAGGTGGATTATGGATGCATCCTTAAATTCTTGTGGGATAGCCTCCTTCCTCCACATACAGTGAAACAACTCTGTCAGTTTCTCTGCCATGGGTAGCCCCCCAGCCTTGTAAACTTCGGCAGGAATTGCATCTGCACCTGGGGCTTTGCCAGATGATAGTTGTTGAACTGCTTTTCTTGTTTCCGTAACGGTAGGAAATTCATCTAACAGAACATTGCACTCTATCTGTGGAAGTCTGTCGATTGCATCCTGATTGATGCTTGATGGTCGATTAAGCACACTATTGAAGTGTTCTGCCCACCTTTCCAAGATAGCTTCTTTATCTGTGAGAAGAGTGTTTCCATCTGCACTGAGCAATGATGGAGAGTTGTCTGAACCATTTGAAGTAACAAATGGGGTCAAACAAGGCTGTGTTCTGGCACCAACACTGTTCAGCATGATGTTTTCTGCCATGCTTATGGATGTTTTTCAGGACAGTGACACTGGTTTTCCAATCAGGTACCGTTTTGATGGCAACATATTCAACCTCAGAAGGTTGCAAGCCAAAACTAAGGTCCAGACTGATGTGCTAGATGAGCTCCTCTATGCAGATGATATGGATAAGAATGCCAACACAGAGGCAAAAATGCAAAGAGCCATGGATCAAGTCTCACAGTCATGTGATAACTATGATCTCACAATCAGCACAAAAAAGACAGAGGTTGTACACCAACCAGCCCCCGGAAAACCATATAATGAACCAACCATCACTGTGAATGGGCAAAAACTGAAAGTTGTTGACAAGTTCACCTACCTGGGAAGCACTCTCTCCAGAGCAGTGCATATTGATGATGAGATCACTGCCAGAATTGCAAAAGCTAGTGTGGCATTCGGAAGACTCCGTGCAAATGTCTGGGAGCGAAATGGAATCAAGCTTGACACCAAGCTGAAAGTCTACAAGGCTGTGGTACTGCCAACCCTCTTGTATGCATGTGAGACCTGGACAGTATACCAACGCCATGCAAAGAGACTTAACCATTTCCACTTAAGCTGTTTGAGAAAGTTGTTAACCAGAGGACCAATGGTCCTGTAAACGCTCACCTGAGATCTGCTTCATATACCAATAAACATATTTGAATATTATGGTATTTAACCCCAGTGCAGGGGCAGATGAAGCCCTTGGACCATTTTCTTTTTTCAGAATAATCAATATTCTGTCCATTTGCCAATTATCTGCTGATTTTCACCTTCAAATAACATTTTAAAAGCAGATGAGCCCTGGGGTCCATTTTTTTTTTCAGAATCATTAAATTTCAGTCCTACTGCCCATTTCCTGCAAGACTTTCACTTAAAATGATATTTTAAAAGTTTTCCCCATTCAAATGCATTGACGACCTATGTTGACCTTGCCATAAAATAGGTCAAGGTCACCACAGGGTCATGTTTTATATATACATTGTAGTACTTGAGTCATCCATACTTCATGCAAAGTTTCGTTGAAATCGGTTCACCGGTTCTGGAGAAGAAGATATTTTAAGGGTTTTTTACCATATATGGGCATGGCGGCCATCTTGGTCATGTGACCTGGATTATTTATATATACATTGGTTCCCACTTCCTATAGATGCTTCATATAAAATTTGGCTTTGATTGGCCAAGTGGTTTCAGAGAAAAAAATCTTTGAAAAGCACGTATGGACGACAGACTGGCCAAGGTCAAGAGATGACCTTGACCTAAATTAATCATACACCTTCATCTAATCCATTAGTTGTTTGCATCTACCACTTTTCAGATCTCAGGCTGCAATAGTTTTCAAAAAAATAGCTAATTTCCACTTTTCCCATTATAAGTCTATGGAAACTTAAAGTTACCATAGCAACCAGAGTTCTTATCCGACTGGAATAAAAAACACAAATTATGTAGAGGCTACTGTCAGGAACATGTATACAAAGTACAGGATTCATCCACATGACAGTTTCTGAGGAGAAGATTTTTGAATGTTTTTTTTTTTTCAAAAAATTGCCCTTTATGGGGCCCCAGCAACCAATCAAAATAAAGGATTAGGACAAAACTCGCAAGAAACGTCAAACACTACTCAATAAACATTTCTGCAAAAACAAAATTCAAATGTCTGCAATTTTAGCGGAAAAATAGCCGATTTCCACTTTTCCCATTATAAGTCTATGGAAACTTTAAGTTGCCATAGCAACCAGAGTTCTTATCCACCTGGAATAAAAAACACAAATTATGTAGAGGGCACTGTCAGGAACATGTATACAAAGTATAGGCTTCATCCCCTTGACAGTTTCTGAGAAGAAGATTTTTGAATGTTTTTCGAAATTTTGCCCTATATGGGGCCCCTGCAACCAATCAAAATGAAGGATTAGGACAGAAGCCACATGAAACGTAGAGGACTACTAAATAAACATTTCTGCAAAAACAAAATTCAAATATCTCCAACAAGACAGCAAAAACTGGCAATTTTCACTTTTTTCCATTATAAGTCTATGGGAAGCATAAGTTGCCATAGTAACCAGAGCCCTTATCCGATCAAAACAAAAAACACAATTATTCTTTCCCCCTACCTGTAGATGGTGTATGTGTAATATGAGAACAATCGGCCCAGCGGTTTCAGAGAAGAAGATCTTTGAAATTGTGGACGACGGACGGACGGACGACGGACGGACGGACGACGGACGGACGCCGGAGCATGGGTATACTATAAGCTCATCTATGAGCCTTCGGCTCAGGTGAGCTAAAAATCAAGTGGCAGGACAAGATTCCAGACACAGAGGTCCTGAGGAAAGCAGGGATGCAAAGCATGCATACAGTCTTAAAGCTAGCACAGCTAAGATGGACTGGCCATGTTATAAGAATGCCTGATGCGCGACTTCCAAAGAAAGTTTTCTATGGAGAACTACAGGAGGGAAAGCGCTCTCAAGGTGGCCAGAAGAAACGCTACAAAGACACCCTCAAAGCCTCTCTGAAGGATTTCGAAATACCAATGGGGTCCTGGGAACAGACTGCACAGGAGCGATCAAAGTGGCGAGGTCTCATCAACAAAGGAGCAGCTCTCTATGAAAAGAAGAGAATCTGTGAAGCTGAAAGAAAGCGAAGAGAGCGCAAAGCCAAAACAAATGTGCCACCAGCAGACTCTATGACATTGACTTGCTCTACTTGCAACCAACAGTTTAGAGCCAGAATTGGCCTAGTCAGCCATCAAAGAACTCACCAACACACATCAGCACTATTCAAGAAATAATGATGGTCTTTCTCATTAGTGAGAGACGAACTATCAGCCGGTGTATATGTATGTTACGCTACATTGGCCATGACAAACTAGGTAGAATTTATCATACATATTTGGCCACAATAATTCAATTATACATGATGAATATCAAACAAATTTGTTGCAATAACATACTTATCAAGCGACATAGAGTTTTGACTTCTTAAAGAGTTTTTACTGATTCAAGACTGGAAACTCGACACTTTTTGCAACTGTTATTATAGAGTATATATGGTAATCTAATTGCATAGGCAGAAATGCTATACAGGTACCTCCTAAAAGTTTTCCTAACAATATTTCAAACTGCAGATATTTAAACATTTTCTGTGCATTTTTACATGATTCTTGCATGATTCTGTCGACTGAATGCTCTAAAATACAAACATAAGTAACAACAATCGCCACCAGGCAAGAAAAATACAAATTTTCTACCTTTTAGTATTCATGGAATTTAGACCCCCAACCCCACTGAAACTTCTTTTTCTAACAAATGATGACAGAATATGTAAATATCTGAACACGTATCTCTTCATAAGACATAGAACTTTTGTCTTCAGTATAAAGGATCAGCATCGGGAGCTTGATAACATTTTTCTGGGCCGCTAAAGTATAGGCATATACAGGCCATATAGTCAACGGTCCTTTTTACTTTAAATTATACCTGAAAATAAATGTACCCCCCATTTTTTTGTTGAATGTTAAATAATTATGCCCCGAAAATAAGCCTAGAGGTTCTACTCGTTGAGAATCAGTAGGGCCTAGTGTCGGCTTAAACTTGTAAGGCAAAACCCATTTATGACACAAGTGGCATGCAGATCTACTCCAACCATTCTTGCATATTCTTTTGTAGAAAAGTTGGTCATAGAGCTTGATAGGTTCTTGTTTTGCTGATTTTTACTCCCCACAATACTGGTTAACACCCAAGAAGCGATAAGAATATAAAAACACAAAAACAAAGCCCTCTATACAAACACAAAATTAAAGGAAAACATTTACTTTGGAAAACTGCCACCCCGAAGCTGTTACACAGGAGGAACCTGACCAAATTTAATATGACCAAAACTATATTACTGGGCTTTAAACTTCTTGGCAAGACCTGGGTAACATTTGGACACACAAAATTCTGTAACAGTCCTTAATTAGAATTTGTTAGCCTTGATAAATAAATTTGCATCCAAGCTTTTTCAAAACGCAAAGGCAGGTCAGAGCTTATTTTAAAAAAATTGCATATTACATGTATATGTTTTTCATGGCGTTTTATTCACACGTTTCTATGTGAACATTACAGGTCAAGTAGTTCACATGCTGCGCGAGTCCATGGTTCCCCAGGAGCAGCTCCCTGGGGCGCGAGCCCAACTGACCTCACATATATCCATCCCGGCGGTGTACAAGGCGGGCATCATCCTGTTCATGCGGGCAAACACAGACACATACGAAGAACTGTTGAAAGTTCCTGAGTTGCCATTGAAAGATGGGGATAATATGCATCAGCCTTGAGATGACATATTGAGCCACGTCATGAGAAAATACAGATTTTTTCCTGAGCAAAATCATAGATGCAGATCAGCTGTGCAGTAACTGCACAGCTGATCTGTGTCTTTATTTTTGCTTACAGGATAGTCCAATCTCTCTTCTTCTTCAATACGAAGTTTCAAGCTTCTAGCATTCTTCTGTGACTGTACAGGCCGGTTTGTGTCATACCTGGTCCCGAGATTACAAAACTTCTTTCATGCTCAGCTCAGCTGAGACTACAATTTATCCTGCTCATAAATGTTAAAATGCCAACAGTTGTTGACATTTTAACATTTATGAGCAGGATAAATTACTAGTTTTTGGGCTTTGAACCTGAATTTTCCACTAATTTTGACAATTTCAATATTAATGAGCAGTTGAATTTTCATGCTCATCCGAGCTGAGCTTGAAAAAAGTTTTATAACCCCAAGGCCAGGTCAGAAACCCTGAATACCGGTTTTATCACGTCCAGGCTCAATTAGAAATTTGTTTTCATAATTATAAATGGATCCAGTGCCAGTAGTTCATCGTTAACCCTTACCATGCTGGTTATCCATTGTTAACCCTTTCCATGCTGGTTATCCCGTGACAACTAACACAGATAAAACCAATAATAAATACCTGTCTGGGATTAACTTCCCACAGAGTGGAATGATTGCTTTTGTCCACGGTGGTTGTTCTCAGACGGGTTAGTTGTCTCGGGATACACAGTGTGCTTGCATCTTTTTGTCTTTTTAAAAAGAGGACAACACTTTCATAAACACTGAGCAAGGTGGCCAGTGTTTAAACTTTAGCATACCTGATTTTTATGCAAGCAGACCTGAGATAAACTGTCCGATTCTTTCAAGAACATGAGAATATTTTTACCACCAATTCCCCCTTCAAAAACTACTGTAAATTCGGAAATTTTCGCGAGACTTTTATTTCGCGAATTTTCGATTTCTGAATTATTAGCGAGTTCTTGAATTCGCGAGCGAGTACTCGAGCAGTCTATAAAGCTTATAGTAATTCTTTATTAGCGAGAACTTTATTTTCGCGAAGCAACGACTTCGCGAATATTAGCGAAAATTAAGTTCTCGCGAAAATTTCCGGATTTACAGTATTGTCAGTCACTGTCAAACAACTCAGATCAATTATTCATCCGCTAGTCTTTAATACATCATTTGTCTTTACAAATGAGCCGCGACGCGAGAAAACCGGTCTTCGGGATTTCCGACCAGGTCCGACACAAACCGGGCTGTACAGTCTCAGAAGCAGGCTAGAAGCTTGAAATTTCGGATATAAGAAGAAGAGGAAATATACTATCCGTGTAGCGAAAACAAAGGCGCTGATCAGCTTCGCGGTTACCGCGAAGCGCTGATCTGCGCCTTTGTTTTCGCATAGGCAGATTGTTGGTTTTCTCACGAGGTGGCTCATTTGTCTTTACAAATTATAACAAAACCCTTAGCCTCATTATAACGTGCCTCACTATAATACGGTGTTTCATTGTAGCATAGCCATGTCATGAACGTAAAAATAATGATTTTGCTATATCATGTTTATGTAAGTAAACTCATGGTTTCACTGTAACACTGTCTGATTCTGTGGATCATGATGATAATGTTATAATGAGGTTGACCTGGTCCCGAGGTTATAAAACTTTTTTTCATGCTCAACTCAGCTGAACATAACATTTAAACTGCTCATAAATGACAAAATAGCTCGAATAAATTGTAATTTCAGGTTAAGGTCACCAAAGCCTGTAATTTGTCCTGCTTATAAATGTTAAAATGCCAACAATTGTTGGCATTTTTTAACATTTATGAACAGGATAAATTTTAGGCTCAGTTGAGCTGAGCATGCAGAAAGTTTTATTATCTCGGGGCCAGTATCATGAAAGGTGTTCTGATTATGATAATAATGTCAAGAACAGGGCATGAGCCTTAGCAAGAGAAAACCAACAATTTGGGTTTTTGACCGGGTTCAACACAAGCCAGCCAATAAAGTCACAGAAGCAGGCTAGAAGCTTGAAATTTTGAATTTAAGTGGAAGAGGGACTGTACTATCTTTGTAGCAAAAACAAAGGCGCTGATCAGCTTGGCGGTTACAGTGAAGCTGGTCTGCGCCTTTGTTTTCGCATATGCAAATTGTTGGTTTTCTCATGCAGTGGCTCCCATGTGGTTTAAAGGGTAGTTAAAAGTAATAAATGTGCCATTTTAGCTAACTATTGTTTTAACAATATGATAACATTTTGTTCCATAGGAAATGCTTTACATATACCTCATGTTTAAAGCCTTTTTTCAGCATTACTCATGTTTATAAAGACCATGTTCAGCTGAATTTGGTCATCCTTATGCACCAGTCATTTGTAACCATGCTCACCCCCCCCCCCCCACCAGGCCTGGGGGAGGGCGGGGGCATGTTTACAAGTGACCAATGCATTATGTGAGAGTTTACAATTCATATATGAGCCTCTGCATCAGAAAACCAACAGTCTGCACATGCGAAACCTAAGGCACAGCTGATCAGCGCCTTTGTTTTCCCTACTCAGTACAATACCTCTTCTACTTAAATCCAAAATTTCAAGCCTGTACCCTGCTTCTGTGACTACAGCTTGGTTTGTGTCGGACCTGGTCGGAATTCCAGATTGTTGGTTTTCTCAGACAAAGGCCCATATCAGAATGTCATTGAAATCCCATCCTCATCTAACATCCCATCACCTACCCTATCCTACCCCATTGTTTGCTTTGAGAAAAACAAGCTGAATAATGATGTGCATTTGAGCCGCCTCGTGGAAAAAACAACAATGTGGTTTCCGAACAGGTCCGACACAAATCAACCTGTACAGTCACAGAAAAGAGCTAGAAGCTTGAAATTTCGGATTTAAGTAGAAGAGGAATTGTACTATCCGAGTAGCGAAAACAAAGGCGCTGATCAGCTTGGCGGTTACCGCGAAGCTGATCTGCGTCTTTGTTTTCGCCTATGCAGATTGTTGGTTTTCCCACGAGGCGGCTCATTTAGGAGGACATAGACTAACAAACATGAGCCATTAAAAAAAACAGGTCCGACACAAACCTGCATGCACAGTCGCAGAAGAAGGCTAGAATCTTGAAATTTCGGATTCAAGAAGTAGTAAGATTGTACCATCTGAGTAGCTAAAACAAAAGCACCGATCAGCTGTGCAGTCACTGCACAGCTGGACTGCAGAGCTGATCTGCAGCTTTGTTTTTGCATATGGAAAACTGAGCTCAAATCACTGAAGAGTGTAGTTAGCCATCCCTGTTGTTTTATAGCAAACTTCACGGTGAAAGTTTGTGTAAAATCTGTGTAAAATCGCGTAAATACTCATGCTGATCATGATCTTTGCTGAACAAAGATATTTTATTGGATGGCGAAATTTGATTATATAGTAAGCCATTTATTACACTTTTCACTGCTTAGAATGTGTGTAAATGAGATGCATTTTAATAAAAATTGCTGTGTTGGGGGATATTTTTCACCAATTTTCCATCAAAACTTTAATTGTCTGTTTCTCGGTTGAGTGGTTAAGAGTGCTGATTTCATTACAAGGCTTAATCATTTGATCCTTTCACTGCTATGTCTGATGTGGATTCAAAACTTGTGAGATAAGTCAAGTTCTGCTTGCAGGTGTGTCGGGTGGTTTTTTGTGGGGTTGTCCCGTTTTAGCCCCACCTACAGATTGGCTCATCTCATAAGAGCTGAAATAATCTTTAAAGGGACATAAAACTGAATATAATGTTTGTTTCAGTTCATTTTTTTTCTTGAAACTGCCAGATATTAAACTGTTTTGAATCTGCACAGACTTAGTCTGAGCAATTTATTCTTACTGGTATTCTTTTTACAGTAACAGATCAGTCGAATAATATGCCGGACACAGGACTGTGCAAATAATGACTCAAGACTCATTAGCAACTTGCTAAAGGGACTGGCACAATTAAAGATGCTCTCTCGGCAATTTTGACGGCATTATATATTCTTTATTTATACAGAATTCTAAACAGGGCATAGAATTAAGTTCTTTGCTTTAAAAGTCATTTTTTTGGTGAGCACCCACAAGAAAAGATGGCAAATTATTATTTTTGGTCCAAGATTTCAAAAAAGCTAATACTTGTCATCAGCAGACTTTTCATTTTTATGGCATTTAACATTGCGTGTGTTTGAGGTTCTCCCAGTGGTACCATTGGTTGGTAACATTTGTACCATTGGTACCAATCATGGTATTAACATTTTTACCATTTGCACCAATTTCTTTACCAATGGTACCATTTAAATTGTAATTAAATTGGTACCAATGCTACAAATGTTACCTACCAATGGTACCATTGGAGAACCCCGAACACACGCATTGTCAGAGAAGATTCAAGCTAAATTTTGAGGCTATAAAAATGGAAAACGAGATTAGTAGAATCATCCAAACTACTAAAAATAAGGATAATGGCTGAGTTTATATGCATTTTATATCCTTTTGGTTATGATTCATACTGGGGATAACTCATCAGATGGATGTAAATAAGTCTTGGATAAATGCTAGAAAATGTAGAATTTTGGTTGATCAGGGGCTTTTTTCTTATTTTTATTCAGCAAAAGTGTGCTAAAGCAATACAATCTGCTATGAAATAGTCGGAAACATAAAATTGCTGACAGTGCAGCTTAAACTTAAGCAGGGAGTTTCTTTTTTGCACGAGCAAAATATCAGATATAAATAAAAGTACCCCTTAATTTTCATTGAATAAGCTTCTTGTGTGCTACATTATTTTCTTCAGTTTTCAGACTGACAGGTGCAAGCAAGCAGACTGGTGGGACTGATCTGTGTCTGCTGTTTGCCATTTTGTGCATATACATTACGAAAACTTGCCCATGCAATATACAGAGATTTTTTTTTCACCTGTAAAAATAAAAATTCATCAGAAAAAAATTCGATATTTTTCTTATTTTTGCTCAAAACATAGATTGTTTTGGAGCAAAAATAAGAAAAATAGGTATACCCTTATAAATCCCAGTTTTACTGTATTAAAATGGGGTTTAAGGGTGTATATATTGCACGGACATGTTTTCCTGATGAGGATCAGTACGGCAAAATTTTTAGATGAGATGCTGACAGCACTAAGTAGGTGTTTTGATTTTTCTTCTTCTTTTGTTACATTTGCATTAGTTACAGTATGTAGTATATATTTATGTATATATCCTTATTAAGACTATTTTATAAGCTGTGATCATCGGCTAATGCCCGAGTAAAGAACTAAATCCTTCTGTGAGACTATTTGTATTTTTATTCCTGTCCAAATTGATACTAATGTATTTTGCTTGGCTGATCGTTTAAAACTGTTGTTACAGTTTATATTTAACTCCAAATTATTACATAAATACCCTTGTCGCACGATATTAACAGGCGTATATTAACGAAGAAAAAAGCTGTGTATTAATGAGGTTATTCGCTTGTGCACGTGCTGTTGATACACCGCTTTAATTTGTGCTCGTTACCGGGCGCCACAAAAAGCATGCGCTGATGAGTAATTTAACTCAGCCCAGAATGAGCATAAGAATGAAATCTTTAAAGGGTATGAAAATGTGACGAGTCTGTAAAATATAGTGTGCCATTATTTCTTTCATTTGTGCAGAATTTATGCAATAATAGCAATCAAAAATGATTTTGTTATTCAATAACATTCGCTAGGTCCCTCTGTGAGCATTGAAAACCTCTGGCTATGCCATCGGTTTTCAACACTCCCCTCAGGACCTAGTGAATATGAATGGAAAATCATGTTGATCCCTATATTGAAAGTAAGAATAGAAGGTACAGGTTTGATACAAGTAAATTTAAAATCCCAACCCAGTCATCAGGGGGTAAATATAGAACCTCACAAAAGATCTTTACAACACAAATGATGAGCAAGATGACTAGCTCTTTCCCAACAAGGTAGCCACCTTGCTAGCATGAACCAAATGTAAAGATGATGAGTACAACAGAGAGAAAAACATGACAATAAGTCCTAGCAGAACCGTCTTGGAAAGGTCAATAAAAATATTGTATATAGGAGGGCCTAAATGTTAAAATTTTAAGAGTCCCCAGTCATCACCCTTAGTCTAGTCCCCAGTCATCACCCTTAGTCTGTTGTGATTTATCAACAAGAATTTGTTCGGTTCTAATGTAAGCTCCCTAGTTAGGCTCAAAGGTGAGCTTATAGGATAGGTAGGTAACAACCTATATAAGCTCTGATGAAGCAGAAACAGGGACTTTACTGTAGTGCTGACTATTGTTCTGAAGCAAAACAAAGATTTTAGCAAACCCCAGTGGACCCAATCAGACAAAAGAAGTTGGCCTGTTATCTGCAAAGTAAGAATAGAGGGACCAGTAATCAATGCAATTAAATTTGAAATCCCAACTTAGACACCAGATGGGAATGAAAATACATCGCAAAACATTTTTCAACTCGAAAACCAAGGTGACTAGCTCTTTCCCAACAAGGTAGCCTTCTGGCCAGTCTCAACGAAAAACAAAGGCAATAAGCAGAACAGAGAGGCAGATAGAAAAAAGAATACAGATGTATCATGAAGAAAAATCACTGCATTGGGACAGTGAATTTGTAGAACCCTACTGCTGCCTTGTGTCACTGACACTATCCAAATCTTTGGTAAAATTCTTTAATAGTCCAATAAAATTGACACAATGATTGTCTCAAAACAACTGAAAATTTGGAACATTACCTTCAATGCAAACAAACAAACCATACTGGAATTAAAAAACAAACACTATTATGTCTTGTATTGACATTGTTTCTTTTAGGCAAAAGAGATGTTTACATGTTGATCGTATATATAACGTTTTCTTTCCAGACTAACTACTAAAATAGTAAAGCAAAGTAGTTAAGCAAGTGTGTATGCCATTCTGCAGATTCTCCAATTTCCCACAAGTTTCATAGTTTAAAAGTGCAAGACTTAGTGTATTTAGAAATACTTACAAATAAAGAAGAAAATTCAACTTTTTCCTTTTATTTCACACATGTTCTAGCTTATCATTTTATATCATGTTTTTCTCCTGCATGTAATTACTGTTTTCATATGTATATCTATATGTTTTATTTCATTGAAAACATGTAAGTTCATCATCAATTGTCTGAACACTATTAACATTGTTAAAAGTACGAGCTTGTAAGAATTAAGGCATTCAAAAGTACATGTGTTACATTTTTAGGTCTTTACAAAAGCAAATTTTAATTGGTTACTATGTAGACACACTTGTCATTTTATGTAAGTCTATACAAAAGTAAATCATCTAAGAGTGTACAAATACATGTTAATTGAAACGCTTTTCAAAGTCGTTCTTCTGTACAACCACTATTCCCTAATTCAGTGAAGATTTCTCCACTCAGGCTTGTATTGTCAGTCTCTGATTTCACAAGCTGATAATCAGCAACATTCATGTTGTCGTACTCTGCATCTTTTCCATCTTCTTGTTTGACACACTTCTCTAAATTTTCTCCATTTCCAGGTCTGATTTTCTTGGCTTCGGAAATGAAAACTGCATTTTCATATAGGGGAAATTCCTTTTCAAAGCTTTCAGCTTCAAACTGTTCCTTTTTATCAGCATTTTCATCTTTTACTTCATCCCCTTTAGTCTCAATTGTATCTTCATCCGGATCTGATGTTATCTGTTCTGTTTCCTCTTGAAATCGGATGGTTTTGCTAGTTTTTTTCTCCAAATTACCCTTCCTATCTTTATGCAAGGTGTACTCCTTTCCACTCAATTCTTTCACCATATCACCTCCAATGATTTCAGCTACAACATCATTACCTAGCACTTGTACAACTTTAGGGCCCCTAACCTTATTATGCTCATATGCAATATTGTCAAATCCAAATCCATTTAAGCTGTACGAGTCTGTGGTTTTATTACCACTGTCTCTATTATGCCAGAAACATTTGATTGTTATAAGAAATGCTGCATAACATCCCAGGCAAGCAGCCAGAACAATCATTGCTATTTCTATTCCAACAAGAGTCTTGTCTGATTCTTGGTACAAAGATTTGTCCATATACTTGTCAGTGAAGTTACTTGTACCATTATTGACGTCAGTTGTTGTTTCAAACGTCTGTATTCTTTCCATCTCTAGCTCGATCCTGTATTCGATATGAATCTTGATTTCTTCATGAAGAGTATTTCCATTCTCTTTTGCAGCATATTCCATATCTTCGAATTCTTTTTTAGTCCAGGGGGTACATTTCTCTCTAGTTACGTTACACCACAAATATGGCGTCCCGCAATCGGTGCTTTCTCTGGTACAACTCGGTTTGTCCTGATAGATTATGTTCTTTGAAAATACCTCGCTATTCCCATCGGAAGCCATAAGGCTCCCAAGACCCATTGGAGAATACAGATGGTGCCTGCTTGCTCCGTAATACTCGGACCAGTCTGTGACTGGGTCTATACCGCTCTTTCTCTGGTTTTCTCGGAATTTTTCATAGATATAATCAATACCACAATGATAGATGAAGAAAATCGGATCGTCTGCTGCAGTTTCAATCTTGTCCATTTCCCCGCCCACCCAGTTGTGCACGTTATTGTGAACGAGCTCGTAATTGGTCAGATTATCGTCACGTGTATCAGCATACGGGTAACTGATCCGTTCCAGGCGTTTCTGAGCAAAGATCATGGAAATGTTATGGTCATCCATCGGAGAAAATCGTGCCCCTACGGTTCTGTATAGCAACCCTCTCTGGACAGTCCAGTTCGCGAATGGCCCCGTGATGACGAATCCATCTCCGTTGCCCATGAAGTTTTCCGTGAACAGGGCGGACTCTCGTGGCAGATCTAGCTCTGATTCGAGGGTGGTGTCCCAGTAGGGTAGCGTCATATCCGGGTAGATCTGCCTGATAGCATTTTCCGCTCTGGAAAAAAAGTGGCAGTGTTGGTAGTTCTAATTTATTTATTCTACCACCACCCTCCAAAGGCATATAGTTATCGGTTGTATCCAGTCCTGATATTGTGTCAGTTAAAAACTAAAGCATATAGGCATGCAACAGACAGGGCTCTTTTGATCCATAGATGCAGCAACTTCTATTCGTGGTTCCAAAGAAAAATGGTATCAATAAAAAAATGTATTATCTACTGCATAAACTTTTGTTTCTTGTTGAACATGGTTTTAACATGTCGGAGTTAAAAAAAAATTGTTAGCGTGTTAAATTTGAAAAAAAAAAAAAGTCGTGCGACTCGTGCCAAGGGCTCGGGCATACTCACAACAGCATGAACACCCTATGCCAGCCCACAAACCCAGGTCCCCTGTGTGCACTATTTCTAGTCGATCGACGGGCGTGGATAGATGACAGTAGCGTATACTTGTCGGGGTGTACAGACTGAAAATATGCGCATGCAAAGATGTTCAACTTCGAATTTCTTAACATTAATTGTTGTATTCCTAAAACACAACGAAATGTACAGAACTCATTGGCACACAAATGCACACATGTAAATGCTTTTCTTGTCGACTGAATCGAGGGGGTTAATCGCTGTCTGAAATAAGAACTTTTTAGTTTTCAGTTCTAAGCAATCATCTGGGAAGTGTTCTTGTGTCAAGCGGCACCGTGTTGTGTCATTAAGCAAGACACATTAACTCGGCCCTGTAGTACTGGAAGCGTTGGCTCCGTCCCGAAATGACTGAAAAATTGTTGACTGGGACGTTAAGCCTCGATAAAAACAAACACATTATGATAACGATTTTTCGGCATATGCATTTTTGACCGAAAAGGAACTTTATTTCACGATTGCACCCAAATTTAAATTAAGGAAGAGTCTATTTACAGTCAACTGTCAGTAGCCAAAAAAACGTTAAAATGGCTATTACCAGTCAACTGTCACTAGCCAAAAAACGTTAAAATGGGTATTTACAGTCAACTGGCAGTAGCCAAAAAACGTTAAAATGGCTATTACCAGTCAACTGTCACTAGCCAAAAAACGTTACAATGGCTATTTACAGTCAGACTTGAAATTTTATTATTGTTTGAAAAGTGTTTTGACTTTTGGCTCTTATCTTCTTCTCGCCATTAAGATAATGTGACAAATTAATTTAGCCTCCAATGACGGAACTCAGTCCCCATGGGTTTCGGCTAAACTCAAGTCAGATGACGGCCAGGCAGAAATTCGAATTAATGTTTATCTTTTGAATAAAAGCATTGCTAACCACGGTTTAACAGCTGATCTCATGTCCGGGTGTTCTGCTATACCAACCACAATGTTCCTGTACAAACCGTTCAGAGATTACCAGCAATTACATGTAAATCACGAATTGGAGACAGCTCGTATTGCAAAGCAGGAGAGAAAGAATGACTTGAAATATTGAGAGTATACATGACTAAATCTTACTGACGCAGAAATCAGCCATTTGTTCCTCTAGTTAATGTACATGTATCTAGGACAAGGTGAGGTGTCAGTTCCCAGTCAATGCTACTCAATATATGTTTTGACAAATATGAACAAGCATGCCTGATTTGTGTTGGTTAGATTCAAACACAAACGCGCAGATAGTGTCTTCGCTGCTCGCAGTTTTCGTAATTTGACGCTTACATGTAGCATGTATGTGTTTCCTTACCAGGACGACTTCGTATAATTTAGAAAGTAGAATCGAATATCTTTGAACCATTTTAAGAGTAGCATGTTCATGTAACACGGAAGTCGGTGTTTGAAAGAAGCAAACCAATGTTATATTTCATTCACCATCAAAACAAATATTAACACGATTTTAACAAGACAAAACATGTATGCAAACGATACAGATTCAACAGTCCCATGATTTTGTTTGTGTTCTATATCACTTAAATAACATTATATTACGTAATCACCACAAAACTATAATAATCGACACCCAAACAAATCGACTCCCGGTACAACAAACCCACACACACACACACACAAAAAAAAACTATACAGACACATAATTCAAAATCCATTTTTTTCCATTTCAAAGCACCACAACTCCAAAAATATGTAATCCTGCAATCCAGAGTCATCTGACGTTGTCAATCCTGTGAAGTTTCATAAAGCTATCTTTATCGGTTGTCAAGTTACAGAGGGGATACCATTTGTTGATCATAACAATGCAAAATCTGCAATTTTCCATACCAAAGGGCCATAACTAAACGATAGGCCAACCAGAGTTATGGTTCCTAAGTTATGCAACATCGTCTCATGCTACAAAACGAAAATCGAAATAAATCCTGTATTTTGATATTCAAATTTTGCTAAGTTTTTCTTTCATAGATGGGTGAAGTTGAGCAGCTTCACTGCGAACATGATATACACAGTTACTTGCTACAGTACAAATTTGAGCACAAAAACGCCCAAGTGTCCGAATATCGAAAAACGAAAATCGAAAATCGAACTAACTTTTTTTTTTTTTTTTTTTTTTATATCGAAAAACAAAAAATGAATATCGAACTAACTTATTTTTGTGAATGTTGGAGAACGAAAAACGAATATCGAACTTACTTCTTTTGAATATCGAAAAACGAATATCGAACTAACTTCTTTTTTGAATATCGAAACATGAAAAACGAAAATCATACTAACTTCTCATTGCTGGCACGTACGCCAGTTCTCATTGTAGTACTCAACAAAATCAGGACTGATTTTTTAAAAAGTTTTTTCATAAAACTCTCTCTTTTATCCGCATTTGTTCAAATATGGATTTTAAAGGCTTAGCAGCTCTAATGGATGGACAACCTTTTCTACAACGAATACATACAAGAGATAAACCATATAAATCGTGATTTTTTTGTCATTTTAAAGTACTGTAACGATGGTGTCCGATCAAAATTCAGTTTTGAAAGAAAAACAGCACTGATTTAATTGCACAAGCTTAAATAATGCATTGAATATCAAAATTGCAGTTAAAAGAAAGAAATCTAATAAACTTTTTAGAAAGAAAACTAATGATAACGAGGTTAGAATAGAAATTGTAATTACTTGCCAAAATGCCTGATTCATTATTTCTACACGCTATGTGTAACGGCTGTATACATGTACCTATCAAAAAATCATAATTTATGAAGATTTTAGTAAGAAATTAACTTCTTTATTTTGTGCGGTTGACCAATTAAGTTTTCGCCAATCTTGCATGGGGCCCTCAAATACACATACACGTGGTTCTATAACAACAACAACAACAACAACAACAACAACAACAACAACAACAAGTAAAAATAGAATAATTAGAATAGAATAATTTTATTTCCAAGTAAAAAAATGAAAGGAAGAGAGAGAAAAAAGAAAAGAAATTTCAAAACGACTTCAACCTGATAGATTTATGCGTTCAGTCAGTCCCAGCTGTTCATGGACCAAACAAATCTCGAATACATTTATTGTTTTATACGCGGCATGCGTACCCGATTTTAAATTTTTTAAATGTGTATTTAATCAAATTCAGTCGCGGTTTATCAAATACTGGCGCACACGAATACACCTCAAAGGTAAGTTGTCATAAAAATGCCTCAAGGTGTGAAAAGAGCAGCTCTAACACGCGTACTGTAAAAACAGTTTAGGGGTATTCTTGTGTTTTATGACACCTGAGCCGCACCACAAGAAAACATATTTAACTTATTTTAATCAAAACAAAAGTGCGTTTTTATACAGCTTTAAGCGAACGCTCCTGTCGTGTTAATTATTAAGCACAATGCAATGTCTGTTAATCCTGATTCTCAAAACCGCCGTACAGTACTGTGTCTGTCCTTTCCGGCTTCAGAGCTAATCAGAAATCCCGAAGGCCTTTTATTATGACGCGGCTCTACAGTTTGATGATGTGATCGCATATAGAAAAGGTGTCATTGAATAAGGAAAGGGCCCACAAAAAGAAGACGTTCGATACACCATGTTGCTTCAACTGATAACATAATTGGCATGGTCTACTTTGGTTAGGCAACGTCTAGGCATTTTTTTTTTCAATTTGGCAACACACTCATGTTATGCTTTTTTACACAAAGTTTGATGCGGTACTCATAAATGTTGCAGCAAGTTCGTATGTTTAAGGAACTTAAATTCTTATGCACATATATTAGTTTGAACTATAAAAAAAAAAAAAAAAAAAAAAAAAAAAAAAAAAAAAAAAAAAGAGTGTTGCTCTTTCTTTCAAAACTAAACTATGCATTAATCTTTATAATTTTATCAAGTTTTTAGTAAAAATGTTCACTTTAAATTGTAACCGGCAAATCAATAATTTTTTCAGCATTCAGTTTACATATTAAGCTATTGGTTTCGGATGAGATGAAGAAAAACAAATCAACGTCTCATTTATATGAAAGTCAATGTTGCATGGACACGCGACCAACGAAACCAGAGCATTGTAAATTATATCATACATGTAACTAATATATAAAAAATTGTATTGCATTGTCAATCAATGCATTCCCAATAAGTTCATATAATTAA
This sequence comes from Rugalucina vietnamica, assembly GCA_964017185.1. Taxonomy (NCBI): domain Eukaryota; kingdom Metazoa; phylum Mollusca; class Bivalvia; order Lucinida; family Lucinidae; genus Rugalucina; species Rugalucina vietnamica. The sequence goes on from OZ024877.1 coordinate 50,193,096, forward strand.
AAAGTACAAATAAGGCTTAGATCTACTGAAACATAGTTTCACTCCCAAGTTTGTCAGAAACATGTTACCTCATACTAAGTAAATACTTTTTTGAACTTGACTGTAAATAGCGATTTTAACGTTTCTTGGCTACTGACAGTTGACTGGTAATAGCCATTTTAACGTTTTTTGGCTACTGACAGTTGACTGGTAATAGCCATTTTAACGTTTTTTGGCTACTGACAGTTGACTGGTAATAGCCACTCCGTTAAATTAAACAGCCTAAATTTAACAGCCTGTAAACTTTACAGTGTAAAGTTTACAGTGTAAACTTACAAAGTTTACAGTGTAAACTTACAATGTTTAGTGTAAACTTACAAAGTTTACAGTGTAAACTTACAAAAGCTTACCTTGTCGTTTCGAAGTTGAACGAAAGCATCATGATACCTCTCCCTTTCTTTGTCCGTCAAAAGCCGGTACTCTTTCCGGACCCGGGGGCTCTCAGGTATCTTAAACAATGAGTTCAACCATTTCTGACCTTCAGGATCAATGGGCGTGTCCTCCGCTACCTCGCGAGCGGCATGTCCCGGGATCGTACCAAGAAACAGAAGCAAAGCTATGAAAGGCGCCATCACCGGTTACTCTTTCCGTGTCATGCCTTCATGAGCTGCAAAACGTTGGAAAACTTCATTGGAAAACACACCTAAAATGCTGTGTTGGCATAGCTGGAAATGAAATTTGGTATGCTATCAAAAAAGGACATTTGCTAAACGCAGACCTTTAATACAGCGCTGGGTATACCCGTGTCATTCGTAAGTACAAGCGCGTGTACGCATTAATTCAAGGTAGCGAGATCCAATATAAGCTTGTTTTCGCTTCTTGTCTTTAATATTAAGCGAGTTTTCGTTTCTTGTCTTTTAAACACCTCTAAAGAGGACTTTACTTGTTTAGCAAATTACATATTATGTATGTGTTAACGTCTCGGAGTTTCTAGTCCTACTACAGCATGTAGTAAAATGTCATTTTCGCAAGTTATAGTATCTAGTATGAAGTAATTTTAAAACCATTCCCTCAAGCCATCACTATAAAAAAATAAAATTAAAACTTTAAATAACGACTGAGAATTCAAGTCGTTGACATTTTAATACTGCTACGATCAGAAATAAGGCATAGCGAGGGAGGTGACAAAATTGTCCATGGCTGGTGCCCTAAAATTGACTTAGACGTTGTGCGTTTCCAGTCATCCAAGTGTCCGTTTTGTCACAATTTTAACATCGGAAACATATTCATATGTTGTACGGTTTTCATTTTTAACTGGTGCTTCTATGATGATCTGAAAATGTCAGAGTGTTACATGTACATGTAGGTGAGTTATTGAAAAGGCACGCAAAACGACACCAAATCCCAAGTTTATGTCCAGAGATTCGAGCCTTTGCGCGAGAAAACCAACAATTTGGGTTTCCGGTCAGGTCTGACACAAACCAGCCTGTACAGCCACAGAAACAGTCGAGAGACTGGAAATTTGGACTTAGAAAGTACTAGAAGAATTGTACTATCCGTTTAGCGAAAACAAAGGCGCTGATCAGCTTCGCAGTTACTGCGAAGCTGATCTGCGCCTTTGTTTTCGCATATGCATATTGCTGGTTTTCTCATGCAACGGCTCATACTCGTCCATCTTGGAAATTTCACTTCTCATTTTTTTTTTCAGACAAAATTCTTAAATACTGACTTACTTTTTTCGCGCATAACAAATTCATCCCTGTGTTTACTGTGTTTCAATAGTAATGTACATAGCCAATTAAAATTTTACCAATTAAAATCTTATTAAATCATTACACCTGATCAGGAAGCAATCAAAATATTTTCAAACTTTATGTTTTATAAAATTATTTTCAAGTTTCCGCGTTCATCGATATATAGCACGTTCAGAGTCACGCCATGTCACATAGCACGTCCATACGTTTGCGGATGAGGGGGCGGGGCTCGAGATTTTATGCTCCATGCATTCGCAACATCTCTGTGGCATCAGATTTTCTCATTGAACGTCAGTCAGTGTTGTAGCAATTCACCAAAATTTTACGAAAAGTAATGCTAACAGAAAAATTTTGTGTACCTTGAAAGACGTTTACCCGACGCTGATCACGTTTGTTTCTTATTACGGGTTGACGTCCATGATATCAATATTTGTACCGGAACAGACACAACTTTTTCCTTTGGAGGTGTGTGTGTGTGTGTGTGTGGGGGGGGGGGGGGGGGGGGGGGCGAGGGATAATGTGCCTTGCACCAGCCTGAGGACCCAAATAATCAGGAAAACATGTCCGTGCAATGAATACCCCCTTAAAACCCACTTTTATATGGTAAAACTGGGGTATGCAGCCTGGGTAAACCTTTTTTTTCTTATTTTTGCTCCAAAACATAGATTGTGGCTACTCGTTAGAACCGCCTCGCCGAGGCGGTTCTAAGGAGTACCCACAATCTATTTTTTTTTTAGCAAAAACATTAAACATACTAAAATTTTTGAATGAAGTTGTCCATTTTTAGAACTTTAAAACTCTCTTTCTAATGTATGGAAATGTTTTCGTAATGTTGAAGCCGGGGAAGTCAAACCTGATCTCTCGATCCAGACGACGCACTAGACGACTAGGCTACCCGAGTTAAGAGGTTTAGAATTAGTCGCATTCAATCTGTTCGTGTTTATTTCAAACATTTTGAGCATAATCATCGGTAAACAAGTGGTTAATAGACATTTTTCACTTTTGAACGTAAATGTTGCTGGCGCGTGCGTTTACGATTTTCGGTGTGATGGGGGACGACTCGTGAGGGCATATTTGAGACGATGACGAGGGGCGATATGAAGAATTACTTGGTCAAAACTACCAATAGCCTAACGGAGACCAATTAAACAAGACAGGCAAAAAAGAAATAGTCCACAACGTCTTACTCTGTAGCTCAGTAGGTAGCATGTATGGAATAAAACCAAAAGGTCCTGGGTTCGAGTCCGGATAGGACAAAAATTCTTTTTCTCTTCTTAATTGCTTCCTTTTTTCGCCCCTGTGACAATATAGAAAGGAAGAAAAAAGAAAAGAAAAGAAAAAAATGCAAGAATCACAAAATGCACTGCTGCATTTAATACTAAAATCGTAAATTTGTGGATTAAAGTGTGTAGTGAGAAGGCAGTCCGCACGTATAGGTTTTTCACTAAGTCTTGTTGTTGTTTTTTTTTTCACCGATTTAAGCCGGTAGCTTGATCGTAATTATCGGCAGAAGAGCGGCCCCGCGACCGATCCTCACGTCAACATTTATTTTCTGAAGGCTGGTACAGATAATGCGGCTAGGATAAGTTGACCGCCTCTAATGACTTAGCGGACCCCGTGGCCGAGCGGTTAAGAACGCTGTTTCTTAATCACTCGTTCATCTCACCGCTGTGTCTTGTGTGTGTTCGAGCCCCACACTAGCCACATATGATACAAGCCAAGTTCAACTTGCGGGAGTGCCAGGTGGTTTTTCTTAGGGTACTCACGTTTTCACCCCACCTACTGATTGATGAGCTGAAATAATCTTGAAAGGGACGTAAAACTGAACTAAAATGCGATAAATCAAATAGTATAGTGTACATGTTCGGATACATGTATACCTGTGTTTATTAGATGTAAAACTACAGTTTCACGTGCTGTCTCGTGAGCGAACATAATTCATTTACGATGGTGCTGACACTGACAGACAATTCCTGAATATACATATTCATGTACAGTATATCACGCAGTTATTTTACGTGCTCAATTTACCGGCTTTTTATATGTAATGTTACGTCTACACCGGGCCACGTTCTCACTACGTCCTTACTACGTCCTAAAAAAATTAAGGACGTAGTGAGGACGTGGTACGGTCTTGTAGGACGTGGTAGGAACGTAGTAAGGACGTAGTGAGGTCTTGATGGACGCGGAGGTCTTGGTCAAATTTTGAACATGCTCAAAAGAAACGTGGCGAGGACGGGGTGGAATTAGAACGCAGTAAGGACGTAGTAAGGACGTGGTAAGGACGTAGTAGGAACTTGTAGGTCGTAGAAAGAACGTGGCGCAAACGTAGTGCGGTCTTCGTGGACGCGATGCAAATTTGTTGCAGACCATCAAGACCTCGCTACGCTTCTACTACGTCCTCGCTACGTCCTCGCTACGTCCATCAAGTTCTCGACAAGACCATACCACGCTTCTTGTACGTCCTTACCGCGTCCTAGAAGACTGCACTGCGTTCTTATCACGTCCTAGCGGTTCCTAACACGTCCTTAGTAGGTTCTTATCACGTTCACACCAGGTTCGAACTACGTCCTCCACGTTTTATTAATTTTGTTTTAATTGTCCCGTACCCTCAAGCAATTGCTTTCACTTTTATTTAAATCATACCGAAATCGAAACATGAACAGAGAAGTACTCTTGTAACTTGCTCTCCTTCAAGGACATCATGCCTTACTTGGTGCACAGGCTGCACTTGTGCTATTTCACAGGAGGAGGAATAGAAGGGCAAGATCTTGTTGGGTGCGCCCTTGGCTATCATCTGAAAGGAGGCTTCAGTATGGGCATTACGACCGACTACTAGCGGAGTTGAGGATAGAGGCATTCTTTAATTTCATGCGAATACCACCCGAAATGTTGTCCGCCCGTCATTTTCTTATTGCAATTTCAAGCTGTTTCGCAACTTATCTGACTCTTAATACACGACTGATTAATATATTTACAGATAGAACGTGCTGGAAACGTAGTTCGCGCGTGGTATGAACTGCTTGGTCTTTGTGAGGACGTAGCAAGGACGTAGTGGAAACTGGATGAACTTGGTGAGCGCGTATTGAGGACGTAGTGGAAACGTGAAGGACGTAGTAAGGACGTGGTGCGAACGTAATAAGAACGTGGCGGGGACGTAGTAAGGACGTAGTGGGAACTTAGAAATCCGAAATTGTTTCATTTTGACCCCGTCCTCGCCACGTTCTTGAATTTTTAGAACGTGGTAAGGACGTAGTGAGAACGTGGCCCAGTGTAGACGTAACATAAACAAACGAAACGACATCCGTGAACCTAATATTGTGCTTTTTTTGGCTGTTGAATTTTTGTCCCACGGCCTCTTCGAAAAAAAAAAAAAAAATAAAATAAAAAAAAAATAAAAAAAAAAAAAAGATTTTATCGAACAGGATCAGTTATCAAACCACATTGCTGCTTGACATGCCGAAATCAGTGTTAACGGCATGTTTTCGTCTTTTTAAACCAGGGACCGCGGGTTTGATCCCGGGATCCTTAAGTCTGTCGGATGACACTATAAACTGATGTCTCGTTTCCATATGGCCTTTGCTGTTGGGTTAACGTTAAACCTCAAATCAACAAACCAATTAAATTTATTATTTACGCAAATTCTGATTAAGAAGCTTATGTGCATTTATGCTCGCCTGGTTCCGGACGCAAAAAATGCCCATATGAGTAAGGTTAAGAATGATCAAGGTGTTGTACATGTAGCTCTGTCGTCAGCATTTGTAATACATGTGCACTAAAATGGTGCCGTGTATCTTGACGCTAGCATAACAAAACCTTAACAAGCAATATACAGTGTTTTTAATGTTGTAAAAAATGAAAATTTTCAGTTCAACATTTTTATCTTTTTATTTTGCTCAAAACATAGATTGTTCGTACACGCTAAAACTGCCTCGCAGAGGCGGTTCTAACGAGTGCTCACAATCTGTGTTTTTAGATGCATGGGCATCCTAAGTTGACCTTGCCGTAAATAGGTCAATATCATCCCTGGGTCATGATTTAGGCCATGTATAAATTTTGTAAATGCTTAATGCCAAGTTTCAAAATCATAGGCCTACTGGTTCTGAAGAACATTTTAAAGGTTTCTGCAGTTTATAGCCATGGCGGCCATTTATACAATCTTTCGTTCCCTTTCCATGAAGTGTGGCTTTGATCGGCCATGCGGTTGCAGAGATGTTTGAATATTTTGGTCATGTGCATGTATATAGCCCCCGGGCAGGAGCAGACAAACCCCTTGGGACTAAATGTTTTCATGAACATAAATCTTCAGTACCTTTTCATGCTCATCGCGAGTTTCCACCCATTTAATTACATTTAACTTATTTTCCCCATTTAAATACATGGGCGACCTAAGTTGACCTTGCCATAAAGTAGGTCAAGGTCATCCGAACATTATGATGTATACCAACTTTGAAGAACTATATTGCCTGATGCTTCAAACTTAGTTTCAAAATCATAGGACTTCTGGTTCTGGGAAGAAATTGTTTTAAAGGTTTTTGCTATTTATAGCTATGGCGGCCATCTTAGTCATGTGACCTGGGTCATTTATGCAAACTTTCGTTCCCCCTTCCTAAGAATGCTCAGCAAGCAGTTTAACTTTGGTTTTGCCATTTGGTTTCAGAGGAGAATATCATGGAAATTGTTGACGGATGACGTCGGACGGACAACGGGGCATGGTCATCCTATGGGTACATTATTTGCATGGCTCCTCGTCCTCCAGGGAGTTAATATGCCTTGCTCAAGGACAACACGGTGCTGCCAGTGCCACGGTGATCGATCCCATGACCTCTCGATTCGGATTCCCATGCTTTACCACTACATCACCACGCTCCCTATTTGTTTTATGTTTGTTTGTTTGTTTGTTTGGTTGTTTGAAATGGTGTTTAACGTCCCAGTCAAAAGCTAATGGTCATGTCGGGACGCTGCCTCGAGTTGTGTGGGACTTTTACCAAAAATTAGGACGTCATGACATCCAATAAGGGCTTCGAATATAACCACCAAACGAACCACTTTTCTGGGCAGGCTCAGACCTGAGCGGTTAACCAGTAATCAGATGGTCAGTCAGTAGCGAAGAAGCTTTGCTTGGAGGCACAGGCAGCCCATCTATTTCTTTTAGGTCCCAATGGAAGGACAGTAAACGAGGTCTTAACACACAGGAAACGAGGAAAATAGCTGACACACATTAGCATATAAGCCAAACGCGCGCCGGTTGTGTTGACAATAATGTAAAATTCAACATACGTCAGGAGCACATCGGAGGCACGTTAGAAACGCGTTACATGCGCGCTTTGTACGCTTGGTGTACGCCTCGGTGTACGTTGATATAGTATATGCATTTCACACGCCAGGTGATTGCTCATGACATAAATGCAACCATGAAAATACGTTACATGTAGGGTATAATTATGACATCACATTAGGTCATTATATTTTTGTCATATTGACGTTGCATGAAGGTTATACGCCTGACGTCACTTTAGGTCATCATATTTTCGTCACACTGACGTAGTTATAACGTCGTACGACGTGACCACCATAATGTAACCCTAATGTGACGTCAACTTGACGTCATGTGCCTGCTGGGACGTCGCTGTAGGTCGGTGTGCACTCCACGCGGGAAGGGCTCAATAGGCTTTTTAAGCATGCTTAAAAATTTTCTCGAATCTCGGCGTGAATCGGTCGTGTGTCTAAGCTGGAAATCACCGTCACTCGGTTAGTACCATCTACAACAGATTAGCCAGTTAAATACGTTTCGAATAGGTTCCACGCGCGTTACAGGCGCGTTGAATACGCTTTGAACGCGTTTGGCGCATATTTTTAACAAATATTTGTTCAGTAACGTGCCCCAAGCGTGTATGAGACGCGCGTTTAACGTTTGCTGCGCGCCTATAGCACCTGCTTAGTGTTTGTTTGTTTGTTTGAATTGATGCTTTACGTCCCAGTCAACAGCTAAGGTCATGTCGGGACGTTGCCTCCACTTTATGGGACTTTTAACCAAAATGAGGATGTCAAGACATTCAACAAGTGCTTAAAATATAACCATCCAACAAAGCCACACATGCTTATATGTGTGGACGGTTTGACTTGTAACCACTTTTCCTGGGAAAGCTAAGACCTGAGCGGTTAGCCAGTAATCAGGTGGAACAAGCTTTGCCTGGAGGCCCAAGCAGCCCATCTATTTCTTTAAGTCCCAATGGGCGGGGTCTTCCTGCTTAGTGTGTCTGCGACGTAACAGAAAACGTACTTTATTTTATTTTATTTTATTTATTTATTTATTTATTTATTTTTTTTTTTTTTTTTTTGCGTTTTGAGATTTTCTTTTTCATACGTCTGGCAGACGCTTTAGTCACGCGCTAATGTGTGACTGCTAAAACGAGTTTAAGAAACAAATTATTTTTATACGTCCAAAATCTTCAGCGTGTTGAGAATTTTCATACACCCGGGGCGCGTTTGGGTTATACGCTTATGTTCTATCTGCAGGAAACCACGGATTTATAAATTATAACGTTGTATCTCCCGAGACCGCCCGCTGCTTGCAAAATCATGCATTTGTATCAGACCGAGAAGAAAAGCTTATCTTGTGGCTCTAGTTCAACAAAGATAGTGGAAAATATATAAAACTGTTTGTACCACCCAGTAAATTTATATTACTGACCGCTCCGATGCGGTACTTCTGTTGTAGTCCTACTTGTTTTATGTTTTCCTCCTTTTATCTACGGTTTCAAAGCGTTGTTGAATCGCAGATTTCACACGTGTGAAATCGGCGGCACTTAATCATAAAATCTGTGAATATCTGGTATTATTTTCATATGTGAAAAATTTGTACCAAATTTTCACATGCGGGACGAGTCAGTGTTTTGACGTGTGAAGTGGACAGAGAGTAACAATATCTTAGCAGATGAGCAAAATGGTTTTCGCAGTGGAAGAAGCACTATTGACCACATTTCGTCTTTAACGAACATAATTGAAACACGCAAGTTGAAACGCAAACAAACTTTCACCGCTTTTATAGATTTCAAGAAGGCGTACGATTCCATCAACCGCAATTTGTTATGGTCTAAAATAGAAGACTTAGGCCTGGCTGGGAATATCTTAAATGTCATCAAAGTTATATATATGGATGTTCAATATTGCATACGTCTAAATGGGCTCCATACTGATTGGTTTAATGTTAGAACCGGCCTGAAACAAGGTTGTTTGCTTTCACCACTCTTGTTTAACTTATTCATTAATAACTTAGTTGAAACAATCAACTCATTGAATGTAGGCGTTGATATTGACGGAGAAAAAGTAGGAATCCTCCTTTACGCTGATGACTTGGTTTTAATAGCTGAAAATGAAACAAACCTACAACTTATGTTAGATACTTTGGGTATATGGTGCAGAAACAACAACATATGTGTTAACGGTGAAAAGTCGAACATTGTCCATTTCAGAACGCCTTCTGTCCAAAGGTCATCTTTCAGTTTTAAATGCGGAGATCTCAGCTTGGGAATTACCCATCAGTATAACTATCTAGGACTTACACTCACAGAATTCTTGAACTATGATATCATGGCATCGAATGTTGCAAAGTCTGCTAGCAGGGCACTCGGTTTAGTTATTCATAAAAGTAAACAAAACGGTGGCTTTCCTTTTGAATGTTTTACTAAGCTGTATGACTCGCTGGTGTGGCCTGTCATTGAATATGGGTCAAGTATTTGGGGGACTAGCAAGAGGTCATGCATAGAGGCCGTTCAAAACAGAGCATGTCGTTATTTTATGGCTGTGGGAAAGTATACGCCAAATATTGCAGTCCAAGGAGATATGGGTTGGACGCCAACGTCGGTCAAAATCTGGAAATCAATGGGAAGCCGGTGGGTTAGATTTAGGGAAATGGACGATAACCGCCTCAACAAACGTACTTCCAAATGGTGCATGAAACATGGTGAAAATAGGTACAAAAATTGGTTCTATAAATTTCGAAATCATATGTCTTTGCTAGAACTAGATTGTATATTTGACGATAACCAAAACTACACTAAAAATGCCATATTGCGAATGATCCAAGAAAAAGAATTTGAGTTGTTTAAACAGAATTGGACAGAAAATCTTAATAATGTTAACAGAGCAAACGGCGCACAAAGCAAGCTACGTTCATATCGACTCTTTAAGTCAGAATACAAAAGTGAAAGCTATATTACTGCAAACCTTCCAATTCATCACAGAAGCGCGCTCGCAAAATTTCGATGTGGGGTTGCGCCAATAAGAATCGAAACGGGTCGATACGAGAGATTGGCATTAGAGGATAGATTATGTACTAATTGCAATGTCGTCGAAAGTGAAAAACATGTAATATGTGAATGCCCATTATATGAAGACTTGCGAAATTCGTTATTTGATAAAGCTAAACATGTCATCCAAAGTTTTGATTTCTTAAATTCAGAGGAGAAAATGATTGCTGTGCTCTCAAATTGTCACTTAGTAAGAACTACTGCCAAAATCCTTTATGACATACTTTCACGCAAACGTTCCTTTACGTATAATTAGTACAAATGTATTAACAAACGTATCTTGTCCGCACGTACTTAGTACCCTGTATGCTCCGGGCACAACCGGTTCCTGGAGATACGGGGCTGGATCGTGGAGAAGCTATACGTGACGCTCCGGTTCCAGCAATAGACTACGAGTCCTATAACTCGAGCTTATTCAATTGCGGTACATCCTTATTGTCATTTACTTTATTTCATATTTAAAGTAAGAATATCAACAACGCAGTATTTGTTTAAATAGTTGTCTCTTGCTTGGTCATGTGTTTAAAACAGAATTTATTTTATTACATGTACATGTACAATTGTATATATAACGTTATCTGTAATAGATATGCCTTCAAACAATTCTAGTGATACATGTATGGATGAAAGTGTTTCATCGTCCCACTAATAGCTAACGTCATACGGAAACAGAAAATGGCTGCAAATGGTTTATGCATGAATGACTGTAAAAAGCTTGTACATAGATTCACCCTGGTCCGTCATTACGTACAGGAAACTAAAGCAACGTATAGATTACTAAAGCGCAACGTATAGTTTACTAAAAAAATGGCGGATTTTGGTGGACACGAATCGGTGAGTAAGATTTGTTTATTGATTCTGATGTTCCTTTTTTGTTTATCTTAATCAAACACACCTTACGGACCAGCAAAACTATTGTGTTATTTGCCTCGATCGGTACATTCTGCTGGAAATCACCCATTTAAGTATAATGTTCGACACCCTTAGACAGCTGATTGCCAAATCGTGTGTTTTGAACTTCTCCGAGAAGAAAACCTTATATTGTGGTCAAAGTTCGATGGTAAATGGGTTGATTTTTTATGTCGAACATAGATACTGACCTAATAAGACGATCTGGCCAAAAAAAATTTCAAATGTCCTTTGATAGCGAAATTATTAATGATTTTTCATTACAACGCATTCGACACCTAAAACGGTACAACGAAAAAACAACTAAAACGTTCTAATTTGGGTAAAATAAACCTTATTACGATACTATGGACTCAGTTAGATCCTCTTAATGTCTGTCCACAATCTAAAAACAATCAAAAACGTATTAACGTAAAAATTCTTGAACGGGTTGATAACTTTGTATTTACACAGAAAGGATATGACAGGAACAACGTCGCAACAGGAACTTCTCTTTGGGCGCTGGTTAGTTAGTTTGTGTCACTTGGCTAAACGTCTCAGTCGGTAATTCATCAGCATCACTGACACATTCTGGCCTGAAATACAGCAAAAAAATCAATTTAGGTTTATTATACGTTAGATAAAGTAGAAAATATAGCCCAGGAATAGACACAATTAAATTTAAAATCCAAACCCAGACACCAAGCGGGAAAGATATAGACTTAACAAGAACAAACATAATAGATCAACAGAAGGTTCAGGATGCCTGAACATGACAATGTGACAACACACATGAAGAGCAAGATGACTAGCTCTTTCCAAGGAAGGTAGCCATCCGGCTTCCTTCAACTAAATACAAATTAAGCGTATACAACAGAAGCTGACATGCCAAACATACAACATAAAGAATCACAGTAGAATCGCCTTAGAATGGTCAGCAAAAGAAATTTTACTGGAGGGCTTAAACCGGTTTTACTGGCGCCAAACCTCACCCTTAGTCTACTATGATTCAATAACAAACAATGTTCGGTTCTCATAGAAGCGTTCTAGTTCGTCAATGAAGCATCACAGAAAACAAATGTAAACACTGTGATGAAACAAAAACGACGACTCAACAGTAACGCCGACACTGAAAAACCGCCGGGAGCAAAACAAAACAACTATTTCAACCTTGGTGGACCCGACCAGAGACATATGTTTATCCCGTAACCTTAACTTGTTGTCAGGTCCCTCCCATCTGTAAGACAGCTTTAGTTCTGTACCGTCATTGAGTCTGAGGGCCCATGCACCCACCGGCGTGCACTTAAAGAGGAAAGTAAAGTTTTTTTTACCGTATCTGGATTAAAAACTAAGCATGCAGTATATTGCATTAAATTCAACCGATTCTTCGATATCGATTGACTATCTTTTTTTAAATTTAACAGCAAAATGATCAGATTTTGTCTTTTCATTACTCTCATCCAAAATTTTTGTTAAATTTAAACATTAAGTCGCCATAAAACTCGAGTTTGGCTTCATATGATGGTTTTGATGCCTATTTTAATGTTTTAGGGTTTAACCTGTGAGCTACATCAGCAAATCTTGAGATAAAAGTATACAAATGAAAACTTTGGATGAAATAAAACGCTATAGTAACAAAGAATGTTACATACAGTATCGTAATAAGGTTTATTTTACCCAAATTAGAACGTTTTAGTTGTTTTTTCGTTGTACCGTTTTAGGTGTCGAATGCGTTGTAATGAAAAATCATTAATAATTTCGCTATCAAAGGACATTTGAAATTTTTTTTGGCCAGATCGTCTTATTAGGTCAGTATCTATGTTCGACATCAAAAATCAACCCATTTACCATCGAACTTTGACCACAATATAAGGTTTTCTTCTCGGAGAAGTTCAAAACACACGATTTGGCAATCAGCTGTCTAAGGGTATCGAACATTATACTTAAATGGGTGATTTCCTGCAGAATGTACCGATCGAAGCAAATAACACAATAGTTTTGCTGGTCCGTAAGGTGTGTTTGATTAAGATAAACAAAATAGGAACATCAGAATCAATAAACAAATCTTACTCACCGATTCGTGTCCACCAAAATCCGCCATTTTTTAAGTAAACTATACGTTGCTTTAGTTTCCTGTACGTAATGACGGACCAGGGTGAGATTTTTTAAATCAACATCGAGCGAGTGAGTCAACACTCCGTTGTTAACAGACGCACGCCGAGACAGGTGCGTCGTCGCCTGTCTCGGTGTGCGTCTGCTAACAACTGACTGATCTGGAGCCTGGATAAATCGTACCTCCCCCTCCACTGGAGTAGGGTTGGGTAGCCCGCTCGCAGTCGGCTCGATGTACGGAGAATTCACAAACTCTGTACATAGTGTAAATACCATGGACAATTAACGTAAATGTCATATTTTAGACTTGCCTTCGTGTTATTTAAAGTTATTATCATCATCATTATGACAGGCAAAATGCCAAATTATAGTGTCTCGTAAGCCTAACAGGCGAGAAGGGTCTACTTGCAACATCACTGCTGAGTACGTCCGTACCCAGTACGTTTTTATATCTCTGCCCAGTACGTTATAAGAGTTATCGTTATTTCTTAAAAAAGCTATTTTAAGCTAAATATAAATAGACTAATATATGTTTTTAACATATTATGTCAATTAGTCCTTTTTGTGGTCTAATTCATAATAAGAGTAATTCATAATAAGAATATTTTTATAGCTTAATTTTATTTGATGACGTTCATGTGTAACATTCACGGCCTATATATAATATTAAATCTACATGTAGTCTTCGACTTTAAACCCACCTGAATATAATAAAATTTGAAATTGAAGGGTATATAAATTACGTGTTGCAAATTTTCAAAAGCGATTTTACATTAGTCCGGCAGATTAATTTATACATATATAACAGTCAGATAGTTTTTGTTTATTTACGTCCCAGTAAACGATGTTTCAGTCATTGTCCTGGCGGGCGAAAGCTAATCTAGTTGTTAGATTTGGGCATGAAAGGGCACGTACATGCGACCCATTTCCTACCGAATTTCTTTCTGATTGCATCATTTTTTTTATAACCTCTCTATTATCATGATTCCAGAAACATGATCCCTGAACAACAATTTAATTAAAATGCCTTTACGAATGCAAAACTAACACTTATGATGGATATAAGTGTTGTTGTGATCATAAAAGTTCAATCGACGTTTTGGATTTACCCCCCCCCCCCCCCCACACACACACACTTTTTTGAATCAGTTTTACGTCACTTTCAATATTATTTCAGCTCATATGAGAACGGCCAATCAGAAGGTGGGGCGAAAACGGGAGAACCCCTAGAAAACCCACCTGGCACACCCGCAAGCAGAACTTGGCTTGTCTCACATGTGGCCAGAGCGGAGCTCGAACCCACACCAGGGCGGGCCCCGTGGCCGAGCGGTTAAGAGCGCTGTTTCTTAATCATTCGATCATCTCACCGCTGTGACTGGTGTGGGTTCGAGTCCCGATCTGACCACATGTGAGACAAGCCAAGGTCTGCTTGCGGGTGTGCCAGGGACGTGAAAGGGACGTAAAACTGAATTAAAAAAAAAAAAAAAAAAAAAAAAAAAAAAAAACAGAGACAGAGATGACATGATCGAGTTATTAAGAAACAACGCTCTTAATCGCTCGGCCACTGGAGCCGTCATTGTATGTATCGAGTCAACAATTATTAGCTCTCTGAGCCGAAGGCTCACAAAGTGAGATGGTCATGCTCCGGCGTCCGTCCGTCGTCCGTCCGTCCACATTTTCAAAGATCTTCTCCTCTCAAACCGCTTAGCCAATCAAAACCAAACTTCATGTGAAGCATCCCTAGGAAGGGGGAACCAATGTTTATATAAATTGTCCAGGTCACATGACCAAGATGGCCGCCATGGCTATAAATCGCAAAAAACCTTAAAAATATTCTTCTCCAGAACCAGAAGGCCTATGATTTTGAAACCTGGCATGAAGCATCAGGGAGAGGAGCTCTACAAAGTTTATATAAATCATGACCTTGGGATGACCTTGACCTATTTTACAGCAAGGTTAACATGGTCGCCCATGTATTTGAATGGGGAAAATTGTCAAAATGTCATTTGAAGGGAAAAACTTGAAGGGAAAGGGCAAATGGACTAAACATTTATGATTCTGAAAAAAATGCACCCCAGGGGCTGGTCTACCCCCACTCCGGGGCAATATACATGTATATTACCATAATATTCAAAGATCTTCTTCTCTGAAACTACTTGGTCAATCAAAGCCAAACTTCATGTGGAGCATCCTAAGGAAGTTGGAACAAAAGTTTATATAAATGGTCCAGATCACATGACCAAGATGGCTGCCATGGCTATAAATAGAAAAAAAATCTTTCTCCAGAACCATAAGGTTTATGATTTTGAAACTTGGCATGAAGCATCAGGGAAAGGAGCTCTACATAGTTTATATAAATCATGACCCAGGAATGACCTTGACATATTTTACGGCAAGGTCAACATAGGTGGCCCATGCATTTGAAGGGGAAATTTGTCAAAAAGTCATTTGAAGAGAAAAACATTAAGGAAATGGGCAAATGGACTGAAGATATATGATTCTTAAAAATGGACCCATTCCACCATGGGGCAATATAAATGAATATCACCATAATATTCAAAGATCTTCTTCTCTGAAACCGCTTGGCCAAATTTGATATGAAGCACATGTAGGAAGGAGAAACCAATGTGTACATAAATAATCCAGGTCACATGACCAAGATGGCCGCCATGTCCATATATGGTAAAAATCATTCTAAAATCTTTTTCTATGGAACGGGTGGACCAATTTCAACAAAACTAGGCATGTAGCATTGTAGACTAGAGTACTATATGAGTGCATAAAATTATGACCCTGTGATGACCTTGACCTATTTTACGACAAGGTCAATATAGTTCGTCCATGACCATACTAGTCAAACAGGTTTATTGGTATATATCCCTGATCTCAGGTGAGCGTTTACAGGACCATTGGTCCTCTAGTACAGGTTTTCAGCTATGTCTGGACAAAGCCAGCGCTTTTTGAGTATTAACCATTACTGTTGTGAGTTAATGTTGTCTTGCTCAAGGACACGGCCCGGAAACCCCTAGTGGGAATCAAACCCAATACCTCTCGATTCTGAGGCCGGTGCTCTACCACAAGGCTATCGTGCTCCATAAAATTCTTATAAACAGCCAAGAAACAGGCATGTTTATGAAAGTTTTTTTTACGATATATTCGTTTATCGAGTGAGTCTGATTTATATACATTAGAAAAAAAGAAAGATTATTTCTCAATCCAGGTATCACAAGCGCGGAAATGTTTCCAAACGCGGATGTGAACCAGTACATCGCGGAAATACACAAGGTACGAAAACATGCGGCTATAGCATTTAAGTGCTGGTTCAGATAAATGAATGTTTAATTATTATAAAACACGTATTATATTACAAGTTTCAACAATAAAACGCTTTGCAATTTAATATGCATGGTTGCCATAGCACCACTGGAGGAAAAATCTAAGATTTCCTTGTTTTAGGGGTTTTCAGATACCTTTATGTCAGAAGCTCTGCGTATCTCGGACGGTCTTACGCATAACGAATAAGTTCTACATGCGTTAAATACGCTTTGAACGCTTTCGACGTCTTTGTATGGTCCTCGCCCATTTGTGGCCTAAATAAATAGAAGGGCTGCTTGTGCCTCCAGGCAAAGCTTCTACGCTACCGACTGACCGTCTGATCATGTCTGAGACTGCCCAGGGAAAGTGGTCAAAGTCAATCATCCATACAAAGTTTAGATGGGTCATTATCAAAAAATGGAGCAATCCAGAAAACTGTATGGCAAAACGAAAAACAAAATCGTTGTCCAGTTTTTCTTTTTTAATGAGATAGTTTTATTAACAATAGCATTTAGAATATAGAAATAAAATATGCCGAGTTTAACTGAACAAATTGTGCACCAGCATTAATCAATATATGGTACCCTTGAAAAAATATCAGTGCTGTCACGAACAAATTTTCTTGCGTACAACGCTTATTTGATAAGACTTTCCAAATCTGTAAGTGGGGGTATATATAACTTGTCACAAACCTTAAATATTTTCAATGAATTAACGAGGGAGAGAGCTTCAATGAAAATGCACATACTGTCATTTGTTCTGTTTCTGAAGCGCTTTTTTCTGTAGACATAATCTTGTAGGATTAAACTTAAATTAAGTTCTGCAAAACGTTTACTATTTTAGTATAGTATCATTACATACCAAAAGCAACTACTTTTATATGATGCGTTTTGAGTATTTTAAATAATTATGACCGTGACAGCACTGATATCGTGACAGCACTGATGCTGTCGTGACAGCACCGTTAATTATCCGATCTCGCTTTTTTTTATTCCAATGTGTGCGGAGTTGATTAATTCCTGACAACCGATGAGCTTAGGGACAGTGACTCCTTACGGTCGCAACCAACGAAGCCTCGGCCAATGCTCGAACCAGGGACACCTTTGGGTACATAACACAACACGTTCGGTACACGCAAACCAAACGCGGTGTAACACTACAAGCGCATTTAGCGCTATTACGCTTAACACTTTAAGCAGCTGCAGCATGAGAAAATGTTTTTTGGGGCTTTCGACCAGGTCTGAAACAACCAGGATTGTTCACGACAAAAGAGTGCAATTAATTTGGGACCCTATCACGGGTTTTCTGTGTAGAAGGGCCATTAATAATAATAATAATAATAATAATAATAATAATAATAATAATAATAATAATAATAATCAATAATAATAATAATAATAATAATAATAATCTCTATATTTATAGAGGATAACGTATTTAGCACAACGGCCAGTCTTCCATACGGTCCTCTAGTGAATACAGACATTGATTATTTTCGGACCTCTTTTGTTATTATTCGGACATTTTCATATTAGACATGCGATGTTAGTGATGCTATATTTTGTTTTGGGAGAAGAGAAACCAGTGCTTGCCTAATAATGCTGAGCGCCAAACAAGGTAGCCACTGGTACCATTTTTAAAGTCTTTGGCATGACCCGGCCCGGGATCGAACCCACGACCTCCCGCTCCCGAAGCGGACGCTCTCACCATTACGCTATCGGAATCGGTAATTCGTTATCAAGGAGCTTGGGAGAACTGGAAAACATTTGAAGGGAGTTGGGGATTACTAGAAGAGAACATTTTTAGTTTTAGGAAGCTGCGAGCGAGTAAAAAAATAGGGAGTTGGGGTCGTTTTTCTTTTAGTGAGCTTGGAGCTAATACCCCATTGGAAGGTTACACTGCAGCTGAGCTGCACTTTTGCAAAATCATGTCTTCTCATGACGCGTCTGATATTTATTTTTTATGTACCCGAGTCAGTAACCAGCCTCATTGGGTATACCCTGGTCGACGAAGAATTTTGAATTTGCAGTTTTGTATCACCCCCCCCCCCCACACACACACCTCAAATGGTTTGACCTCTTCTGACTGCTACTGGTGTTAGTAGCTGAGACCCTCTCGTGAAAGGCGACCTAACTCTTTTCAGTGTAGGAAATTGCCTGAATCCACACCTGCTGACAGAAGTCAACTTAGTGCTGTCACACATCAGTACTGTCACGACCGTGACAGCACTGACCGTGATAGAACTGAGTTTCACACATAAATTTAATTATTATGACTAACAGCAGAATGTAGGCTGAAAACTTTGCATATCTATTCAAACCGGCCCTAAGCTGAAATTCAGTCATGGCCTTAAAATGTACGTGATATTTGCAAGAAGCGGCAAAATGCGCGTGATAGTACTGATGGCTAAAAAATTCCCACACCGATTTTGACATGTCTTTATGGAATATGAACGGAGTAATGCGATTTTCTCAAAACGTTGTTTACCATGACTTCATC
The DNA here is from genome assembly GCA_964017185.1 of Rugalucina vietnamica. Lineage (NCBI taxonomy): Eukaryota > Metazoa > Mollusca > Bivalvia > Lucinida > Lucinidae > Rugalucina > Rugalucina vietnamica. The sequence goes on from OZ024877.1 coordinate 50,211,955, forward strand.
AGCTTGCTGTCTACAAAAATGCGATTGTTTTGATCTGAGAAAATGATTCATAACTCTGGTCAAAATAGATGTTTTAAAACTGTGACAGCACTGATACGTTTTCCAGGGACAGCACTATAATGTGCCGCCGCTCTTAAATTGCCCTTAATATACCATATGATTTTTGAATTTGACTTCAATAACATTATATGCAATCGAGGGTTACAGAAAATGTTATTTCTGTCAAGCTTCTTTTGCAATGGAAACAAATAAAACTACTTTTTAAATAGATCTTTGTAGATAGATAAATAGATCTCAATGGAGATCTTTGCCTACTTGTACCTTTTTACCCAGACCCGGGGACACGATAAAAATCTTGCATTTTTTCTTTTAAATAACATACTCGTAAACGTGAAATCGCGTGTGGTTCTTGTAAAGCACGGCGGATAATAATATTATAGAAGGAGGAAGCAAACCTCGGACATCGCGCTTGCGAGAAAATCATCAGGGACAAGGATTGCTCCGTTTTTTTTGATAATGACCCATATATACAATGCGTGTCTGCAGCGTAGAAGCGAAAATGGGCTATTTTGAAAATTGTACGGCATCATACCAAATATGTGATACCGGAACGTTCAAAGTAGAGATCTACAGCGCCATACTCTACCACAACGTTCCAAGTTGAGCTCTAGAGCGCTGTATTCTACCGTAACCTCCCTAATAAAGAGCTACAGTGCCATGCGCTACCGCAACGTCCCCAGTAGCATTCTACAATACCATACTCAACCGCAACCTCCCCAGTAGGGATATACAGTATCGTACTCTACCACAACGTTCACAGTAGGATTTACAGCACCATTGTTTACCGCAGTATCGATCTACAGTATCATATATTCTACTGCAACGTCCCCAGTAACAATCTACGGTTAGCTACTCTACCATAACGTACTCAGTAGAGATATATAGCGCCACAGTTTTCCACAAGGTCCCCAGTAGGAATCTACAGTGCCATACTCTACTGCAACGTCCTCAGTAGAGATATACAGCCATATATTTTACCGCAACGCTATACTCTACCACAAAGTACCCATTGGGGATTTACCGCAACGTCCCTAGTAGGTATCTACAGCGTCATAGTCTACCGCTGCGTTCCAAGTAGGGTTCTACAGTGTCATAGTCTACCGCAACCTCCCCTACAGCCCCATACTCTGTCACAACGTACCCAGTAGAGATATACAGCGCCTTAGTTTACGAAAACGTCCCAAGTAGGTATCTTCAGAGCCATACCCTACCATAACGTCTACAGTATGGATCTTCAGCGTCCCCAGTAAAGATATACAGCACCAAACTGTTATGCAACGTCTTCAGTATGGAAATACAGTGCAATAATCTACAACAACGTACCTTGTAGGCATCTATAGTGCAATACTCTACCACAACATCTCCAGTTCGCAACTACCGTGCCATAGTCTACCGCAACGTATCCAGTTTGGTATCTGCAGTGTCATACTCTGCCTAAAAGTACCGAGTAGAGATATACAGAGCAATATTTTACCACAAGGTCCCAATTAAGGATTTACAGTTTTTATCTATACCGCAACGTTCCCAGTAGAGACCAATAGCGCCATACTCTATCACGCAGTCTCTAGTTGAGATCTATAGCCAAATACTCTACAGAAACGTCCCCAGTAGATATCTACTTTCAACCACAACATCTGCTGTTTGGATCTTCAGCCACATACTCTACAACGTCCCATTATGGATCAACAGTGCCCTACTATACCGCAAATTTCCATAGTCTACCGTCACGTCCCCAGTAGGGATCTACTGTGCAATTCTCTACCTCAACGTCCCAGGTTGTGATATACAGCGCTATTTTCTACCACAACGAAACCAGTAGGGATCTTCAGTGCCATGCTGTACCATATTGTTCCAAGTACAGACATATAGCGCCACACTCATCTGCAACGTACCCAGTAGAGATCTACAGCACCATACTCTACTGCGACGTTTCCAATAGGTATCTACAACGACATACTCACTGACGGGGCTTGAATAACCGAAACCGCGGTATGGCCCATCACCTTTCTGGAAAATATGCTCACTGCTCTTAAAGGATCTCAGTTTTATTTTTATTTGCTATTACTGCAGCTAGTGTTGTGCCGTGTGGCGGCCCTAAAAAGTCTCTCCGTACATCATCCATAGTGCAGATTATAATTTCCTTTTGGTCCTTTGAGATCAGAGAGGATATTTTGAGAAATCAGAAAATTATCATCGGTTTAGATTCATATTCTAACCAACGTTCAATATATTTGGCCACAATTTGATTATACTAGTCTTTGTATCGACTAGCCTGCTGAAAGTTGAAAAATTACTGTAACTCTCTTTGGCTCCATGTTGCCAAATCTAAAGGGTCACTGACGAGGCTTGAATAGCCGAAACCGTGGTATGGCCCATCACCTTTCTGGAAAATATGCTCAGGGCTCTTAAAGGATCTCAGTTTTATTTTTATTATCTACTGCAACGTCCCCAGTAGAAATCTACAGACATAAACACTACCGCAACGACCCAACTAGGTATCTACAGTGCCATTCTGTAGCGCAACGTCCCCAGTAGATATCAACAGCGCCATACTCTAGTGCAACGTCTTCAGTAAGAATGTACAGTGCCGAACTCTACCACAACGTACCCAGTAGGGATATACCGCACAATTCTCTACCGCAATGTCCCCCATAGTGATAAACAGTGCCATATTCTAGCACAACGTCCCCTTGTGGATATTCAATGCCAAACTCTATCGCAAACTCCCTGTTATGAATATACAGCGCCATACTCTACTGCTACGTCTACAGCATCTATAACGCCTTTCTCTGCCGCAACCTCCCCAGTAGGGATCTACAGTGCCATACTCTACCACATCGACCCCAGTAAGTATCTACAGAGCCATACTCTACCACAACGTACCCAGTAGAGATCAACAGCGCCATACTGTACTACAACGTCTCCAGTAGGTATCTACAGCGCCATACTCTATCGCAATGTCCCCAATAGGGATCTACAATGCCGTATTCCACCACAACGTAGGGATGTACAGTGCCAAATTCTACAAAACGTGTCTGTTAGGGATCCACAGAGCCATACCCTACAGCAACGACCCGTTATGGTTCTACCATAACGTCCCCAGTAGGAATCTACAGCCACATGCTGAACCGGAACGTCCCCAGTAGGGATCTACAGTACCATACTCTATCGCAACGTCTCCAGTAAGGAACTACAGTGCCATACTCTACCACAACGTACCCAGTAAGGATATAGAGCTGTACAGCGCCATAATGTATCACAACGGATTCAGTAGGGATATACAGCCACATACTCTACCGCAACGTATCGAGTAATGATCTAGCGTGACATACTCTTCCACAAGATCCCAAGTAGAGATCTTCAGCGCCATACTCTACCGCAACGTCCGCAGTTTGGATCAACAGTGCCATACTATATTGCAATGTCCCCGGTAGGGATCTACACTGCCATAATCCACCACAACGTCCCCAGTAGGGATATACGACACTATTCTCTACAACAATCTACCAAGTGATATAAACAGCTCAATTATTTCCACAAGGTCCGTAGTGGATTTTCAGTGACATACTCTTCCACATTGTTTCCAAATTAAACCTTTAATCTACAACAATGTACCCAGTGGAGGTCTGCAGCGCCATAATCTGCTACAAAGTCAACAGTAGGGATATAAAGCGCCATACTTTATCGCAACCTACCAAGTAGAGATCAACATCGCCATAATCTACCGCAAGGTCCCCAGTATGTATCTTTATTACATACTCTACCACAACGTACCGTTGGGATCTACAGCAACATACTCTGCCGCAACGTCCCAGTAGGATTATAAAGTGCCACAACTTCCCCAATACGTATCTACAGTGCCATGCTCTACCACAACGTCCCAAACAGGGATCTTCAGTGTCATATTCTACCACAACGCCCCCAAAGGAATCTACGGTGTCATACTCTACCGCAACGTTTCCATAACCTCAATTCTCAGTTAAATTCGTTTTGCGCAAGAAATCATGGCTGCCTTCTTGAATGACATCTTGAATACGATAATCACTGCATCTTGATAAGGCAATCTAGCTTGAGTAATGGTTCTGAAAGTTAAAGTGCTTATTGTATGAGTAAAAAAGTTAAACCAAAATTATGAAAAACCTTGACTTATTTCATCTATACAGTGTTTTTTATCCTGTCTTGAAAAGAAACTATGATAGAATGCAAAACTGATACCTTTTCATCATTTTGTACTGAAGTAACCACAATTTTGCCAGATAAAAACAATCAGAGACCCCTGTTAAATATTATTATATATTCTGGCCGCCATCTTAAACGCCATCTTGAAAATACAAACTTGCCCAATGATGCCAAAGTGGCATCACTCAGATTCTTGTAAGGCAATGCCAACTGAACATAATTCAGTAAAGAAAAAACTTTAGAACACAATTCCAGGTCAAATTTGTTTTCTGCCGGACTAAGGGGACGGTGTGGTAGATTATGGTGCTGTAGACCTCTACTGGGGACGGTGTGGTAGGATATGGCGCTGTAGATCATTCTGGGGACGGTGTGGTAGGGAATGTCGCTGTAGATCTCTACTGGGGACGTTTGGGTAGGGAATGGGGCGACAGATCTCTACTGGGGACAGAATGGTAGGGTATGGTGTTGTAGATCCCTACTGGGGAAGATGCTGAAGAAAATGACACTGTATATCTCTACTGGGGACGGAGTGGTAGAATATGGCGCTGTTTATCTTTAATGGAGACGGTGTGGTAGACTTCCGCACTGTATATCTCTACTGGAGACGGTCCAGTTGAGTAAGGTGCTGTAGATCTCTACTGGGGACGCTGGGTAGGGTTGGGGTGATAGATCTCTACTGGGGACGGTGTGGTAGATTATGTTGCTGTAGATCTCTACTGGGGACGGTGTGGTAGGATATGGCGCTGTAGATCTTTACTGGGGACGGTATGGTAGGATATGTCGCTGTAGATCTCTACCGGGGACGTTGTGGTAAGGAATGGGGCGATATACCTCTACTGGGGACGGGATGGTAGGGTATGATGTTGTATATCCCTACTGGGGACGATGCTGATTAGAATGATTCTATATATCTCTACTGGGGACGGAGTGGAAGGGTATGGCGCTGTAGATCTCTACTGGGGACGTATTTGTAGAGTAGTTTTGTTTTGTATGTCTACTCGGAACGTTGAAATAGGTAGCTGTAGATCTCCACTGGGGACGTAATGGTAGGGAATTGGACGATAGATCTTTACTGGGGACGGTGTGGTAGGGTATGTCGCTGTAGGTCTCTACTGGGGACGTTGTGGTAGGGAATGGGGTGATAGATCTCTACTGGGGACGGTGTGGTAGATTATGGTGCTGAAGATCTCTACTGGGGACGACGTGGTAAGATGTGGCGCTGTAGATCTTTACTGGGGACGGTATCGTAGGATATGTCGCTGTAGATCTCTACTGGGGACGTTGTGGTAGGGAATGGGGCTATAGATCTTTACTGGAGACGGAATGGTAGGGTATGGTGGTTTAGATCCCTACTGGGGACGATGCTAAAGAGAATGACACTGTATATCTATACTGGGGACGGAATGGTAGGGTATGGCGCTGTATATCTCTACTTAAGACGGTGTGGAAGACTAACTCACTGTAGATCTCTGTTGGGTACGATCCAGTAGAGTTTGGTGCTGTAGATCTCTACTGGGAACGGTGTGTTAGTGCATGTAGCTGTAAATCTATACTGGGAACGCATTGGTAAAGTAGTTCGCTTTAGATCTCTACTGGGGACGGTGTGATAGGGTTTGTAGCTGTAGATCTGTACTGGGGACGTTATGGTAGGGAATGGGGCGAAATATCTCTACTGGAGACGGTGTGGTAGATTATGGTGTTGTAGATCTCTACTGGGGACCGTGTGGTAGGGTATGTCGCTGAAGATCTCTACTGGGGACGATGTGGTAGGAAATGGGGCGATGAATCTCTACTGGTGACGGAACGGTAGGATATGGTGTTGTAAATCCCTACTGGGGACAATGCTAAAGAAAATGACACAGTATATCTCTTCTAGGGACGGGGTGGTAGGGTATGGCGCTGTATGACTCTTTATGTCTCTACTGGAGACTGTAGATATCTACTGGGGACGTTGTGGTAGGGAATGGGGCAATATATCGCTACTGGGGACGGAATGGTAGGGTATGGTGTTGTAGATACCTACTGTGAACGATACAGAAGAGAATGATACTGTATATCTCTACTGGGGACGGTGTTTTAGGGTATGACGCTGTATATCTCTACTGGAGACGGTGTGGTAGAATACCGCTATGTAGATCTCTACTGGGGACGGTCCGGTAGAATATGGTGCAGTAGATCTCTACTGGAGATGTATTGGTAGAGAAGTTCGCTTTAGATATCTACTCGGGACAGTGTGATAGGGTAAGTAGAGGTGGATCTCTACTGGGGACGTTAAGGTAGGAAATGGGGCGATAGATCTCTACTGGGACGGTGTGGTAGGGTATGTCACTGTAGATCTCTACCGGGGACGTTATGGTAGGGAAAATGTCAATAGATCTCTACCGTGGCGCTGTAGATCTCTACTGGGGACGTTGTGGCACGGAATTGGGCGATTGATCTCTACTGGGGACGGAATGGTCGGGTATGGTGTTGTAGATCCCTACTGGGGATGATGCTGAAGAAAATGACACTGAATATCTCTACTGGGGACGGAGTGGTAGGGTATGGCGCTGTATATCTCTACTGGTGACGGTGTGGTAGACTACCGCATTGTAGATCTCTACTGGGTATGGTCCAGTAGATAATGGTTATGTAGATCTCTACTGGGGACGGTGTGGTAGGGTATGTCGCTGGAGATCTCTACTGGGGACGTATTGGTAGAGTAGTTCGTTTTAGATGTCTACTTGGGACTGTGTGATAGGGTATGTAGCTGTAGATCTCTACTGGGGAAGTTGTGGTAGGGAATGGGTCGATATATCTCTACTGGGGACGGTGTGGTAGATTAATGTGCTGTAGATCTCTACTTGAGACGGAATGATAGGGTATGGTGTTGTAGATCCCTACTGGGGACGTATTGGTGGAGTAGTTCGCTTAAGATGTTTACTGGGGACGGTGTGATAGGGAATGTAGCTGTAGATCTCCACTAGGGACGTTGCAGTAGGGAATTGAACGATAGATCTTTACTGGGGACGGTGTGGTAGATTAATGTGCTGTAGATCTCTACTTGAGACGGAATGATAGGGTATGGTGTTGTAGATCCCTACTGGGGACGTATTGGTGGAGTAGTTCGCTTAAGATGTTTACTGGGGACGGTGTGATAGGGAATGTAGCTGTAGATCTCCACTAGGGACGTTGCAGTAGGGAATTGAACGATAGATCTTTACAGGGGACGGTGTGGTAGGGTATGTCTATGTACATCTCTACTTGGGACGTTGTGGTAGGGAATGGGTTGATATATCTCTACTTGGGACGGTGTGGTAGATTATGGTGCTGTAAATCTCTACTGGGGACGCTGTGGTAGGTTATGGCGCTGTAGATCTTTACTGGGTACGGTGTGGTAGGGTATATCGCTGTATATCTCTACTGGGGACGTATTGGTGGAGTAGTTCTCTTAAGATGTTTACTTGGGACGGTGTGATAGGGAATGTAGTTGTAGATCTTCACTGGGAACGTTGTGGTAGGGAATTGAACGATATTATTTTTTACTGGGGACGGTGTGGTAGGGTATGTCTCTGTAGATCTCTTCTTGGGACGTTGTGGTAGGGTATGGGTCGATATATCTCTACTGGGCACGGTGTGGTAGATTATGGTGCTGTAAATCTCTACTTGGTACGCTGTGGTAGGTTATGGCGCCGTAGATCTTTACTGGGGACGGTGTGGTAGGGTTTGTCGCTGCAGATCTCTACTGGGGACGTTATGGTAGAAATGGGTCCAGTTATCGCTACTGGGGACGGTGTGGTAGATAAAGGTGCTGTAGATCTCTACTGGGGACGTTGTGGTAGGGAAAGGGGCGATAGATCTCTACTGGAGAGGGAATGGTGGGGTATGGTGTTGTAGATCCCTACTGGGGGACGATGCTGAAGAGAATGACACTGTATATCCCTACTGTGGACGGAGTGGTAGGGTATGGCGCTGTATATCTCTACTGGAGACGGTGAGGTAGACTACAGCACTGTAGATTTCTACTGGGTATAGAGCAGAGTATCCAGTAGAGTATAGTGTTGTACATCTGTACTGAGGACGGTGTGGTAGGGTATGTCGCTGAAGATCTCTACTGGGGACATATTGGTAGAGTAGTTCGCTTTAAATGTCTACTTAGGACTGTGTGATAGGGAATGTTGCTGTAGATCTCTACTTGGGACGTTGTTGTAGGGAATGGGGCGATAGATTTCTACTTGGGACGGTGTGGTAGGGTATGTCGCTGTAGATCTCTACTGGGGACGTTGTGGTAGGGAATGGGTCTATAGATATTTACTAGGGACGGTGTGGTAGATTATGGTGCTGTAGATCTCTTCTGTGGACGGTGTGGTACGATATGGCGCTGTAAATCTTTACTGGGGACGGTGTGGTAGGGTATGTAGCTGTAGATCTCTACTGGGGACGTTGTGGTAGGGAATGGGAAGATAGATCTCTACTGGGGACGGAATGGTAGGATATGGTGCTGTAGATCCCTACTTGGGACGATGTCGGAGAGAATGACACTGTATATCTCTACAAGGGACGGAGTGGTAGCGTATGGCGCTGTATATCTCTACTGGAGACGGTGTGGTAGACTACCGCACTGTAGATCTCTACTGAGGAAGGTCCAGTAGAATATGGTGCTGTAGATCTCTACTGGGGACGGTGTGGTAGGTTATGGCTTTGTACATCTCTACTGGGGACGGTGTGGTAGGGTATGTCGCTGTAGATCTCTACTGGGGACGTTGTGGTAGAGAATAGGGCGATAGATCTCTACTGGGGACGGAATGGTAGGGTATGGTGTTGTAGATCCCTACTGGGGACGATGCTGAAGAGAATGACACTGTATATCTCTACTGGGGACGGAATGGTAGGTTATGGCGCTGTATGTATCATTGGAGACGGTGTGGTAGACTACCGTAATGCAGATCTCAACTGGGGACGTTGTGGTTGGGAATGGGGCAATAGATCTCTACTGCGGACGCAATGGTGGGGTATGGCGTTGTAGATCCCTACTGGAGACGATGCTGAAGAGAATGACACTGCATATCTCTACTGGGGACGCTGTGGTAGGGTTTGGCGCTGTATGTCTCTACTGGAGACGGTCTGGTAGAATACCGAACTGTAGATCTCTACTGTGGACGGTCCAATAGAATATGGTGCTGTTGATATCTACTGGGAACGGAATGGTAGGGTATGTCGCTTTAGATCTCTACTGAGGACGCTGTGGTAGGAAATTGGGCGATAGATCTCTACTGGGGACGGAATGGTAGGGCATGGTGTTGTTGATCCCTACTGGGGACGATGCTGAAGAGAATGACACAGTATATCTTTACTGGAGCGGTGTTGAAGGATATGGCGTTGTATATCTCTACTGGATACGGTGTAGTAGAAACCGCACTGTAGATCTCTACTGGGGACGGTCCAGTAAAATATGGTGCTGTAGATCTCTACTGGGGACGGTGTGGTAGGTTATGGCGCTGTTGATCTTTACTGGGGACGGTGTGGTAGGGTATGTCGCTGTAGATCTCTACTGGGGACGTTGTGGGAGGGAATGGGGCGAAAGATCTCTACTGGGGACGAAATGGTAGGGTATGGTGTTGTAGATCTCTATTGGGGACGGTGTGGGAGGAAATGGGGCGATAGATAGCTGCTCATTCGGCTTACGAAATGTTTTCATGGTATAAGTACCTGATTGTTAGTTTGGTTTTTTCCCACCTTGGTTTTTGGAGTGGGAGTCTTTTTCTGATTGCGCCTTTGCCTGATCTTTGCCCACTTGCACTTTTTTTTTCTCTACTGGGGACGGAATGGAAGGGTATGGTGTTGTTGATCCCTACTGGTGACGATGATGAAGAGAATGACACTGTTTATCTCTCCTGGGGACGGTGTGGTAGGGTATGGCGCTGTATTTCTCTACTGGAGACGGTGTGGTAGACTACCGCAATGTAGATCATTACTGGGGACGATGTGGTAGGGAATGGGGCAATAGATCTCTACTGGGGACGCAATTGTGGGGTATAGTGTTGTAGATCCCTACTGGGGACGATGCTGAAGAGAATGACACTGCATATCTCTACTGGGGACGGTGTGGTAGGATATGACGCTGTATATCTCTACTGGAGACGGTGTGGTAGAATACCGTACTGTAGATCTCTACTTGGGACGGTCCAGTAGAATATGGTGCTGTAGATTATACTGGGGACGGTGTGGTAGGGTATGTCGCCTTAGATCTGGGGATGTTGTGGTAGGAAATGGGGCGATAGATCTCTACTGGGGACGTTGTGGTAGGGTATGGTGTTGTTGATCCCTACTGGGGACGATGCTGAAGAGAATGGCACAGTATATCTCTACTGGGGAGGGTGTGGTAGGATATGGCGTTGTATATCTCTACTGGGGACGGTGTGGTAGTAAACCGTACTGTAGGTCTCTACTGGGGACGGTCCAGTAAAATACGGTGCTGTAGATCTCTACTGGGGGCAGTGTGGTAGGTTTTGGCGCTGTTGATCTTTACTGGGGACGGTGTGGTAGGGTATGTCGCTGTAGATCTCTACTGGGGACGTTGTGGTAGGGAATGGGGCGATAAATCTCTACTGGGGACGAAATGGTAGGGTATTGTGTTGTAGATCCCTACTGGGGACGATGCTGAAGAGAATGACACTGTATATCTCTACTGGGGACGGAGTGGTAGGGTATGGCGCTGTATATCTCTACTGTAGACGGTGTGGTACACTACCCCGCATTGTAGATCTCTACTGGGGACGGTTCAGTAGAATATGGTGCTGTAGATCTCTACTGAGGACGGTGTGGTAGGGTATGTCGCTGTAGATCTCTCCTGGGGACGTTGTGGTAGGAAATGGGGCGATAGATCTCTATTGGGGACGGTATGGAAGGGTATGGTGTTGTTGATCCCTACTGGGGACGATGATGAAGAGAATGACACTGTTAATCTCTACTGGGGACGGTGTGGTAGGGTATGGCGCTGTATGTCTCTACTGGAGACGGTGTGGTAGACTACCGCAATGTAGATCTCTACTGGGGATGTTGTGGTAGGGAATGGGGCAATGGATCTCTACTGAGGACGCAATGGTGGGGTATGGTGTTGTAGATCCCTACTGGGGACGATGCTGAAGAGAATGACACTGCATATCTCTACTGGGGACGGTGTGGTAGGATATGGCATTGTATATCTCTACTGGAGACGATATGGTAGAATACCGTTCTGTAGATCTCTACTGGGAACGGTCCAGTAGAATATGGTGCTGTAGATCTCTACTGGGGACGGTGTGGTAGGGTATGTCGCTTTAGATCTCTACTGGGGACGGTGTGGGAGGTAATGGGGCGATAGATCTCTACTGGGGACGGAATGGTAGGGTATGGTGTTATTGATCCCTACTGGGGACGATGCTGAAGAGAATGACACAGTATATCTCTATTGGGGACGGTGTGGTAGGATATGGCGTTGTATATCTCTACTGGAGACGGTGTGGTAGTAAACCGTACTGTAGATCTCTACTGGGGACGGTCCAGTAGAATATGGTGCTGTAGATCTCTACTGGGGACGGTGTGGTAGGTTATGGAGCTGTAGATCTCTACTGGGGACGTTGTGGTAGGGAATGGGGCGATAGATCTCTACTGGGGACGTAATGGTAGGGTATGGTGTTGTAGATCCCTACTGGGGACGATGCTGAAGAGAATAACACTGTATATCTCTACTGGGGACGGATGGTAGGGTATGGCGCTATATATCTCTACTGGAGACGGTGTGGTACACTACCGCATTGTAGATCTCTACTGGGGACGGTCCAGTAGAATATGGTGCTGTATATCTCTACTGGGGACGGTGTGGTAGGGTATGTCGCTGTATATCTCTACTGGGGACGTTGTGGTAGGAAATGGGGCGATAGATCTCTATTGGGGACGGTATGGAAGGGTATGGTGTTGTTGATCCCTACTGGAGACGATGATGAAGAGGATGGCACTGTTTATCTCTACTGGGGACGGTGTGGTAGGGTATGGCGCTGTATGTCTCTACTGGAGACGGTGTGGTAGACTACCGCAATGTAGATCTCTACTGGGGACGTTGTGGTAGGGAATGGGACTATAGATCTCTACTGGGGACGCAATGGTGGGGTATGGTGTTGTAGATCCCTACTGGGGACGACGCTGAAGAGAATGACACTGCATATCTCTACTGGGGACGGAGTAATAGGATATGGCGCTGTATATCTCTACTGGAGACGGTGTGGTAGAATAACGTACTGTAGATCTCTACTGGGGACGGTATGGTAGGGTATGTCGCTTTAGATCTCTACTGCGGACGTGGTGGTAGGAAATGGGGCGATGGCTCTCTACTGGGGACGGAATGGTAGGGTATGGTGTTGTTGATCCCTACTGGGGACGATGCTGAAGAGAATGACACAGTATATCTCTACTGGGGACGGTGTGGTAGGATATGGCGTTGTATATCTCTACTGGAGACGGTGTGGTAGTAAACCGTACAGTAGATCTCTACTGGGGACGGTCAAGTAGAATATGGTGCTGTAGATCTCTACTGGGGATGGTGTGGTAGGAAATGGGGCGATAGATCTCTACTGGGGACGGAATGGAAGGGTATGGTGTTGTTGATCCCTACTGGGGATGATGATGAAGAGAATGACACTGTTAATCTCTACTGGGGACGCTGTGGTAGGGTTTGGCGCTGTATGTCTCTACTGGAGACGGTGTGGTAGACTACCGCAATGTAGATCTCTACTGGGGACGTTGTGGTAGGGAATGGGGCAATAGATCTCTACTGGGGACGCAATGGTGGGGTATGGTGTTGTAGATCCCTACTTGGGACGATGCTGAAGAGAATGACACTGCATGTCTGTACTGGTGACGATGTGGTAGGATATGGCGCTGTATATCTTTACTGGGGACGGTGTGATAGAATACCCGACTGTAGATATCTACTGGGGACGGTCCAGTAGAATATGTTGCTTTAGATCTCTACTGAGGACGGTGTGGTAGGGTATGTCGCTTTAGATCTCAACTGGGGACGTTGTAGTAGGAAATGGGGCGATAGATCTCTACAGGGGAAGGAATGGTAGTGTGTGGTGTTGTAGATCCCTACTGGGGACGATGCTGAAGAGACTGACACATTATATCTCTACTGGGGACGGTGTGGTAGGATATGGCGCTGTATATCTCTACTGGAGACGGTGTGGTAGAATACCGTACTGTAGATCTCTACTGGGGACGGTCCAGTAGAATATGGTGCTGTGGATTTCTACTGGGGACGGTGTGGTAGGGTATGTCGCTTTAGATCTCTACTGGAGACGGTGTGGTAGGGTATGACGCTGTATATCTCTACTGGAGACGGTGTGGTAGAATACCGTACTGTAGATCTCTGCTGGGGACGGTCCAGTAGAATATGGTGCTGTGGATCTCTACTTGGGATGGTGTGGTAGGTTATGGCGCTGTGGATCTTTACTGGGGACGGTGTGGTAGGGTATGTCGCTGTAGATCTCTACTGGGGACGTTGTGGTAGGAAATGGGGCGATAGATCTCTGCTGGGGACGAAATGGTAGGGAATGGTGTTGTAGATCCCTACTGGGGACGATGCTGAAGAGAATGGCACTGTATATCTCTACTGGGGACATTGTTACGACATCACCCTTAAACCACTGATAGTTCTCCATTGTAGAATATAAATATAAAACTTAGATCCTTTAAGAGCAGTGAAAATGGGTGTTTAGGCTACTTTAGGGTCTTCAGATAGCCTATATGGCATACTATATGCCAACAATGAAAATCGCGGTGTTTAGGACAAACACGTTGTCTTTTGCTGTTCAATAGATCTGCAGTACTAAATTACAATCTAAAGCCGTGTTCATATGCTGTATTTGCAACCGGGTGTAATTTTTCATCCGCTTGTGTAGCGGCCATATGCAGCGAGATCATGTTCATATTCGCCTGGTTTTGACATTAAATTTTGACTAAAATGCTCCTTATTAGCAGAGGTCATTTGATGTAGATGGGCTGTTTGTGCCTCAGGCAAAGCATGTTCGCTACTGACTGGTAATCTGACTACTGGTAAACCGCTGCGACTTGAGACTGCCCAAGAAAAATGGTTTCAAGTCAAACTGGTCATACCTATAAGCCTTATTGGCTTAGCTGTGTGGTTATATCTTTAGCATTTTTGGATGTCATGACATCCTAACTTTGAGTGAAAGGCCCATAAAGTGGATACAATCTCCAGACATGACCTAAGCTATTGTCTGGGACGTAAAGTATCAATTCAAACAAACAAAAATGTGTAACGATTAAGCGTTTTGCTTTCATATACACACAATACACACGGGTGCAAAAATACACCCGGCTGCAATTCAATTTGCTCCACCTGGAAAGTAGGAGAAAATTTGCACCAGAGTGTAGTTTTGCAGGGTGTAGTTTTCATGGCATACCATACACCCGGGGTTCAAATTTACATCCAGTGTGCAAAAATACACCCGAGTTCAAATGTTGCACATGAACATGGCTTAAGAAAAAGACTCCACGTCACTCAGGATAAACGGCAATCCCAAGCACGGCCTAGCGGTAGACCAACTAACTCCAAATCGAGAGGGCCTGTGTTCGATCCCCACTTGGGCTGTCGTGTTGTGTCATTGAGCAAGACACATTGGCCCATAACTGTCTTATACCCATGGAACATTGTCGCTTTGCCGACATGACTGAAAATTTGTTGACTCCCTCGTTAACTCTTGATACAAACAAACAAACAAACAAACAAACAAACAAACAAAAAAACAAACAAACAAACAAACAGACAGACAAACAAACAAAACACTTAATGGGCACCCAAATCTTTAATCATTAAATTTTGCATGTTGGAAAAACATTTGTTCAGGGTAGTGCGGTCGCCTATCGGTCGATGATCGGACTCAGAACGAAAAGGTCTTTGGGTGAGAACCCAAATGGATAGAGGTATGAGGCCTTTCACAAAACACGTTGAATCTTTAACACTGTTAAAAACTTGAGCTCTTGCTAGACATGACAGTGACTGAAACATCGTTGACTGGGGCGTTAATCCACAAAAAACGCCAAACTCACTGTCACGACTGTATAAAAATGCATATCTGCTAGACTATCTCTTTGTGGGCCAAAAAAAATAAAATAAAATATATATACCCTTCAATTTTAAGTTTTACTTTATACAAGTGGTTTTAAGGGTCTGCAGAATACAATAATATTTAATATTCTTGACAATGAATTTTAAACTTGAACGTAATTAAATGAAAACAAAAATAAAAAATCTATATACATGTAAAATTGGACCATCAAAGGTACTCATTATGTAAGTTACACTGTCAATATATCTAAACGATTTTATTTATAAATAGCTTTTTAACGATTCTATTTATAATTAGCTTAAAATAGCTTTTACCGTACTGGGCAATGATATTAAACCGTACCCAGCAACGACGTACTCGGCAAGGATGTTGCAAGTAGATACTACTGTAACAGGCTGGGTATCAAATGTATATTTTGTTATATTTGTATATGTATCTGTATTTGATATGTGACACTTAAATAAACCATAACTTACTTACTTACTTTGTGAAGAATTGGTTTGGATTCATCACATCTTTGAAGAACTGGTATCAATTTTACTCAGATGTGAAAGCTTGGTACTTAATGTTCACATATAATGCTATAAATATTGAAGAATCAGTGGAATTAAAGGCAAAACCACTTCACATGGGTGGTTTTCGTGAGTGCGAAGAATACGTACATGAAATTTGATTACATGCGCCTATCTCACATGCGTGTGAAATGGGATGAAATTCGTTACATACCAATTTGTTACCAATTCTTCGCCGGCTGGGAGGATTTGGTACTAATAATTCACATATAAGAACTTTGCGAAATGTGACAATTGTGGTTCAAGAACGTGTTTTCGTGTTAGAAGATTTAGTACCGATTTGTGTCAATTCTACACATCTGGAAAAAATTCATATACTGAGAGGAACTAGAAACTTAAGTTTCCAACATTTTTTATTCTTTGCTTATTTTTAGATACAATTTACATATAACTAGTTGGTATATTTTGATTATGACAGTGTGCACTTCTGCTATACATTTTGCATTTTGAAAATTGCATTCCGTCATTTGGAATTGAGTTACGTCATTTTGACGTTTTCATACGAAAAATCATGCACGACCATGACAAGAGGCATTTTCGATGATGAAGGTTAACGAACATAAACATCTGCGATCAAAGTCATTAGAATTTGCTCAACATAATGTTAATGTGAAATGTTTAGCTGCAAAACGTTAAATTTATTTTTTGACGTCAAACATAAAAGCGCATTTTCGACGTTTTCTTTTGTTGGTAAAAAATTTTCATGATGAATGATTAAAGTTGGTATGCATTGAATCTCAGACAAGGCATTTGTCTTCTCGACATTGAAATCTTTAATCCGCTGTCGGTGTTTACAATGTTTACGTTTTTATTGTTAGCGTCACGTCAAAGTTAGGAATTGAGGTACCTTTTTTGGCAAACAGGCGTTTTATTAGATCAGCAAATGATATACGCATTAAATAAAGTTTAAATGGATTAGTTTCCTTGTACAGGAAAGCGTGGTTCACCTACACTTCAAACGTCAATGTGACGTCAAGCATAGTTGAGCGGACGTTTACGTTTATGCAAAAACTGCTTACAGTGCAAAATTGATACCATTGGACAATTTCTAAAAACCTAATGGAAGAAAAAGTCTGCAAACTCGCAATGGAAGCAAAATAATGGCTACGTTTATGACGTTAAGTTGAGAACGTCGGGGGAAACTAACGTGTGATTTTTCAATGCATAAAATGTACAGGGGACAACTTTCTTAAAGCTCCATTGGTTTGAGACACAAATCATAAAGATTTATGGTTCTTTACAGCATCATACACTTGAGCTTTGGATTAGATAAATGAATTTGAACACTCTGATTTTGACCATTGCGTCAAAAATCTGACCAGAGACAGTCCCCTGGGCAAATTTCTTATTTTGTGACGAACCAATATTGTAACAGAAGCGTTACTTTAAGCAATTTTTATAATAGGAAACCAATTTTTTGTATTGATTCAAAACAGGGACTCTCTAAAGACAAAACTTAAGTTTCTAGTTCCTCTCAGTATACTAGTTCTTCACAGACGTTATAGAAATTCGTACCGTCAGAAACAGAAAAAAATACGAAAAGGCAATGATCAGGAAATGGGGCAATTTGAATGAAATTCCCACTCCATAAACCGAAGGGTGGGAAAAACTAAAATGACACTTAGGTACTTATACCATGAAAATATGTCGTAAGGCGAGTGAGCAGCTATTCCCCAATAGGCGGCCACTCAGTTACCCGAACTGAACTAAAAATATGAAAACGCACATAAGGCTCAAACAGCACAAAAATTCGACTCCAAAACACAAAACAACTAGAACCACAACAGAAGTATCGCCTTGGAACGATATTGAAGACATTTGAAGTTTTAGTATTAATTTCACCGCCTCCACCCCGCCATCGAAATTTAACATACACAAATGTCACACTTCCAAAATGTGCCTTGTTGGTACCTATTTTTACACAAATGTGAAATTAAAAAAAAAAACGGTTCAGCAAGGCTATCATCCATGTCGAGAGCATCAACACGTTATTGGAATGGTGCTGGTACCGGTGAACCAATTTAAATTTATGCTTCCTGCGTCTGGATGCCTCAACTTTTTGATATCCCGGAACATCTCTGACATATTGAAACGAGAGAAGGAAATATATAAGAATGATTGCTAAAAAACAAGTAGGTCATGGACCAGCATTATTAACGGAGTGGGGACTTGTTAAACGATGGCAAAGCTTCATACGATGAGATGGTTCATGTATCTTGGCGAGTTCTAGCACACTGGAGTTTTCAAAAATAAGCAACTCGATGATCGTGTTCGCGTGGCGGGGTAATACAGTCCTCTAAGGCACACAGCGGATAAGCTAAATGCACTGTAAAAAAGGAGTCATGAGTTCGATCCCATCCTTCTCCACTCCTCCGGGTGAGACTTTAAGCCGAGGTCCCACGACAATCTTCCATGATAAACAGATGACAAGGACGTATTGTGACGAGGCTACAGACTTTGTGACCTTTTGTTAAGTCCAAGGGACCTAGTCTTCAGACCTGACTGTCAGATAAAATCTGAACACACGGAATCGTTTAAACACCAACAAGATGATATTTAAGATGTTTGTCCGTCGCCAGGTTGAACTAGGCTATGTTAGTTGCAGACTAAGTTGCGGGCATATTCCAATCCATAGTATATCTAAATCAACAAATTACGTAGATCAGCTAGATAAGCCGCAATCCGTTTCACTTTGTCACCTAGCTCTACGACCGCCAGCAATGCCGTAGCAACGCGATGCCATGGCCAACGGACGCCATGCGAGCGCCAAGAACGCAGAGGGTTGGCGTTCATTTTGAACATGCTCAAAGTAAACACAAAGCAGTAAGGTCTCCATCTCACGCAACAAGAACTCCAAGGGCGAGCAGTAAGATGGTAGTGCAAACGCCGTGGTAGCCTGAGGCGTTTGCAAAACGATGGTAAGGCGTCCATCACGATCTCACTGCGTCTATAACGCGTTTATAAGGCGCGTCCTTGGCACTTGTACGTGCTGGATTTGTAGTACATGTAACACTTTGATGTCTTATAGTAACATGGCTGGTTATATTCATTTGAGCCACCGCATCATAAAAACAACAACTTGCATATGCGAAAACAAAGGCGCAGATAAGCCGTGCAGTTAATGCACAGCTGATCAGCTCTATTGTTTTCGCTACATGGATAACACAATCCCTCTTTTTCTTAAATCCAAAATTTCAAGCTTCTATTTAGCCTTCTTCTGAGTTACTGATAATAGAGAGCTTCGTTTTTGGGGGGTATAACTCATTCTTGGCCAACATTTTCTAGGCAGACTAGCACATTAATTACATAACTAGAGACATTGAACTACTGCCCTCTAACTAGGGAGTCAGTTAAGGTCATCTTATATAATATTTGTATGGGCTTTGACCTTGCATATGGAAGTCTGATAGTAAAGAATTCATATGACCCACAAAGCCTCATTTACACTGCAATATAATTCTTCTTGGCACCAAACTTTCATTGACCTTTTAGTTTAGATACTTTGATACTTTACATGTTTCTTCGCGACAAAAAATCGTAAAGATGTACCTAGATTGAAGGTTGTTTGTTCTTTCGAATAATATGTATGACAAATTCCACGATTGACCATGCTATTATGTAGAATAATCAGCACCTATTTTTTCTTCACCCACTTCCCTGGATACATTTACACTGTACATTTGTAACTCACGATGTAGATTTTCATGTTTATTATTTGCTCCTTATTTTATTAATGTTTCTTGTTTTGACATACCATACTTTAGAAGGGCTTTGTGGAAGCAAATTATTTGCATTCCTGAACAATCTCAATCTATCACAATATAGATGAGGTCAATGCCTGAGATCTGACTTATAACCTGATTTAACCGTGATTCTGTTCAAGTCCAAGGTAAAAATTGACTGGCCCACTCCTTTGGATATAGATTTATTGAGAGAGATTGACTACAAAATAAAACTGGTGCTCCAGGAGGTTGCACAAGGAACTATGTGTTGGCTTTCAATTTGACATATCAAAATTTCATAATTGTTGAGAGAAGCAACTGTTTAAATTCTTTCTGCCTGAGGTAATAACATAATTATTTAGAAAAAAGCTTGGGAACTGTTGAATATCTTTAAATTCACGAGGAAACAAATTTGCGAATATTTGCGAAAATTAAGTTCTCTTTAATATTTTCGAACTTAAAAGAATCTAAAGTATACTGGCGTCCAGATTAAAACAAATGTCACCCTATTACGCATCGATTGGCTTATGAATGGCATATCAAGACACCTCGTACACTGAGGAGCACATATGTTATGCCTTGTACACACACCACCCATGTACCTGGCACACGAAGTACTGTGGCCGCACTGTTTATAGTCGCCTCCCCGTGACCAGCATTGTGTTGAGTTAACGGATCACGAAATCAAAATGACCTTTTCCATTTTATGTTTACAAAATGGCATTATAACCTGTAGGAATCTAGCTTGTATGTCTGATACACTACGCGTACGTTGCAATTAACATGCTATCAGCATGCCTTACAGCATATGTAAGGCGTACCTTCCTATTTGTGGCATATCTGTGGTGTATGACTTAAAAACCTGTTACTGGTAACCTCAGTCATATTTTCATATCTACCAAGCATCTGCACCTTACTTATGGCCTACCTCGCGTATCAACGGTGTAAGAGACGATTTTATAGGCGCAACCATGACTCGGATATTATGTTGGAAAACATGTTTTCGTGCATGAAAACGTTTTAAAAGTTACCTTTTTTTATCAGGGCAACATGTTATGTGTTTCGTTATCTATGTAATACCAAGCGAACAATACAGTCCTGGATGTTCTTGTTTTTGAAAAATCTTCTTGTCTAATTATTGTCCACTAAAATCAAGGTTGGTATTGGTTGCATCCAACAGCAAACAGCAAAAATTCAACACCACCAACATATTGAAACCACTACTGTACAGGGACTTTTTATGTCAGCACTGTTTGAGCAGACTTATAAATTTTCATGTACATGCTCAGCGCTTTCAAACGTTTCAATTGTTTTTCAGCAATCTGTCTGCAAACCTTTGTGAGAATATGGTAATTGGCATGGCTATTAAATCCACCCCACTGATATATGGTCTTCATTCTCCAATCAGAACGGTAACATGGCAGATGAAAATGGGAGAAACATTATGACACTATTGATACTACATGGGGCACGAAATAATGAGTCTTTGCATGAGAAAATCAACAGTCTGGGTTTCAGACCAGACCTGACAGAAACCGACCTGTACAGTTACAATAGAAAGCTAGAAGCTTGAAACTTTGGATAATAACAGGAATTGTACTATCTGTGTAGTGAAAACAAAGGCAATAATCAGCTGTACAGTTAGGGCACAGCTGATGTGCCCCTTTGTTTTCGTATATGCACATTCTTGGTTCCCTTATGTGGTAGCTTGTGATATTCCTGACAGACTGACTTTGTCATGAGAAAATGCAATTCACACAATGCCCAAGCTGAGACACAGATCAGAAATACCATCTAACTCAGTTTACATTGATGGCACCGCATTAAAACCAATTTTGTTGTGATAGGAACATTTTACTTTTATGTAACTGCTACATATATGTTTTAGCTTTATTTGCCCACAAGGGGTTTAACTTTCATTGGGGGTTAAGAGCAGCTGTCTTGGACCTGCCTGTTATCACCTCTGTACATAACTTTTGTCGATAAGTCTCATGAGATCACTACAGTTATATGGCTGATATTCTAAATTTGGCCTGGGCTGTCTTGGCCTCAAGTGTTATGTCACCAGTTTAGTTGTTACATCATGTTACATAATTGGACCAGCCCAGACCAGGCAGGCCAGGCTAGAAATTAGAACATGCCGCGGTTAACCAGTAATCTGATGGTGAGTTTATGAGCTTTGTCTGGGGGCACAAGAAGGTCATCTATTTCTCAATGTCCCGATGGGCAGGGGCTCCGAAACAGGTTCATTGATGATAGAGAACATAATTTAATGATGATCATCGATCCATTACATAAAATGAGCCTCGTTACGTGAAAACCGGATTTTTGCCTATGCGAAAACAAAGGCGCAGATCAGCTTCGCAGTAACTGCGAAGCTGATCAGCGCCTTTGTTTTCGCTACACGGATAGTACAAACCCTCTTCACCTTCAATCCGAAATTTCAAGCTTCTAGCCTTCTTTTGTGACTGTATAGGCCGGTCTGTGTCGGACCTGCTCAGAAATCCCGAAGCCCGGGTTTCATATCGCGGCTAAAATGCATAGATTCGTCAATCTGCTCAGCTTTAAAACTTAACCACAGCGCCATTCGACCACGAGGCCACCCACGATCTTCACTTAACAGAACAGGTTCAGCTAGCCTGGGTTCCAGTCTGATCATTTTTTTTTTCTCTTTTTTAGTCTTCCGTTTCTTTGTCAAATATCAACGAAAAATCTATGGCGGCTACCCACACCTTTGATGTGTAATTTTTTGAACGCCTATTGTCGAAAAAAAGCATTAAAATAATGTTTGAAAAAATAATTATATTGACGATTCCCAGCGGGCACATGACGTCAAAATGACGTCATATCAACGTCGATGCGACGTCATGACGTCGCATCGACCATGGGGTACTTTACTCGTACTAGCACTTCTACAGGTATTGGCCAATAAATTGTATAAAACATATAGGGAAAAAATATTTAACACTTCGTAACTTTCTTATTTCTTATGATATTTTTATATCACGAACGGCGTTAGAAAGTATAATTCTTTATCTTTACCATAATTTTTAAATTTTTGACGTAGCTCTATTATAAAATGGTCTGTTTGGGGACGGCCGTCTTGTTGTACGCAATTTAATTAAATATATAGCAAAATTTCCGTAAAACGCGGTTAAATACGCCTAGGTACATGACTTCAGAAACAATTTTAAGCTATAATTTTACATAAATGTTAGGCGTCACAAACGGTCCAATGTAGTAGAAATATTATATTTAAATATGGTGTATTTTTTATTTTTGTAGCTCAAAGATAAATTGGTCTGTTTGAGCAAGGACCAAAAAACAATAAATATTATTTTCTATCTGGAATTTCCGTGAGTATCCGTAAAATGCACCGATAAGACCCGACTTAATTTCCAGGTATTAATGCCGTGGGCGAAGATTATCGCTCTAATATGAAAATAAAATGTATTTGATGACTGATTGTGTAATAAAGAATTTTATATGAATAAATTAATAGGCTTAAGTTTAGAGAGTGATATTTTGCGGAAATAAAACATTAAACTTTACTATATTTTTTTTCTCCTTTTTCGGCAGTAGATGCCGAATTGAAAACACAGATGTCAATTCGCTCATGATTGCATAATGTCAATTAGTAATGACACTGTGTTAAATTCGCAATCAAGTTCTGCTCATCTAATTTATCATTTTATTTTTATGAGAATCGTTTTTATAATTATTTCATGAGGTATTTGTATTTTTCTTTTGATGCTGTAATCCGCAACAGGACGAGTGCTCTATATCTGTCATTCAAAGTCAATCCAAACAAAATAGCAGCTTTTATTAGCTTTAATTAAAAAACATAAACATCAAACATAAACGTTTAAAGCGATCATCGCATGAACAGTTGAATCCCGACATCAATTAAAGAAATCAAATTACATGTAAACAATTTAACTTAAGTATTTCACACATACTCGAGATATAATTGAGCAAACCGAACGAGTATAATCACTCATTTACCGAAAGCGATGACACTGTGCCATAACACATTATGCATGCTTTATTTAACCAACGTGAAGAATTCAAAGATATTTAAAATCTATTTTTTAATATCTTTCTCAAAGCATTTTGACACGAAACAAAAAACATTTAATCATTATACATGTATCGTAGTAGATAAGACTCCTACATTTATTAACCTAAATATGTGTAATTACGGATTCGTGAAATGCGCATTCATTCATTCATTCATTCATTCATTCATTCATTCATTCATTCATTCATTCATTCATTCTTTTATTCATTTCTTTCTATCTGTCTTTCTTTCTTATAATGTGATATATGAAATCCTTGACAACAAAGAAATAATTTGAGATAATTCTCAATGAAAATGACAATGGCAAGCTTCCGCTTTGTTTTCGCTTCATAGATAGTACATCCCTCTTCTTAAATACGAAATTTCAAACTTCTAGCCTGCTTCTATGGCTGTACAGACCGGTTTGTGCCTGACCTGGTCGGAAACCATACTTGTTTTCTCATGCGAAGGCTCATTTGGTTTTTTATTCTTGTACATGCGATTGTTAGAAAATAAACCGTTTGCATTATTGAGGCATGTCAGGTTTACACCGCATGGTGCTTTAACAAAACAAAAACTTGTAGTTTAATAAAACATTAAATTCGTTTAGGCGACAGCCTAAATACGCTGGATGTCAGGTGTAATCCCTTAATCTAGTCATCCATGATGATCGTTTTAACTACCTTATAATCAGCAAAGCGTGAAAACCTACCTTCTGGTCGGCATTTCTGACCATGTCAGACAAAGACCATATTGGTTATCATTAAAACTGTATCAAGGTTGAACTGCATACTTGGATAAGAATAAAATGGTGTTTCAGCGCTGTGCAGGTCATCACCGCCTATACACCGCCAATCTTTCCCTGGGCGAGGCCAGTACTATAGGAGGTTGTTTTGTGGGTTTTGTTGTCCCGGGAGCACCCGAAGGCTCAACCGGGAATATATATACATGTATTTTTTTTTTTGAGAAGCCCGCCCGGTTAAGTATAGATTTGAAGAAAATTCGATATATCTTTCATGATATATAGACTGTGAATATCTAAGTTATTTACCCAGCGAAAATGTATATTCTAAATTAATTTATTTGGCGCGAATTACATTTAATTTCTATATAAAGAAAAACGTATACATTTAATATTTTATATGTGTCTTTCACATTCGGATCCTGATAGCCTTCTAACTTTATTTTTAACAATATGATTACTATTGTGCAAATATTTTCAAAAGGGGAACAACACGTTTATTCTCCATATAAGGTTACAAACAACTAATGGAGTCTATTAAAATAATATATGCAGCTTCTTAAATCATCTTGAAAATGCAAAGGCGTGTCCGCGTCTGCAAGACGAATGCTTTTGTTTACGATGGGTCTCTGTTATAATTATCCTATATAAAATCATCCAAAGTGACATGGGGTGGCAGATGAATACCCCCGGTCCCTGCGTCATGCATTTAGTCTTTTAACATGTCAACTGCGCTTAATTAAAATAAAGTTTTCACGCAGAGAAAGCTGCAGAGAAAGCTTTTAAAATAAAGCGATGAAATCTTTAATCCCTACAACAACTGTACCCAGGCAACACTGACATTACCTGAACAGATAAGCCGAATGATAATCGAATATCGCCGGCCAATATCGGATATCATCGGAAAGTCTCCGTAAATTTACCTGAGCGCTAGTAAAATCGATTGCTTGCTTATGTGCCTATATTGAAATACGACTATTGTCCCGGTTGGTCGATCTGACGTCATTCTGACGTCATGTGCCTGCTGGGCTGGACCCAGGCTAAGGTTCAGCTATAATCCGGTATCACAGTTCCGGTTTTTAAGAACATAATACGAGTTCATAAACTCTAAATGTAGCTCATCTGACTGCCGGGTCTTTTGGACGGCCGGGAGTTCTTGCATTCGCCGTATCCAGGAATAGAGTAGGGGGTATTTGTCCTTTGATAGTTCCATTTCTGGTACGATTTTGTGGGCTAAAATATTCTTCTCCATGTGGGGGTAGAGAAGAAAGTCAATCATCATCACAGAATCACCTGTAAAAGGAAACATAGTAATTTCAACACTCACTTGACTTTTTGTAATCTATTTATTTAAGAGCAATTCTCTATATTTACATTTTTATTGCAATCACCCTAGATGAAAGTATCTTTCTTGATGTTCTTCATTTCCCAATGAAAAACATTAAGTCACGTGATCTAGAGGCCACGCCTTTGGGCTGGGCGACGTCAAAACCCATCCAGTGACGTTGTTTGTTTACTCTTGTGGTCGTGACGTTGGTCGCGTATCGCCATGACGTTAGGCGCGAAAATTTGACGTTTTGGCTGTTCCAAAATTACGTTAAGTTGGATTTAATGTCAAATAACATGAAAATGAACGGTGATATGCGCAATTAAAAATCTGATACTTGATTGATAATATAAAATGTAAATATAAGTATTGAAATTCAGATTTAAGCTTTCACTGTATGATGAAAAACATTAGCTGTTTTAATGTCTCCGAGAAGCCCTTCGGGCTTCACAGACATTAAAACAGCCTAATGTTTTTCATCATCCAGTGAAAGCTAAAATCTGAATTTCAATCCTTAAGTAACCACTTAAAAAGTTGTGCCACGCATAGTCACCGATTTTGCTGAAACTTTCCTATCTTGATCATTTGAACACAAAACTAATTAATCAACACTCATTTGGTCCAATTTCATACCCGTTGCCATGGAAACGGCAAATGAATATTTTGGCAAAAAGTGTGTCAAAAAATCACCTAAAATTGGGTATTTTCCAGCTGAAACTATTACTTTATACAAATTCGGATCCAACTTATGGTCCACATATATGAATATATAACACATTCTGGTTAGAAATACAACAACAAAAATTGATTTGGAAAACCTCTGATTTTATCATGACTCTGCAAAGTGGGTGGGGTTTCGAAGATTTGAAAAATGTGATTTTTAAGCATTTTCAGGGACAATTCTCATAGTGAGTGCGGTCGGTTGCAGGTATACGCGCATATTCACGATATACAACAATGTTTTGTTATACAATTTCTGAAAAGACATGTTTGGGAAGTTAGGTCTGAATATGCGTAACCATAGCAACAATGAGGGTACTGTCGCATAACGCAAATTTATGAGTGTCTGTCCTTTTGGTCTCATAGAATTCTACTGTGAGGACATAATTGATTGTAAATTATGTGATATGTTGCAATTGAAACTAGTCTTCAAAAAATATGGCATTTAATCTTCAGTGACCTTCTAAAGGTCAAGGTCACAGAATAGAGAAAAATGACACAAAATTGTTTTTTGTCCATGTTTAAGTTGATTTTGCCATAATTTAGGCTCAAACTTCTTTCTTTATTAAATATTTATGCATATCACCACAAAGTCTTTCACACTGAGATATTTTTGTCCACCAGGTGACTTCAAGGTCAAGGTCAAGGTCACCAAAAGTTTACGTTTTTAGGGGGTAAAATGGAGTTTTTGTTGAAGATGTAAACAAATTAAAGTATTAATTTTTATCGTATTATGCTTTTTCATATATATATGTGTTACAAAGTCTGATATAATTCAGACGATCCACCTGCTTACCTTAAATAACCTTTTAAGGGTCAAGGTCAAGGTCAAAAATGCAAGAAAATGGCTTAAATTTGCATTTTCTTACCAATATTTTGTTATTTTTCCCAGCGTTTGGTGCGAAATTGCTTCAATATTTGTTTTAAAAGCTTGAGATATGTTGTATATGAAACAACGGTTAAGAAAATATGGCATTGAATCTGCAGTGACCTTCGGAAAGTCAAGGTCAAGGTCACATGTTAGAGAAAAATGGCACAAAATTGGCTTTTTTGCTCATGTTCAAGTTGATTTTGTCACAATTCAGGCTCAAACTTCTTTCTTTATTGAATATTTATGCATATCACCACAGAGTCTTTCAGCGGAGATTTTTTTGTCCACCAGGTGAATTTAAGATCAAGGTCAAGGTCACCAAAAGTTTAATTTTTTAGGGGGTAAAATGGAGTTTTTGTTGAAGAAGTAAACGAATTAAAGTATTAATTTTTATCGTATTATGCTTTTTCATTTATATATGTGTTGCAAAGTCCGATATCATTCAGACGACCCAACTGCTGACCTTAAATAACCTTTTAAGGGTCAAGGCCAAGGTCAAAAATGCAAGAAAATGGCTTAAATTGGCATTTTCTTACCAGTGTTTTGTTATTTTCCCAGATTGCGGTGCAAAATTGCTTCAATATTTGTTTTTAAAGCATTTTTATTGTATTATGCACCACAAAGTCTTTCACACTGAGATATTTTTGTCCACCAGGTGACTTCAAGGTCAAGGTCAAGGTCACCAAAAGTTTAAGTTTTTAGGGGGTAAAATGGAGTTTTTGTTGAAGATGTAAACAAATTAAAGTATTAATTTTTTATCGTATTATGCTTTTTTATATATGTGTTGCAAAGTCCGATATCATTCAGACGACCCAACTGCTGACCTTAAATAACCTTTTAAGGGTCAAGGCCAAGGTCAAAAATGCAAGAAAATGGCTTAAATTGTCATTTTTTACCAGTGTTTTGTTATTTTCCCAGATTTCGGTGCAACATTGCTTCAATATTTGTTTTTAAAGCATGAGATATGTTTTATATGAAAAAGCGGTTAAGAAAATATGGCACTGAATCTGCAGTGACCTTCAGAAAGTCAAGGTCAAGGTCACATGTTAGAGAAAAATGACACAAAATTGGCTTTTTGTTCAAGTTTAAGTTGATCTTGCCATAATTTAGACTCAAATTTCTTTTTTTTTTTATTGAATATTTATGCATATCACCACAAAGTCTTTCATTCCGAGATATTTTTGTCCACCATGTGACTTCAAGGTCAAGCTCAAGGTCACCAAAAGTTTAATTTTTAGGGGGTAATATAGAGTTTTTATCGAAGAAGTAAACAAATTAAAGTATTAATTTTTATCGTATTATGCTTTTTCATTTATATATGTGTTGCAAAGTCCGATATCATTCAGAAGATCTACCTACTGACCTTAAATAACCTTTTAAGGATCAAGGTCAAGGTCAAAAATGCAAGAAAATGGGTTAAAATGACATTTTCTTACCAATATTTTGTTATTTTTCCCAGAGTTTGGTGCAAAATTGCTTAAATATTTGTTTTTAAAGCTTGAGATATGTTGTACATGTATATGAAACAACGGTTAAGAAGATATGGCATTGAATCTGCAGAGATCGTCGGAAAGTCAAGGTCAAGGTCACATGTTAGAGAAAAATGACACAAAATTGGCTTTTTTGCTCATGTTTTAATTTGATTTTGCCCTAATTTAGGCTCAGATTTCTTTCTTTATTGAATATTTATGCATATCACCACAAAGTCTTTCATTCTGAGATATTTTTGTCCACCAGGTGACTTCAAGGTCAGGCTCAAGGTCACGAAAAGGGGTAAAATGGAGTTTTTGTTGAAGAGTAAACGAATAAAGGTATTAATCTTTATCGTATTATGTTTTAATATTTGTTTTAAAAGCTTGAGATATGTTGTATATGAAACAAAGGTTAAGAAAATATGGCATTAAATCTGCAGTGACCTTCTAAAGGTCAAGGTCACATGTTAGAGAAAAATGACAAGAAATGGCTTTTTTGCTCATGTTTAAGTTGATTTTCCATAATTTAGGCTCAAATTTCTTTCTTAAAAGATTATTGAAAATTTATGCATATCACCACAGAGTCTTTCAGCTGAGATGTCATGTCATTTCTCGATTCTTTGACCTTGACCTTGACTTTCTGAAGGTCATTGCAGATTCAGTGCCATATTTTCTCAAAGCTGTTTCATATACATTATATTTCAAGTTTAAAAAACAAACGTTAAAACAGTTTCGCACCAAAATCGGGGGAAAATAACAAAATGCTGGTAAGAAAATGCCGATTTCAGCCGTTTTTTTACATCTTTGACCTTGCCCTTTACCCTTAAAAGTTACTGAAGGTCAACAGGTGTATTGTCTGAATGATATCGAACTTTGCAACACATATATAAATGAAAAAGCATAATATGATTGAAATTAATAATTTAATGTGTTTACAATTTAAACAAAAACTCCGCTATACCCCCTAAAATTCAAAGTTTTGGTGACCTTGACCTTGACCTTGAAGTCACCTGGTGTACAAAATTATCACAGATTGAAAGACTTTGTGTAATTATGTATAATCATTCATGATAACAAGAATGTCAAGGATGAATTATTGCAAAATAAACTTGAATATTGGCAAAAAATGACATTTTCATTTCATTTTCTCGATTCTGTGACCTTGACCTTGACTTTCAGAAGGTCACTGCAGATTCAATGCCATATTTTAACCGTTGTTTCATATAAAACATATCTCAAACGTTTGAAACAAACATTAAAGCAATTTTGCACCAAACACTGGGAAAAATAACAAAATACTGCTAAGAAAATGCCATTTTAACCCATTTTCTTGCATTTTTGACCTTGACCTTGACCCTTAAAAGGTTATTTAAGGTCAGCAGTTGGATCTTCTGAATGATATCGGACTTTGCAACACATCTATAAATGAAAAAGCATAATACAATAAAACATAATACTTTAATTTGTTTAACTCCATATTTCCCCCTAAAAATTAAACTTTTGGTGACCTTGAGCTTGACCTTGAAGTCACCTGGTGGACAAAAATATCTCAGAATGAAAGACTTTGTGGTGATATGCTAAAAAAAAGAAATTTGACCCTAAATTATGGCAAAATCAACTTAAACTTGAGCAAAAAGCCAATTTTGTGTCATTTTTCTCTAACATGTGACCTTGACCTTGACTTTCTGAAGGTCACTGCAGATTCAATGCCATATTTTCTTAACCGCTGTTTCATATACAACATATCACATGCTTTTGAAACAAATATTGAAGCAATTTTCCACCAAACTCTTGGAAAAATATCAAAACACTGGTAAGAGAATGTCAATTTAAGCCATTTTCTTGCATTTTTAACCTTGACCTTGACCCTTTAAAGGTTATTTAAGGTCAGCAGTTGGATCGTCTGAATGATATCAGACTTTGTAACACATACATAAATGAAAAAACATAATACGATAAAAATTAATACTTTAATTTGTTTACTTCTTCAACAAAAAATCCATTTTACCCCCTAAAAAAATTAAACTTTTGGTGACCTTGACCTTGACCTTGAAGTTACCTGGTGGACAAAAATATCTAAGCTGCAAGATTTTGTGGGGATATGCATAAATATTCAATAATAAAGAAAGAAATTTGAGCCTAAATTGTGGCAAAATCAACATAAAAATGAGCAAAAAAAGTCAATTTTGTGCCATTTTTCTCTAACATGTGACCTTGACTTTCAGAAGGTCACTGCAGGATTCAATGCCATATTTTCTTAACCGTTGTTTCATATACAACATATCTCAAGCTTTTAAAACAAATATTAAAGCAATTTTGCACCAAACGCTGGGAAAAATAACAAAACACTGGTTATACTGCTCTCACATATACCGATTTTCCCTTGCGAATGCCCTTCCGAATGCAATTTTGAGCAAATTCGCATTAATCGCTAGAAATTCGGAAGCATTCGGTAGCATTTGTAAGCATTCGGAAGCATTCGGTGAAAATTTCGAGTCGTTGCGAAAATTAGGAACATGCTCCTAAAATTCGCAAGGAAATCATATTCTTAACATATTCGTAAAGAATTCGTAAACGATTCGGATTGATTGCAAGACATTTGTAACACTCGCAAGGCATTTGCAAGGATTCTGTAGCATTAAATTCTATTGAGTTTGGATATCCGTTAAGAATCGCTAGTGAATCGCAACATTTTCACATTCAAGACTCAGTTTTAAGCATAGTTTATTTATTCTAGCCCTATCCTTCATGTAAAGGCCATTATTTATGGTGTTTGGCTTTAAGCTATCCATTAATGTATGACAGACAAATTAAAGTCCCGTGAAATTTTCGTTTGCCCGGTAAAATTATCTTTTTATTGTGTAAATCGCAATTTGAGAGAAACAACAAAGTGGTGTGTGTTTCAAGAGTAGACTTGGACAAATAATGACATATTGTTTCCATGCCCCATGGCATTGTGGGTGATTTCGTTTTACATTGACATAATAGGTTACAATGTTTGCGAATGAGTAAAAAATCAAAAGAATTCGGCAAGCATTCGCTTCATTTGTAAGGTGTTTGCAAGACGTTCGTATTATACGTATCGGCATTTGTAAGCGTTCGGAACATTCGTACTTGCATTTTCAAGAATGCGGTGGTGAGCATGGCAATCAATCGCAACATTCTTAAGAAATTTGTAAGGATTCGCAAGCATTATTAACGCTTTCGCAAAGACATCGTATTGTGCAAGCCCCGCCCCGTCCATTCGCATCATATTCGGTTATTTCAGCGCGAATTCCAAATTTTAGGATTCGCAAGGGATATTCGGTGTATGTGAGAGCAGCATAAGAAAATGGCAATTTAACCCATTTTCTTGCATTTTTGACCTTGACCTTGACCCTTAAAAGGTTATTTAATGTCAGTAGGTGGATCGTCTGAATGATATCAGACTTTGTAACGCATGTATAAATGAAAAAGCATAATACGATAAAAATTAAGACTTTAGTTTGTTTACTTCTTCAACAAAAACTCCATTTTACCCCCTAAAAATTAAACTTTTGGTGACCTTGACCTTGACCTTGAAGTCACCTGGTGGACAAAAATATCTCAGCGTGAAAGACTTTGTGGTGATTTGCATAAATATTCAATAAAGAAAGAAATTTGAGCCTCAATTACGGCAAAATCAACTTAAACATGGGCAAAAAAGCCAATTTTGTGTCATTTTTCTCTATTCTGTGACCGTGAATGACCTTGACCTTTAGAAGGTCACTGAAGATTAAATGCCATATTTTCTAAAGACTAGTTTCAATTGCAACATATCACATAATTTACAATCAATTATGTCCTCACAGTAGAATTCTATGAGACCAAAAGGACAGACACTCATAAATTTGCATTTTGCGACAGTACCCTCATTGTTGCTATGGTTACGCATATTCAGACCTAACTTCCCAAACATGTCTTTTCAGAAATTGTATAACAAAACATTGTTGTATATCGTGAATATGCGGGTATACCTGCAAGCGACCGCACTCACTATGAGAATTGTCCCTGAAAATGCTTAAAAATCACATTTTTCAAATCTTCGAAACCCCATCCACTTTGCAGAGTCATGATAAAATCAGAGGTTTTCCAAATCAATTTTTGTTTTTGTATTTCTAACCTGAATGTGTTATATATTCATATATGTGGACCATAAGATTGATCTGAATCTGTATAAAGTAACAGTTTCAGCTGGAAAATACCCAATTTTAGGTTATTTTTTGACACACTGTTTGCCAAAATATTCATTTGCCGTTTCCATGGCAACGGGTATGAAATTGGACCAAATGAGTGTTGATCAATTAATTTTGTGTTCAAATGACCAAGATAGGAAAGTTTCAGCAAAATCGGTGACTATGCGTGCCACGGCCCTATGTAAAAATTTAAATGGTTACAGAGAATTGCTCTTAAGAATAGAAATAAATATAATACAAAAAAATACACCATACTCGGCAGCGTTATAAAGAGGGACGATATGAATACACGTAAGTGCATATAATGAATTTCTTGATGCTTTATTTGCGATTGGCTAGAGAGAGAGAGAGAGAGAGAGAGTTACCCCCGAAGAAAGTGCCTCCCCGATCTTTAAGCTCAGCTTCATAGACGCTCAGAGCAGCGTGGTAGGCCGCTACAGAACTCTTGTCTTTTCCCACAGAAAACATGGCATCGTAAAATGGTGACGTCACCTATAAGAAATTCATACCCGAACGTTATGAATCGATTGACACATAACTTTCACAAATGGGTCGATCAAGGTTTCCGACCGTCACAGTCACGGGTGTAGACCTACTGGCTCCATAGTGTTGCTGTTGACCGATACCGACGTGAGCCGTGTCATCGACCTGAGCTTCTCTCTTTCAAAGGACAAACATACTACGTAGAGTTGAATAAAGGGACAAACGTCATACCTTCAAAGAATATAAAGATGTATCCATTCATGTATTACACTCGCACATACCTTTGAATAATTTTGCAGCAAACACTGGTCATCGTTTTGTCTGCCGGGATCTTTGGGCGTTAGCCGACGCCCGTTGTCTTCGTCAAGAAACGCACAAACCGTCTCTGACTCGCAGATGATTTTGTCATCGTATTGTAGAACAGGGACTTGGCCCAGCGGATTCTTCTCTAGAAACCACTCCGGTTTGTCATCTAAGTTTATATTAATAGTCTCGTGGCTTAAACAGAAAAAGACACGCGTTTAGTTTCACTGTATAGATTTTGCAAATAACATACCTCGACACTCTTCACATGGTCTGTTTGATGTTTCTCTTCCAAGGCAAACATCTATTGGCAAGTTTTACCGTCATAACCACAGTTCCAGAAAAAAGACTCCCGGAGGCAGTTTACAGTATTTGTGTACAATCCTTCCTCGTGTTCTCTTACATGTTAACTTTGGGCCAGTGGAAGATGAAGGAATTTTTTAAATATTTTCATGACCGAAACGGGGTCACCGTGGCTACCGACCTAACTGGTATCTCGTATAAAATAATTTCTATAACCTAGAATCATTTTTGCCAGTAGATTAAACATATTTTATTGCAATAAACTAACAAAGGAATAGGACACAAGTTATGACATTATGACGTCCTCTCCCTCAGTTTAACTAGCTAGTACTGATGGTACAGTGATGAAACAGATCATTTTATATTAACATACATGTACATATTACGATGTAACATACAGGTGTGTAAGCATACAAGTACGTAAGTGACCAATACATGTACATATGAGCGGTGGTAAGCATACAAGTACGTAAGTGACCGATTGTCCAATGTACATGGTCGCAAGTGACGTGACTTTCCGGTAAATAAGAATTTTTCGAACTCATTTCGACCCCCTACTGTGAAGAATATCTAATGAAAACCATTTTCGGCAGCTCTTCTTCAGCCAGTATGGAAAGGCTTAGTTTTCGCTATTCTATAAATCACAGTTCATAAAAATTTAGTAATTTATGCATACCTTAGATAAGCTAAACACAAGTGAAACACAAAACCTTACAGTATGTCGTAGTATGCTAGGACTAGCCTGGCTCTGTGTGCGTAGGAGCAAAACCTCATGCTGTACAGTCTCGGTAAACCATCCTTCAGAGGCGGACACTTGCTGCCTGAATACGAAACGGACATTTATACACAATTGTAACAGCACATTGACACCTTTTGCATTGATGCGTAGATTAAAGGTAGAAAAATCTGGGTGGGGTGAGACTAATCATATCAAGTTGGTTAACAATTTTGAGAAAACAAACATTATATTAAGGGTCTCCAATGAGCTGCTTTGGATTTATGCAAAAATATACATTTCATTATGTATTAACAGGTTGAATTAATTTCACATTTTGTCTCTCTCTATACACGTCGTTATAACAGGTTTAAAATTTTTGTATTTCTAACCGACTATCTAAGTATTTAATATAAGTAATTAAATTGAAATTTTTAAACTTGAAAGCCGCTCGTATTTTTTTTATCAAAGCCGACCGGTGTCAAGTTGGATGAAAATTTCATCCGGTGAAAATTTCATCTAGCAGAAGAAAAAAAAAGTTGGATGAAAATTTCATCTGGACCTGCCCAGTAAAAGTGGTTCATGTCAAAACAAATCCTGCTCCCGTACTAGCTCTTATTTAGGCAAGCAGCTTATACTGCAATATAGATACATGTTGTATGAAGGTTTGTGGTAAGCCTCAGTAGTCTGGGCGACAAAAGTCAGAGGGGGGGGGGGTCAAAATGTTTCTTTCAATATTTCTCGAGATTCTGTTCCGAAACCAGCTCTTGTGCCAGCAAGCCGCTTATACTGCGATATAGATAAATGTTCTATAGAGGTTTGTGGCAAATTTCATCAGGATTGAAAGAGGATCCGAAGGGTAGTCAGGTCGCCAAAAGTCAGAGGGGGGTGTCTAAAATGCGGTTTTTGATATTCCTCGGTCTCCTGCTCCCAAACCAGCTCTTGTGCCAGCAAGCCGCTTATATTGCAATAAAGGTATATGATATATGAATGTATGTGGCAAGTCTCATTAGGATTGAAAGAGGATGAGGAGGGTAGCCAGGCCCCCCAACGGATCTAGGGTCATATTTTCCTGTACAGAATTGGCTATTTTCGACACTTCTAGGTCTACTGCTCCGAAACTAGCTCTTGTGCCAGGAAGCCGCTAGTACTGTGATAAATGTATATGTTATATAAAAGTATGTGGCAAGTCTCATCAGGATTGAAAGAGGATGAGATTGGTAGCCAGGGCCCCCAATATCATGGGGGGTGTCAAAAAATTCCATTTTCGGAAGTTTTCGGTCTCCTGCTCCCAAACTAGCTCTTGTGCCAGGAAGCCGCTAGTACTACGACATAGATGTATACTATATACAAGTATGTGGCAAGTCTCATCAGGATTGAAAGAGGATGAGATGGGTAGCCAGGGCCCCCAATGTCATGGGGGGTGTCAAAAATTCCATTTTCGAGAGTTTTCGGTTTCCTGCTCCCAAACTAGCTCTTGTGCCAGGAAGCCGCTAGTACTACGACATAGATGTATAGTATATACAAGTATATGGCAAGTCTCATCAGGATTGAAAGAGGATGAGACGGGTAGCCAGAACCCCCACTATGTCAGAGGGGGGTGCAAAAAAAATATTTTCGATCTTTCTGGGTCTCTTGCTCCCAAACTAGCTCTTGTGCCAGGAAGCCGCTTATACTGCAATAAAGGTATATGATATATGAATGTATGTGGCAAGTCTCATTAGGATTGAAAGAGGATGAGGAGGGTAGCCAGGCCCCCCAACGGCTCTAGGGTCATATTTTCCTGTACAGAATTGGCTATTTTCGACACTTCTAGGTCTACTGCTCCGAAACTAGCTCTTGTGCCAGGAAGCCGCTAGTACTGTGATAAATGTATATGTTATATAAAAGTATGTGGCAAGTCTCATCAGGATTGAAAGAGGATGAGATGGGTAGCCAGGGCCCCCAATGTCATGGGGGGTGTCAAAAAATTCCATTTTCGAGAGTTTTCGGTTTCCTGCTCCCAAACTAGCTCTTGTGCCAGGAAGCCGCTAGTACTATGACATAGATGTATAGTATATACAAGTATGTGGCAAGTCTCATCAGGATTGAAAGAGGATGAGATGGGTAGCCAGACCCCCCACTATGTCAGAGGGGGGTGCAAAAAAATATTTTCGATCTTTCTGGGTCTCTTGCTCCCAAACTAGCTCTTGTGCCAGGAAGCCGCTTATACTGCAATAAAGGTATATGATATATGAATGTATATGGCAAGTCTCATTAGGATTGAAAGAGGATGAGGAGGGTAGCCAGGCCCCCCAACGGCTCTAGGGTCATATTTTCCTGTACAGAATTGGCTATTTTCGACACTTCTAGGTCTACTGCTCCGAAACTAGCTCTTGTGCCAGGAAGCCGCTAGTACTGTGATAAATGTATATGTTATATAAAAGTATGTGGCAAGTCTCATCAGGATTGAAAGAGGATGAGATGGGTAGCCAGGGCCCCCAATATCATGGGGGGTGTCAAAAAATTCCATTTTCGATAGTTTTCGGTCTCCTGCTCCCAAACTAGCTCTTGTGCCAGGAAGCCGCTAGTACTACGACATAGATGTATACTATATACAAGTATGTGGCAAGTCTCATCAGGATTGAAAGAGGATGAGATGATTAGCCAGGGCCCCCAATGTCATGGGGGTGTCAAAAATTCCATTTTCGAGAGTTTTCGGTTTCCTGCTCCCAAACTAGCTCTTGTGCCAGGTAGCCGCTAGTACTACGACATAGATGTATAGTATATACAAGTATGTGGCAAGTCTCATCAGGATTGAAAGAGGATGAGATGGGTAGCTAGACCCCCGACTATGTCAGAGGGGGGTGCAAAAAAAATTATTTTCGATCTTTTTGGGTCTCTTGCTCCCAAACTAGCTCTTGTGCCAGGAAGCCGCTTATACTGCAATAAAGGTATATGATATATGAATGTATGTGGCAAGTCTCATTAGGATTGAAAGAGGATGAGGAGGGTAGCCAGGCCCCCCAACGGCTCTAGAGTCATATTTTCCTGTACAGAATTGGCTATTTTCGACACTTCTAGGTCTACTGCTCCGAAACTAGCTCTTGTGCCAGGAAGCCGCTAGTACTGTGATAAATGTATTTGATATATAAAAGTATGTGGCAAGTCTCATCAGGATTGAAAGAGGATGAGATGGGTAGCCAGGGCCCCCAATATCATGGGGGTGTCAAAAATTCCATTTTCGGAAGTTTTCGGTCTCCTGCTCCCAAACTAGCTCTTGTGCCAGGAAGCCGCTAGTACTACGACATAGATGTATACTATATACAAGTATGTGGCAAGTCTCATCAGGATTGAAAGAGGATGAGATGGGTAGCCAGGGCCCCCAATGTCATGGGGGTGTCAAAAATTCCATTTTCGAGAGTTTTCGGTTTCCTGCTCCCAAACTAGCTCTTGTGCCAGGAAGCCGCTAGTACTACGACATAGATGTATAGTATATACAAGTATGTGGCAAGTCTCATCAGGATTGAAAGAGGATGAGATGGGTAGCCAGACCCCCCACTATGTCAGAGGGGGGTGCAAAAATATTTTCGATCTTTCTGGGTCTCTTGCTCCCAAACTAGCTCTTGTGCCAGGAAGCCGCTTATACTGCAATAAAGGTATATGATATATGAATGTATGTGGCAAGTCTCATTAGGATTGAAAGAGGATGAGGAGGGTAGCCAGGCCCCCCAACGGCTCTAGGGTCATATTTTCCTGTACAGAATTGGCTATGTTCGACACTTCTAGGTCTACTGCTCCGAAACTAGCTCTTGTGCCAGGAAGCCGCTAGTACTGTGATAAATGTATATGTTATATAAAAGTATGTGGCAAGTCTCATCAGGATTGAAAGAGGATGAGATGGGTAGCCAGGGCCCCCAATATCATGGGGGTGTCAAAAATTCCATTTTCGGAAGTTTTCGGTCTCCTGCTCCCAAACTAGCTCTTGTGCCAGGAAGCCGCTAGTACTACGACATAGATGTATACTATATACAAGTATGTGGCAAGTCTCATCAGGATTGAAAGAGGATGAGATGGGTAGCCAGGGCCCCCAATGTCATGGGGGTGTCAAAAATTCCATTTTCGAGAGTTTTCGGTTTCCTGCTCCCAAACTAGCTCTTGTGCCAGGAAGCCGCTAGTACTACGACATAGATGTATAGTATATACAAGTATGTGGCAAGTCTCATCAGGATTGAAAGAGGATGAGATGGGTAGCCAGACCCCCCACTATGTCAGAGGGGGGTGCAAAAATATTTTCGATCTTTCTGGGTCTCTTGCTCCCAAACTAGCTCTTGTGCCAGGAAGCCGCTTATACTGCAATAAAGGTATATGATATATGAATGTATTTGGCAAGTCTCATTAGGATTGAAAGAGGATGAAGAGGGTAGCCAGGCCCCCCAACGGCTCTAGGGTCATATTTTCCTGTACTGAATTGGCTATTTTCGACACTTCTAAGTCTACTGCTCCGAAACTAGCTCTTGTGCCAGGAAGCCGCTAGTACTGTGATAAATGTATATGTTATATAAAAGTATGTGGCAAGTCTCATCAGGATTGAAAGAGGATGAGATTGGTAGCCAGGGCCCCCAATATCATGGGGGGTGTCAAAAAATTCCATTTTCGATAGTTTTCGGTCTCCTGCTCCCAAATTAGCTCTTGTGCCAGGAAGCCGCTTGTACTACGACATAGATGTATACTATATACAAGTATGTGGCAAGTCTCATCAGGATTGAAAGAGGATGAGATGGGTAGCCAGGGCCCCCAATGTCATGGGGGGTGTCACAAATTCCATTTTCGAGAGTTTTCGGTTTCCTGCTCCCAAACTAGCTCTTGTGCCAGGAAGCCGCTAGTACTACGACATAGATGTATAGTATATACAAGTATGTGGCAAGTCTCATCAGGATTGAAAGAGGATGAGATGGGTAGCCAGACCCCCCACTATGTCAGAGGGGTGTGCAAAAAATATTTTCGATCTTTCTGGGTCTCTTGCTTCCAAACTAGCTCTTGTGTCAGGAAGCCGCTTATACTGCAATAAAGGTATATGATATATGAATGTATGTGGCAAGTCTCATTAGGATTGAAAGAGGATGAGGAGGGTAGCCAGGCCCCCCAACGGCTCTAGGGTCATATTTTCCTGTACAGAATTGGCTATTTTCGACACTTCTAGGTCTACTGCTCCGAAACTAGCTCTTGTGCCAGGAAGCCGCTAGTACTGTGATAAATGTATATGTTATATAAAAGTATGTGGCAAGTCTCATCAGGATTAAAAGAGGATGAGATGGGTAGCCAGGGCCCCCAATATCATGGGGGGTGTCAAAAAATTCCATTTTCGATAGTTTTCGGTCTCCTGCTCCCAAACTAGCTCTTGTGCCAGGAAGCCGCTAGTACTACGACATAGATGTATACTATATACAAGTATGTGGCAAGTCTCATCAGGATTGAAAGAGGATGAGATGATTAGCCAGGGCCCCCAATGTCATGGGGGTGTCAAAAATTCCATTTTCGAGAGTTTTCGGTTTCCTGCTCCCAAACTAGCTCTTGTGCCAGGAAGCCGCTAGTACTACGACATAGATGTATAGTATATACAAGTATATGGCAAGTCTCATCAGGATTGAAAGAGGATGAGACGGGTAGCCAGAACCCCCACTATGTCAGAGGGGGGTGCAAAAAAAATATTTTCGATCTTTCTGGGTCTCTTGCTCCCAAACTAGCTCTTGTGCCAGGAAGCCGCTTATACTGCAATAAAGGTATATGATATATGAATGTATGTGGCAAGTCTCATTAGGATTGAAAGAGGATGAGGAGGGTAGCCAGGCCCCCCAACGGCTCTAGGGTCATATTTTCCTGTACAGAATTGGCTATTTTCGACACTTCTAGGTCTACTGCTCCGAAACTAGCTCTTGTGCCAGGAAGCCGCTAGTACTGTGATAAATGTATATGTTATATAAAAGTATGTGGCAAGTCTCATCAGGATTGAAAGAGGATGAGATGGGTAGCCAGGGCCCCCAATGTCATGGGGGGTGTCAAAAAATTCCATTTTCGAGAGTTTTCGGTTTCCTGCTCCCAAACTAGCTCTTGTGCCAGGAAGCCGCTAGTACTATGACATAGATGTATAGTATATACAAGTATGTGGCAAGTCTCATCAGGATTGAAAGAGGATGAGATGGGTAGCCAGACCCCCCACTATGTCAGAGGGGGGTGCAAAAAATATTTTCGATCTTTCTGGGTCTCTTGCTCCCAAACTAGCTCTTGTGCCAGGAAGCCGCTTATACTGCAATAAAGGTATATGATATATGAATGTATATGGCAAGTCTCATTAGGATTGAAAGAGGATGAGGAGGGTAGCCAGGCCCCCCAACGGCTCTAGGGTCATATTTTCCTGTACAGAATTGGCTATTTTCGACACTTCTAGGTCTACTGCTCCGAAACTAGCTCTTGTGCCAGGAAGCCGCTAGTACTGTGATAAATGTATATGTTATATAAAAGTATGTGGCAAGTCTCATCAGGATTGAAAGAGGATGAGATGGGTAGCCAGGGCCCCCAATATCATGGGGGGTGTCAAAAAATTCCATTTTCGATAGTTTTCGGTCTCCTGCTCCCAAACTAGCTCTTGTGCCAGGAAGCCGCTAGTACTACGACATAGATGTATACTATATACAAGTATGTGGCAAGTCTCATCAGGATTGAAAGAGGATGAGATGATTAGCCAGGGCCCCCAATGTCATGGGGGTGTCAAAAATTCCATTTTCGAGAGTTTTCGGTTTCCTGCTCCCAAACTAGCTCTTGTGCCAGGTAGCCGCTAGTACTACGACATAGATGTATAGTATATACAAGTATGTGGCAAGTCTCATCAGGATTGAAAGAGGATGAGATGGGTAGCTAGACCCCCGACTATGTCAGAGGGGGGTGCAAAAAAAATTATTTTCGATCTTTTTGGGTCTCTTGCTCCCAAACTAGCTCTTGTGCCAGGAAGCCGCTTATACTGCAATAAAGGTATATGATATATGAATGTATGTGGCAAGTCTCATTAGGATTGAAAGAGGATGAGGAGGGTAGCCAGGCCCCCCAACGGCTCTAGAGTCATATTTTCCTGTACAGAATTGGCTATTTTCGACACTTCTAGGTCTACTGCTCCGAAACTAGCTCTTGTGCCAGGAAGCCGCTAGTACTGTGATAAATGTATTTGATATATAAAAGTATGTGGCAAGTCTCATCAGGATTGAAAGAGGATGAGATGGGTAGCCAGGGCCCCCAATATCATGGGGGTGTCAAAAATTCCATTTTCGGAAGTTTTCGGTCTCCTGCTCCCAAACTAGCTCTTGTGCCAGGAAGCCGCTAGTACTACGACATAGATGTATACTATATACAAGTATGTGGCAAGTCTCATCAGGATTGAAAGAGGATGAGATGGGTAGCCAGGGCCCCCAATGTCATGGGGGTGTCAAAAATTCCATTTTCGAGAGTTTTCGGTTTCCTGCTCCCAAACTAGCTCTTGTGCCAGGAAGCCGCTAGTACTACGACATAGATGTATAGTATATACAAGTATGTGGCAAGTCTCATCAGGATTGAAAGAGGATGAGATGGGTAGCCAGACCCCCCACTATGTCAGAGGGGGGTGCAAAAATATTTTCGATCTTTCTGGGTCTCTTGCTCCCAAACTAGCTCTTGTGCCAGGAAGCCGCTTATACTGCAATAAAGGTATATGATATATGAATGTATGTGGCAAGTCTCATTAGGATTGAAAGAGGATGAGGAGGGTAGCCAGGCCCCCCAACGGCTCTAGGGTCATATTTTCCTGTACAGAATTGGCTATGTTCGACACTTCTAGGTCTACTGCTCCGAAACTAGCTCTTGTGCCAGGAAGCCGCTAGTACTGTGATAAATGTATATGTTATATAAAAGTATGTGGCAAGTCTCATCAGGATTGAAAGAGGATGAGATGGGTAGCCAGGGCCCCCAATATCATGGGGGTGTCAAAAATTCCATTTTCGGAAGTTTTCGGTCTCCTGCTCCCAAACTAGCTCTTGTGCCAGGAAGCCGCTAGTACTACGACATAGATGTATACTATATACAAGTATGTGGCAAGTCTCATCAGGATTGAAAGAGGATGAGATGGGTAGCCAGGGCCCCCAATGTCATGGGGGTGTCAAAAATTCCATTTTCGAGAGTTTTCGGTTTCCTGCTCCCAAACTAGCTCTTGTGCCAGGAAGCCGCTAGTACTACGACATAGATGTATAGTATATACAAGTATGTGGCAAGTCTCATCAGGATTGAAAGAGGATGAGATGGGTAGCCAGACCCCCCACTATGTCAGAGGGGGGTGCAAAAATATTTTCGATCTTTCTGGGTCTCTTGCTCCCAAACTAGCTCTTGTGCCAGGAAGCCGCTTATACTGCAATAAAGGTATATGATATATGAATGTATTTGGCAAGTCTCATTAGGATTGAAAGAGGATGAAGAGGGTAGCCAGGCCCCCCAACGGCTCTAGGGTCATATTTTCCTGTACTGAATTGGCTATTTTCGACACTTCTAAGTCTACTGCTCCGAAACTAGCTCTTGTGCCAGGAAGCCGCTAGTACTGTGATAAATGTATATGTTATATAAAAGTATGTGGCAAGTCTCATCAGGATTGAAAGAGGATGAGATTGGTAGCCAGGGCCCCCAATATCATGGGGGGTGTCAAAAAATTCCATTTTCGATAGTTTTCGGTCTCCTGCTCCCAAATTAGCTCTTGTGCCAGGAAGCCGCTTGTACTACGACATAGATGTATACTATATACAAGTATGTGGCAAGTCTCATCAGGATTGAAAGAGGATGAGATGGGTAGCCAGGGCCCCCAATGTCATGGGGGGTGTCACAAATTCCATTTTCGAGAGTTTTCGGTTTCCTGCTCCCAAACTAGCTCTTGTGCCAGGAAGCCGCTAGTACTACGACATAGATGTATAGTATATACAAGTATGTGGCAAGTCTCATCAGGATTGAAAGAGGATGAGATGGGTAGCCAGACCCCCCACTATGTCAGAGGGGTGTGCAAAAAATATTTTCGATCTTTCTGGGTCTCTTGCTTCCAAACTAGCTCTTGTGTCAGGAAGCCGCTTATACTGCAATAAAGGTATATGATATATGAATGTATGTGGCAAGTCTCATTAGGATTGAAAGAGGATGAGGAGGGTAGCCAGGCCCCCCAACGGCTCTAGGGTCATATTTTCCTGTACAGAATTGGCTATTTTCGACACTTCTAGGTCTACTGCTCCGAAACTAGCTCTTGTGCCAGGAAGCCGCTAGTACTGTGATAAATGTATATGTTATATAAAAGTATGTGGCAAGTCTCATCAGGATTAAAAGAGGATGAGATGGGTAGCCAGGGCCCCCAATATCATGGGGGGTGTCAAAAAATTCCATTTTCGATAGTTTTCGGTCTCCTGCTCCCAAACTAGCTCTTGTGCCAGGAAGCCGCTAGTACTACGACATAGATGTATACTATATACAAGTATGTGGCAAGTCTCATCAGGATTGAAAGAGGATGAGATGATTAGCCAGGGCCCCCAATGTCATGGGGGTGTCAAAAATTCCATTTTCGAGAGTTTTCGGTTTCCTGCTCCCAAACTAGCTCTTGTGCCAGGTAGCCGCTAGTACTACGACATAGATGTATAGTATATACAAGTATGTGGCAAGTCTCATCAGGATTGAAAGAGGATGAGATGGGTAGCTAGACCCCCGACTATGTCAGAGGGGGGTGCAAAAAAATTATTTTCGATCTTTTTGGGTCTCTTGCTCCCAAACTAGCTCTTGTGCCAGGAAGCCGCTTATACTGCAATAAAGGTATATGATATATGAATGTATGTGGCAAGTCT
Source organism: Rugalucina vietnamica (assembly GCA_964017185.1). NCBI lineage: Eukaryota > Metazoa > Mollusca > Bivalvia > Lucinida > Lucinidae > Rugalucina > Rugalucina vietnamica. The sequence continues at coordinate 50,256,675 of OZ024877.1, forward strand.
CATTAGGATTGAAAGAGGATGAGGAGGGTAGCCAGGCCCCCCAACGGCTCTAGAGTCATATTTTCCTGTACAGAATTGGCTATTTTCGACACTTCTAGGTCTACTGCTCCGAAACTAGCTCTTGTGCCAGGAAGCCGCTAGTACTGTGATAAATGTATTTGATATATAAAAGTATGTGGCAAGTCTCATCAGGATTGAAAGAGGATGAGATGGGTAGCCAGGGCCCCCAATATCATGGGGGTGTCAAAAATTCCATTTTCGGAAGTTTTCGGTCTCCTGCTCCCAAACTAGCTCTTGTGCCAGGAAGCCGCTAGTACTACGACATAGATGTATACTATATACAAGTATGTGGCAAGTCTCATCAGGATTGAAAGAGGATGAGATGGGTAGCCAGGGCCCCCAATGTCATGGGGGTGTCAAAAATTCCATTTTCGAGAGTTTTCGGTTTCCTGCTCCCAAACTAGCTCTTGTGCCAGGAAGCCGCTAGTACTACGACATAGATGTATAGTATATACAAGTATGTGGCAAGTCTCATCAGGATTGAAAGAGGATGAGATGGGTAGCCAGACCCCCCACTATGTCAGAGGGGGGTGCAAAAATATTTTCGATCTTTCTGGGTCTCTTGCTCCCAAACTAGCTCTTGTGCCAGGAAGCCGCTTATACTGCAATAAAGTTATATGATATATGAATGTATGTGGCAAGTCTCATTAGGATTGAAAGAGGATGAGGAGGGTAGCCAGGCCCCCCAACGGCTCTAGGGTCATATTTTCCTGTACAGAATTGGCTATGTTCGACACTTCTAGGTCTACTGCTCCGAAACTAGCTTTTGTGCCAGGAAGCCGCTAGTACTGTGATAAATGTATATGTTATATAAAAGTATGTGGCAAGTCTCATCAGGATTGAAAGAGGATGAGATGGGTAGCCAGGGCCCCCAATATCATGGGGGTGTCAAAAATTCCATTTTCGGAAGTTTTCGGTCTCCTGCTCCCAAACTAGCTCTTGTGCCAGGAAGCCGCTAGTACTACGACATAGATGTATACTATATACAAGTATGTGGCAAGTCTCATCAGGATTGAAAGAGGATGAGATTGGTAGCCAGGGCCCCCAATGTCATGGGGGTGTCAAAAATTCCATTTTCGAGAGTTTTCGGTTTCCTGCTCCCAAACTAGCTCTTGTGCCAGGAAGCCGCTAGTATTACGACATAGATGTATAGTATATACAAGTATGTGGCAAGTCTCATCAGGATTGAAAGAGGATGAGATGGGTAGCCAGACCCCCCACTATGTCAGAGGGGGGTGCAAAAATATTTTCGATCTTTCTGGGTCTCTTGCTCCCAAACTAGCTCTTGTGCCAGGAAGCCGCTTATACTGCAATAAAGGTATATGATATATGAATGTATTTGGCAAGTCTCATTAGGATTGAAAGAGGATGAAGAGGGTAGCCAGGCCCCCCAACGGCTCTAGGGTCATATTTTCCTGTACTGAATTGGCTATTTTCGACACTTCTAAGTCTACTGCTCCGAAACTAGCTCTTGTGCCAGGAAGCCGCTAGTACTGTGATAAATGTATATGTTATATAAAAGTATGTGGCAAGTCTCATCAGGATTGAAAGAGGATGAGATTGGTAGCCAGGGCCCCCAATATCATGGGGGGTGTCAAAAAATTCCATTTTCGATAGTTTTCGGTCTCCTGCTCCCAAATTAGCTCTTGTGCCAGGAAGCCGCTTGTACTACGACATAGATGTATACTATATACAAGTATGTGGCAAGTCTCATCAGGATTGAAAGAGGATGAGATGGGTAGCCAGGGCCCCCAATGTCATGGGGGGTGTCACAAATTCCATTTTCGAGAGTTTTCGGTTTCCTGCTCCCAAACTAGCTCTTGTGCCAGGAAGCCGCTAGTACTACGACATAGATGTATAGTATATACAAGTATGTGGCAAGTCTCATCAGGATTGAAAGAGGATGAGATGGGTAGCCAGACCCCCCACTATGTCAGAGGGGTGTGCAAAAAATATTTTCGATCTTTCTGGGTCTCTTGCTTCCAAACTAGCTCTTGTGTCAGGAAGCCGCTTATACTGCAATAAAGGTATATGATATATGAATGTATGTGGCAAGTCTCATTAGGATTGAAAGAGGATGAGGAGGGTAGCCAGGCCCCCCAACGGCTCTAGGGTCATATTTTCCTGTACAGAATTGGCTATTTTCGACACTTCTAGGTCTACTGCTCCGAAACTAGCTCTTGTGCCAGGAAGCCGCTAGTACTGTGATAAATGTATATGTTATATAAAAGTATGTGGCAAGTCTCATCAGGATTAAAAGAGGATGAAGAGGGTAGCCAGGGCCCCCAATATCATGGGGGGTGTCAAAAAATTCCATTTTCGATAGTTTTCGGTCTCCTGCTCCCAAACTAGCTCTTGTGCCAGGAAGCCGCTAGTACTACGACATAGATGTATACTATATACAAGTATGTGGCAAGTCTCATTAGGATTGAAAGAGGATGAGATGGGTAGCCAGGGCCCCCAATGTCATGGGTGTGTCAAAAATTCCATTTTCGAGAGTTTTCGGTTTCCTGTTCCCAAACTAGCTCTTGTGCCAGGAAGCCGCTTGTACTACGACATATATGTATAGTATATACAAGTATGTGGCAAGTCTCATCAGGATTGAAAGAGGATGAGATGGGTAGCCAGACCCCCCCCCCACTATGTCAGAGGGGGGTGCAAAAAAAATATTTTCGATCTTTCTGGGTCTCTTGCTCCCAAACTAGCTCTTGTGCCAGGAAGCCGCTTATACTGCAATAAAGGTATATGATATATGAATGTATGTGGCAAGTCTCATTAGGATTGAAAGAGGATGAGGAGGGTAGCCAGGCCCCCCAACGGCTCTAGGGTCATAATTTCCTGTACAGAATTGGCTATTTTCGACACTTCTAGGTCTACTGCTCCGAAACTAGCTCTTGTGCCAGGAAGCCGCTAGTACTGTGATAAATGTATATGTTATATAAAAGTATGTGGCAAGTCTCATCAGGATTAAAAGAGGATGAGATGGGTAGCCAGGGCCCCCAATATCATGGAGAGTGTCAAAAAATTCCATTTTCGATAGTTTTCGGTCTCCTGCTCCCAAACTAGCTCTTGTGCCAGGAAGCCGCTAGTACTACGACATAGATGTATACTATATACAAGTATGTGGCAAGTCTCATCAGGATTGAAAGAGGATGAGATGGGTAGCCAGGGCCCCCAATGTCATGGGGGGGGGGTGTCAAAAATTCCATTTTCGAGAGTTTTCGGTTTCCTGCTCCCAAACTAGCTCTTCTGCCAGGAAGCCGCTAGTACTACGACATATATGTATAGTATATACAAGTATGTGGCAAGTCTCATCAGGATTGAAAGAGGATGAGATGGGTAGCCAGACCCCCCCCCCCCCCATATGTCAGAGGGGGGTGCAAAAAATTATTTTCGATCTTTCTGGGTCTCTTGCTCCCAAACTAGCTCTTGTGCCAGGAAGCCGCTTATACTGCAATAAAGGTATATGATATATGAATGTATGTGGCAAGTCTCATTAGGATTGAAAGAGGATGAAGAGGGTAGCCAGGCCCCCCAACGGCTCTAGGGTCATATTTTCCTGTACAGAATTGGCTATTTTCGACACTTCTAAGTCTACTGCTCCGAAACTAGCTCTTGTGCCAGGAAGCCGCTAGTACTGTGATAAATGTATTTGTTATATAAAAGTATGTGGCAAGTCTCATCAGGATTGAAAGAGGATGAGATGGGTAGCCAGGGCCCCCAATATCATGGGGGTGTCAAAAAATTCCATTTTCGATAGTTTTCGGTCTCCTGCTCCCAAACTAGCTCTTGTGCCAGGAAGCCGCTAGTACTACGACATAGATGTATAGTATATACAAATATGTGGCAAGTCTCATCAGGATTGAAAGAGGATGAGATGGGTAGCCAGACCCCCCACTATGTCAGAGGGGGGTGCAAAAAATATTTTCGATCTTTCTGGATCTCTTGCTCCCAAACTAGCTCTTGTGCCAGGAAGCCGCTTATACTGCAATAAAGGTATATGATATATGAATGTATGTGGCAAGTCTCATTAGGATTGAAAGAGGATGAGGAGGGTAGCCAGGCCCCCCCAACGGCTCTAGGGTCACATTTTCCTGTACAGAATTGGCTATTTTCGACACTTCTAGGTCTACTGCTCCGAAACTAGCTCTTGTGCCAGGAAGCCGCTAGTACTGTGATAAATGTATATGTTATATAAAAGTATGTGGCAAGTCTCATCAGGATTAAAAGAGGATGAGATGGGTAGCCAGGGCCCCCAATATCATGGGGGTGTCAAAAAATTCCATTTTCGATAGTTTTCGGTCTCCTGCTCCCAAACCAGCTCTTGTGCCAGGAAGCCGCTAGTACTACGACATAGATGTATACTATATACAAGTATGTGGCAAGTCTCATCAGGATTGAAAGTGGATGAGATGGGTAGCCAGGGCCCCCAATATCATGGGGGGTGTCAAAAATTCCATTTTCGAGAGTTTTCGGTTTCCTGCTACCAAACTAGCTCTTGTGCCAGGAAGCCTCTTGTACTACGACATATATGTATAGTATATACAAGTATGTAGCAAGTCTCATCAGGATTGAAAGAGGATGAGATGGGTAGCCAGACCCCCCACTATGTCAGAGTGGGGTGCAAAAAATTATTTTCGATATTTCTGGGTCTCTTGTTCCCAAACTTGCTCTTGTGCCAGGAAGCCGCTTATACTGCAATAAAGGTATATGATATGTGAATGTATGTGGCAAGTCTCATTAGGATTAAAAGAGGATGAGGAGGGTAGCCAGGCCCCCCAACGGCTCTAAGGTCATATTTTCCTGTACAGAATTGGCTATTTTCGACACTTCTAGGTCTACTGCTCCGAAACTAGCTCTTGTGCCAGGAACCCTCTAGTACTGTGATAAATGTATATGTTAATTAAAAGTATGTGGCAAGTCTCATCAGGATTGAAAGAGGATGAGATGGGGAGCCAGGGCCCCCAATATCATGGGGGGTGTCAAAAAATTCCATTTTCGATAGTTTTCGGTCTCCTGCTCCCAAACTAGCTCTTGTGCCAGGAAGCCGCTAGTACTACGACACAGATGTATACTATATACAAGTATGTGGCAAGTCGCATTAGGATTGAAAGAGGATGAGATGGGTAGCCAGGGCCCCCAATGTCATGGGGGTGTCAAAAATTCCATTTTCGAGAGTTTTCGGTTTCCTGCTCCCAAACTAGCTCTTGTGCCAGGAAGCCACTAGTACTACGACATAGATGTATAGTATATACAAGTATGTGGCAAGTCTCATCAGGATTGAAAGAGGATGAGATGGGTAGCCTGACCCCCCCAACTATGTCAGAGGGGCGTGCAAAAATTTTTTTTCGATCTTTCTGGGTCTCTTGCTCCCAAACTAGCTCTTGTGCCAGGAAGCCGCTTATACTGCAATAAAGGTATATGATATATGAATGTATGTGGCAAGTCTCATTAGGATTGAAAGAGGATGAGGAGGGTAGCCAGGCCCCCCAACGGCTCTAGGGTCATATTTTCCTGTACAGAATTGGCTATTTTCGACACTTCTAGGTCTACTGCTCCGAAAATAGCTCTTGTGCCAGGAAGCCGCTAGTACTGTGATAAATGTATATGTTATATAAAAGTATGTGGCAAGTCTCATCAGGATTGAAAGAGGATGAGATGGGTAGCCAGGGCCCCCAGTATCATGGGGGTGTCAAAAAATTCCATTTTCGGAAGTTTTCGGTCTCCTGCTCCCAAACTAGCTCTTGTGCCAGGAACCCTCTAGTACTGTGATAAATGTATATGTTATATAAAAGTATGTGGCAAGTCTCATCAGGATTGAAAGAGGATGAGATGGGTAGCCAGGGCCCCCAATATCATGGGGGTGTCAAAAAATTCCATTTTCGATAGTTTTCGGTCTCCTGCTTCCAAACTAGCTCTTGTGCCAGGAAGCCGCTAGTACTACGACACAGATGTATACTATATACAAGTATGTGGCAAGTCGCTTTAGGATTGAAAGAGGATGAGATGGGTAGCCAGGGCCCCCAATGTCATGGGGGTGTCAAAAATTCCATTTTCGAGAGTTTTCGGTTTCCTGCTCCCAAACTAGCTCTTGTGCCAGGAAGCCGCTAGTACTACGACATAGATGTATAGTATATACAAGTATGTGGCAAGTCTTATCAGGATTGAAAGAGGATGAGATGGGTAGCCAGACCCCCCCCCCACTATGTCAGAGGGGCGTGCAAAAAAATTATTTTCGATCTTTCTGGGTCTCTTGCTCCCAAACTAGCTCTTGTGCCAGGAAGCCGCTTATACTGCAATAAAGGTATATGATATATGAATGTATGTGGCAAGTCTCATTAGGATTGAAAGAGGATGAGGAGGGTAGCCAGGCCCCCCAACGGCTCTAGGGTCATATTTTCCTGTACAGAATTGGCTATTTTCGACACTTCTAGGTCTACTGCTCCGAAAATAGCTCTTGTGCCAGGAAGCCGCTAGTACTGTGATAAATGTATATGTTATATAAAAGTATGTGGCAAGTCTCATCAGGATTGAAAGAGGATGAGATGGGTAGCCAGGGCCCCCAGTATCATGGGGGGTGTCAAAAAATTCCATTTTCGGAAGTTTTCGGTCTCCTGCTCCCAAACTAGCTCTTGTGCCAGGAAGGCGCTAGTACTACGACATAGATGTATACTATATACAAGTATGTGGCAAGTCTCATCAGGATTGAAAGAGGATGAGATGGGTAGCCAGGGCCCCCAATGTCATGGGGGTGTCAAAAATTCCATTTTCGAGAGTTTTCGGTTTCCTGCTCCCAAACTAGCTCTTGTGCCAGGAAGCCGCTAGTACTACGACATAGATGTATAGTATATACAAGTATGTGGCAAGTCTCATCAGGATTGAAAGAGGATGAGATGGGTAGCCAGACCCCCCCCCACTATGTCAGAGGGGGTGCAAAAAATATTTTCGATCTTTCTGGGTCTCTTGCTCCCAAACTAGCTCTTGTGCCAGGAAGCCGCTTATACTGCAATAAAGGTATATGATATATGAATGTATATGGCAAGTCTCATTAGGATTGAAAGAGGATGAAGAGGGTAGCCAGGCCCCCCAACGGCTCTAGGGTCATATTTTCCTGTACAGAATTGGCTATTTTCGACACTTCTAGGTGTACTGCTCCGAAACTAGCTCTTGTGCCAGGAAGCCGCTAGTACTGTGATAAATGTATATGTTATATAAAAGTATGTGGCAAGTCTCATTAGGATTGAAAGAGGATGAGATGGGTAGCCAGGGCCCCCAATATCATGGGGGGTGTCAAAAAATTCCATTTTCGGAAGTTTTCGGTCTCCTGCTCCCAAACTAGCTCTTGTGCCAGGAAGCCGCTAGTACTACGACATAGATGTATACTATATACAAGTATGTAGCAAGTCTCATCAGGATTGAAAGAGGATGAGATGGGTAGCCAGGGCCCCCAATGTCATAGGGGGTGTCAAAAATTCGATTTTCGAGAGTTTTCGGTTTCCCGCTCCCAAACTAGCTCTTGTGCCAGGAAGCCGCTAGTACTACGACATAGATGTATAGTATTTACAAGAATGTGGCAAGTCTCATCAGGATTGAAAGAGGATGAGATGGGTAGCCAGACCCCCCACTATGTCAACGGGGGGTGCAAAGAATATTTTCGATCTTTCTGGGTCTCTTGCTCCCAAACTAGCTCTTGTGCCAGGAAGCCGCTTATACTGCAATAAAGGTATCTGATATATGAATGTATGTGGCAAGTCTCATTAGGATTGAAAGAGGATGAGGAGGGTAGCCAGGCCCCCCAACGGCTCTAGGGTCATATTTTCCTGTACAGAATTGGCTATTTTCGACACTTCTAGGTCTACTGCTCCGAAACTAGCTCTTGTGCCAGGAAGCCGCTAGTACTGTGATAAATGTATATGTTATATAAAAGTTTGTGGCAAGTCTCATCAGGATTGAAAGAGGATGAGATGGGTAGCCAGGGCCCCCAATATCATGGGGGTGTCAAAAAATTCCATTTTCGATAGTTTTCGGTCTCCTGCTCCCAAACTAGCTCTTGTGCCAGGAAGCCGCTGGTACTACGACATAGATGTGTACTATATACAAGTATGGGGCAAGTCTCATCAGGATTAAAAGAGGATGAGATGGGTAGCCAGGGCCCCCAATGTCATGGGGGGTGTCAAAAATTCCATTTTCGAGAGTTTTCGGTTTCCTGCTCCCAAACTAGCTCTTGTGCCAGGAAGCCGCTAGTACTACGACATAGATGTATAGTATATACAAGTATGTGGCAAGTCTCATCAGGATTGAAAGAGGATGAGATGGGTAGCCAGACCCCCCACTATGTCAGAAGGGGGTGCAAAAAAAATATTTTCGATCTTTCTGGGTCTCTTGCTCCCAAACTAGGTCTTGTGCCAGGAAGCCGCTTATACTGCAATAAAGGTATATGATATATGCATGTATGTGGCAAGTCTCATTAGGATTGAAAGAGGATGAGGAGGGTAGCCAGGCCCCCCAACGGCTCTAGGGTCATATTTTCCTGTACTGAATTGGCTATTTTCGACACTTCTAGGTCTACTGCTCCGAAAGTAGCTCTTGTGCCAGGAAGCCGCTAGTACTGTGATAATTGTATAAGTTATATAAAAGTATGTGGCAAGTGTCATTAGGATTAAAAGAGGATGAGATGGGTAGCCAGGGCCCCCAATATCAAGGGGGGTGTCAAAAAATTCCATTTTCGATAGTTTTCGGTCTCCTGCTCCCAAACTAGCTCTTGTGCTAGAAAGCCGCTAGTACTACGACATAGATGTATACTATATACAAGTATGTGGCAAGTCTCATCAGGATTGAAAGAGGATGAGATGGGTAGCCAGGGCCCCCAATGTCATGGGGGGTGTCGAAAATTCCATTTTCGAGAGTTTTCGGTTCCCTGCTCCCAAACTAGCTCTTGTACCAGGAAGCCGCTAGTACTACGACATAGATGTATAGTATATACAAGTATGTGGCAAGTCTCATTAGGATTGAAAGAGGATGAGATGGGTAGCCAGGGCCCCCAATATCATGGGGGGTGTCAAAAAATTCCATTTTCGATAGTTTTCGGTCTCCTGCTCCCAAACTAGCTCTTGTGCCAGGAAGCCGCTAGTACTACGACATAGATGTATACTATATACAAGTATGTGACAAGTCTCATCAGGATTGAAAAAGGATGAGATGGGTAGCCAGGGCCCCCAATGTCATGGGGGTGTCAAAAATTCCATTTTCAAGAGTTTTCGGTTTCCTGCTCCCAAACTAGCTCTTGTGCCAGGAAGCCGCTAGTACTACGACATAGATGTATAGTATATACAAGTATGTGGCAAGTCTCATCAGGATTGAAAGAGGATGAGATGGGTAGCCAGAACCCCCACTATGTCGGAGGGGGGTGCCAAAAATTTATTTTCGATCTTTCTGGGTCTCTTGCTCCCAAACTAGCTCTTGTGCCAGGAAGCCGCTTATACTGCAATAAAGGTATATGATATATGAATGTATGTAGCAAGTCTCATTAGGATTGAAAGAGGATGAGGAGGGTTGCCAGGCCCCCCAACGGCTCTAGGGTCATATTTTCCTGTACAGAATTGGCTATTTTCGACACTTCTAGGTCTACTGCTCCGAAACTAGCTCTTGTGCCAGGAAGCCGCTAGTACTGTGATAAATGTATATGTTATATAAAAGTATGTGGCAAGTCTCATCAGGATTGAAAGAGGATGAGATGGGTAGCCAGGGCCCCCAATATCATGGGGGGTGTCAAAAAATTCCATTTTCGATAGTTTTCGGTCTCCTGCTCCCAAACTAGCTCTTGTGCCAGGAAGCCGCTAGTACTACGACATAGATGTATACTATATACAAGTATGTGGCAAGTCTCATCAGGATTGAAAGAGGATGAGATGGGTAGCCAGGGCCCCCAATGTCATGGGGGTGTCAAAAATTCCATTTTCGAGAGTTTTCGGTTTCCTGCTCCCAAACTAGCTCTTGTGCCAGAAAGCCGCTAGTACTACGACATAGATGTATAGTATATACAAGTATGTGGCAAGTCTCATCAGGATTGAAAGAGGATGAGATGGGTAGCCAGACCCCCCACTATGTCAGAGGGGGGTGCAAAAAAATTATTTTCGATCTTTCTGGGTCTCTTGCTCCCAAACTAGCTCTTGTGCCAGGAAGCCGCTTATACTGCAATAAAGGTATATGATATATATATGTATGTGGCAAGTCTCATTAGGATTGAAAGAGGATGAGGAGGGTAGCCAGGCCCCCAACGGCTCTAGGGTCATATTTTCCTGTACAGAATTGGCTATTTTCGACACTTCTAGGTCTACTGCTCCGAAACTAGCTCTTGTGCCAGGAAGCCGCTAGTACTGTGATAAATGTATATGTTATATAAAAGTATGTGGCAAGTCTCATCAGGATTGAAAGAGGATGAGATGGGTAGCCAGGGCCCCCAATATCATGGTGGGTGTCAAAAAATTCCATTTTCGATAGTTTTCGGTCTCCTGCTTCCAAACTAGCTCTTGTGCCAGGAAGCCGCTAGTACTACGACATAGATGTATAGAATATACAAGTATGTGGCAAGTCTCATCAGGATTGAAAGAGGATGAGATGGGTAGCCAGACCCCCCACTATGTCAGAGGGGGGTGCAAAAAAAAATATTTTCGATCTTTCTCGGTCTCTTGCTCCCAAACTAGCTCTTGTGCCAGGAAGCCGCTGATACTGTAATAAAGGTATATGATATATGAATGTATGTGGCAAGTCTCATTAGGACTGAAAGAGGATGAGGTGGGTAGCCAGGCCCCCCAACGGCTCTAGGGTCATATTTTCCTGTACAGAATTGGCTATTTTCGACACTTCTAGGTCTACTGCTCCGAAACTAGCTCTTGTGCCAGGAAGCCGCTAGTACTGTGATAAATGTATATGTTATATAAAAGTATGTGGCAAGTCTCATCAGGATTGAAAGAGGATGAGATGGGGAGCCAGGGCCCCCAATATCATGGGGGGTGTCAAAAAATTCCATTTTCGATAGTTTTCGGTCTCCTGCTCCCAAACTAGCTCTTGTGCCAGGAAGCCGCTAGTACTACGACATAGATGTATAATATATACAAGTATGTGGCAAGTCTCATCAGGATTAAAAGAGGATGAGATGGGTAGCCAGGGCCCCCAATGTCATGGGGGTGTCAAAAATTCCATTTTCGAGAATTTTCGGTTTCCTGCTCCCAAACTAGCTCTTGTGCCAGGAAGTCGCTAGTACTACGACATAGATGTATAGTATATACAAGTATGTGGCAAGTCTCATCAGGATTGAAAGAGGATGAGATGGGTAGCCAGACCCCCCACTATGTCATCGGGGGATGCAAAAAATTATTTTCGATATTTCTCGGTCTCTTGCTCGCAAACTAACTCTTGTGCCAGAAAACCGCTTATACTGCAATAAAGGTATGTGATATATAAATGTATGTGGCAAGTCTCATTAGGATTGAAAGAGGAAGAGGAGGGTAGCCAGGCCCCCCAACGGCTCTAGGGTCATATTTTCCTGTACAGAATTGGCTATTTTCGACACTTCTAGGTCTACTGCTCCGAAACTAGCTCTTGTGACAGGAAGCCGCTAGTACTGTGATAAATGTATATGTTATATAAAAGTATGTGGCAAGTCTCATCAGGATTGAAAGAGGATGAGATGGGTAGCCAGGGCCCCCAATATCATGGGGCGTGTCAAAAAATTCCATTTTCGGAAGTTTTCGGTCTCCTGCTCCCAAACTAGCACTTGTGCCAGGAAGCCGCTAGTACTACGACATAGATGTATACTATATACAAGTATATGGCAAGTCTCATCAGGATTGAAAGAGGATGAGATGGGTAGCCAGGGACCCCAATGTCATGGGGGGTGTCTAAAATTCCATTTTCGAGAGTTTTCGGTTTCCTGCTCCCAAACTAGCTCTTGTGCCAGGAAGCCGCTAGTACTACGACATAGATGTATAGTATATACAAGTATGTGGCAAGTCTCATCAGGATTGAAAGAGGATGAGATAGGTAGCCAGACCCCCACTATGTCAGAGGGGGGTGCAAAAAAATTATTTTCGATCTTTCTCGGTCTCTTGCTCCCAAACTAGCTCTTGTGCCAGGAAGCCGCTTATACTGTAATAAAGGTATATGATATATGAATGTATGTGGCAAGTCTCATTAGGATTGAAAGAGGATGAGGAGGGTAGCCAGGCCCCCCAACGGCTCTAGGGTCATATTTTCCTGTACAGAATTGGCTATTTTCGACACTTCTAGGTCTACTGCTCCGAAACTAGCTCTTGTGCCAGGAAGCCGCTAGTACTGTGATAAATGTATATGTTATATAAAAGTATGTGGCAAGTCTCATTAGGATTGAAAGAGGATGAGATGGGTAGCCAGGGCCCCCAATATCATGGTGGGTGTCAAAAAATTCCATTTTCGATAGTTTTCGGTCTCCTGCTCCCAAACTAGCTCTTGTGCCAGGAAGCCGCTAGTACTACGACATAGATGTATACTATATACAAGTATGTGGCAAGTCTCATCAGGATTGAAAGAGGATCAGATGGGTTGCCAGGGCCACCAATGTCATGGGGGTGTCAAAAATTCCATTTTCGAGAGTTTTCGGTTTCCTGCTCCGAAACTAGCTCTTGTGCCAGGAAACCGCTAGTACTACGACATAGATGTATAGTATATACAAGTATGTGGCAAGTCTCATCAGGATTGAAAGAGGATGAGATGGGTAGCCAGACCCCCCACTATGTCAGAGGGGGGTGCAAAAAAAATATTTTCGATCTTTCTGGGTCTCCTGCTCCCAAACTAGCTCTTGTGCCAGGAAGCCGCTTATACTGCAATAAAGGTATATGATATATGAATGTATGCGGCAAGTCTCATTAGGATTGAAAGAGGATGAGGAGGGTAGCCAGGCCCGCCAACGGCTCTAGGGTCATATTTTCCTGTACAGAATTGGCTATTTTCGACACTTCTAGGTCTACTGCTCCGAAACTAGCTCTTGTGCCAGGAAGCCGCTAGTACTGTGATAAATGTATATGTTATATAAAAGTATGTGGCAAGTCTCATCAGGATTGAAAGAGGATGAGATGGGTAGCCAGGGCCCCCAATATCATGGGGGGTGTAAAAAATTCCATTTTCGATAGTTTTCGGTCTCCTGCTCCCAAACTAGCTCTTGTGCCAGGAAGCCGCTAGTACTACGACATAGATGTATACTATATACAAGTATGTGGCAAGTATCATCAAGATTAAAAGAGGATGAGATGGGTAGCCAGGGCCCCCAATGTCATGGGGGTGTCAAAAATTCCATTTACGAGAGTTTTCGGTTTCCTGCTCCCAAACTAGCTCTTGTGCCAGGAAGCCGCTAGTACTACGACATAGATGTATAGTATATACAAGTATGTGGCAAGTCTCATCAGGATTGAAAGAGGATGAGATGGGTAGCCAGACCCCCCACTATGTCAGAGGGGGGTGCAAAAAAATTATTTTCGATCTTTCTGGGTCTCTTGCTCCCAAACTAGCTCTTGTGCCAGAAAGCCGCTTATACTGCAATAAAGGTATATGATATATGAATGTATGTGGCAAGTCTCATTAGGATTGAAAGAGGATGAGGAGGGTAGCCATTCCCCCCAACGGCTCTAGGGTCATATTTTCCTGTACAGAATTGGCTATTTTCGACACTTCTAGGTCTACTGCTCCGAAACAAGCTCTTGTGCCAGGAAGCCGCTAGTACTGTGATAAATGTATATGTTATATAAAAGTATGTGGCAAGTCTCATCAGGATTGAAAGAGGATGAGATGGGTAGCCAGGGCCCCCAATATCATGTGGGGTGTCAAAAAATTCCATTTTCGATAGTTTTCGGTCTCCTGCTCCCAAACTAGCTCTTGTGCCAGGAAGCCGCTAGTACTACGACATAGATGTATACTATATACAAGTATGTGGCAAGTCTCATCAGGATTGAAAGAGGATGAGATGGATAGCCAGGGCCCCCAATGTCATGGTGGGTGTCAAAAATTCCATTTTCGAGAGTTTTCGGTTTCCTGCTCCCAAACTAGCTCTTGTGCCAGGAAGCCGCTAGTACTACGACATAGATGTATAGTATATACAAGTATGTGGCAAGTCTCATCAGGATTGAAAGAGGATGAGATGGGTAGCCAGACCCCCCACTATGTCAGCGGGGGGTGCAAAAATTATTTTCGATCTTTCTCGGTCTCTTGCTCGCAAACTAGCTCTTGTGCCAGAAAGCCGCTTATACTACAATAAAGGTATGTGATATATAAATGTATGTGGCAAGTCTCATTAGGATTTAAAGAGGAAGAGGAGGGTAGCCAGCCCCCCCCCCCTTTTCGACACTTCTAGGTCTACTGCTCCGAAACTAGCTCTTGTGCCAGGAAGCCGCTAGTACTGTGATAAATGTATATGTTATATAAAAGTATGTGGCAAGTCTCATCAGGATTGAAAGAGGATGAGATGGGTAGCCAGGGCCCCCAATATCATGGGGCGTGTCAAAAAATTCCATTTTCGATAGTTTTCGGTCTCCTGCTCCCAAACTAGCTCTTGTGCCAGGAAGCCGCTAGTACTACGACATAGATGTATACTATATACAAGTATGTGGCAAGTCTCATCAGGATTGAAAGAGGATGAGATGGGTAGCCAGACCCCCAACTATGTATTAGCGGCTTTCTGTCCCAAAAACTATTTTGGGAGCAGGAGACCGAAAACTATCGAAAATGGAATTTTTTGACACCCCATGACATTGGGGGCCCTGGCTACCCATCTCATCCTCTTTTAATCCTGATGAGACTTACCACATACATTCATATCATTTTGCACCCCCCTCTGGCATAGTGGGGGGTCTGGCTACCCATCTCATCCTCTTTCAATCTTGATGAGACTTGCCACATACTTGTATATACTATACATCTATGTCGTAGTACTAGCGGCTTCCTGGCACAAGAGCTAGTTTGGGAGCAGGAAACCGAAAACTCTCGAAAATGGAATTTTTGACACCCCCTATGACATTGGGGGCCCTGGCTACCCATCTCATCCTCTTTCAATCCTGATGAGACTTGCCACATACTTGTATATAGTATACATCTATGTCGTAGTACTAGCGGCTTCCTGGCACAAGAGCTAGTTTGGGAGCAGGAGACCGAAAACTATCGAAAATGGAATTTTTTGACAACCCCCATGATATTGGGGGCCCTGGCTACCCATCTCATCCTCTTTCAATCCTGATGAGACTTGCCACATACTTTTATATAACATATACATTTATCACAGTACTAGCGGCTTCCTGGCACAAGAGCTAGTTTCGGAGCAGTAGACCTAGAAGTGTCGAAAATAGCCAATTCTGTACAGGAAAATATGACCCTAGAGCCGTTGGGGGGCCTGGCTACCATCCTCATCCTCTTTCAATCCTAATGAGACTTGCCACATACATTCATATATCATATACCTTTATTGCAGTATAAGCGGCTTCCTGGCACAAGAGCTAGTTTGGGAGCAAGAGACCCAGAAAGATCGAAAATAATTTTTTTGCACCCCCCTCTGGCATAGTGGGGGGTCTGGCTACCCATCTCATCCTCTTTCAATCTTGATGAGACTTGCCACATACTTGTATATACTATACATCTATGTCGTAGTACTAGCGGCTTCCTGGCACAAGAGCTAGTTTGGGAGCAGGAAACCGAAAACTCTCGAAAATGGAATTTTGACACCCCCTATGACATTGGGGGCCCTGGCTACCCATCTCATCCTCTTTCAATCCTGATGAGACTTGCCACATACTTGTATATAGTATACATCTATGTCGTAGTACTAGCGGCTTCCTGGCACAAGAGCTAGTTTGGGAGCAGGAGACCGAAAACTATCGAAAATGGAATTTTTTGACACCCCCCATGATATTGGGGGCCCTGGCTACCCATCTCATCCTCTTTCAATCCTGATGAGACTTGCCACATACTTTTATATAACATATACATTTATCACAGTACTAGCGGCTTCCTGGCACAAGAGCTAGTTTCGGAGCAGTAGACCTAGAAGTGTCGAAAATAGCCAATTCTGTACAGGAAAATATGACCCTAGAGCCGTTGGGGGGCCTGGCTACCCTCCTCATCCTCTTTCAATCCTAATGAGACTTGCCACATACATTCATATATCATATACCTTTATTGCAGTATAAGCGGCTTCCTGGCAAAAGAGCTAGTTTGGGAGCAAGAGACCCAGAAAGATCGAAAATAATTTTTTTGCACCCCCCTCTGGCATAGTGGGGGGTCTGGCTACCCATCTCATCCTCTTTCAATCTTGATGAGACTTGCCACATACTTGTATATACTATACATCTATGTCGTAGTACTAGCGGCTTCCTGGCACAAGAGCTAGTTTGGGAGCAGGAAACCGAAAACTCTCGAAAATGGAATTTTTGACACCCCCTTTGACATTGGGGGCCCTGGCTACCCATCTCATCCTCTTTCAATCCTGATGAGACTTGCCACATACTTGTATATAGTATACATCTATGTCGTAGTACTAGCGGCTTCCTGGCACAAGAGCTAGTTTGGGAGCAGGAGACCGAAAACTATCGAAAATGGAATTTTTTGACACCCCCCATGATATTGGGGGCCCTGGCTACCCATCTCATCCTCTTTCAATCCTGATGAGACTTGCCACATACTTTTATATAACATATACATTTATCACGGTACTAGCGGCTTCCTGGCACAAGAGCTAGTTTCGGCGCAGTAGACCTAGAAGTGTCGAAAATAGCCAATTCTGTACAGGAAAATATGACCCTAGAGCCGTTGGGGGGCCTGGCTACCCTCCTCATCCTCTTTCAATCCTAATGAGACTTGCCACATACATTCATATATCATATACCTTTATTGCAGTATAAGCGGCTTCCTGGCACAAGAGCTAGTTTGGGAGCAAGAGACCCAGAAAGATCGAAAATAATTTTTTTGCACCCCCCTCTGGCATAGTGGGGGGTCTGGCTACCCATCTCATCCTCTTTCAATCTTGATGAGACTTGCCACATACTTGTATATACTATACATCTATGTCGTAGTACTAGCGGCTTCCTGGCACAAGAGCTAGTTTGGGAGCAGGAAACCGAAAACTCTCGAAAATGGAATTTTTGACACCCCCTTTGACATTGGGGGCCCTGGCTACCCATCTCATCCTCTTTCAATCCTGATGAGACTTGCCACATACTTGTATATAGTATACATCTATGTCGTAGTACTAGCGGCTTCCTGGCACAAGAGCTAGTTTGGGAGCAGGAGACCGAAAACTATCGAAAATGGAATTTTTTGACACCCCCCATGATATTGGGGGCCCTGGCTACCCATCTCATCCTCTTTCAATCCTGATGAGACTTGCCACATACTTTTATATAACATATACATTTATCACAGTACTAGCGGCTTCCTGGCACAAGAGCTAGTTTCGGCGCAGTAGACCTAGAAGTGTCGAAAATAGCCAATTCTGTACAGGAAAATATGACCCTAGAGCCGTTGGGGGGCCTGGCTACCCTCCTCATCCTCTTTCAATCCTAATGAGACTTGCCACATACATTCATATATCATATACCTTTATTGCAGTATAAGCGGCTTCCTGGCACAAGAGCTAGTTTGGGAGCAAGAGACCCAGAAAGATCGAAAATAATTTTTTTGCACCCCCCTCTGGCATAGTGGGGGGTCTGGCTACCCATCTCATCCTCTTTCAATCTTGATGAGACTTGCCACATACTTGTATATACTATACATCTATGTCGTAGTACTAGCGGCTTCCTGGCACAAGAGCTAGTTTGGGAGCAGGAAACCGAAAACTCTCGAAAATGGAATTTTTGACACCCCCTATGACATTGGGGGCCCTGGCTACCCATCTCATCCTCTTTCAATCCTGATGAGACTTGCCACATACTTGTATATAGTATACATCTATGTCGTAGTACTAGCGGCTTCCTGGCACAAGAGCTAGTTTGGGAGCAGGAGACCGAAAACTATCGAAAATGGAATTTTTTGACACCCCCCATGATATTGGGGGCCCTGGCTACCCATCTCATCCTCTTTCAATCCTGATGAGACTTGCCACATACTTTTATATAACATATACATTTATCACAGTACTAGCGGCTTCCTGGCACAAGAGCTAGTTTCGGAGCAGTAGACCTAGAAGTGTCGAAAATAGCCAATTCTGTACAGGAAAATATGACCCTAGAGCCGTTGGGGGGCCTGGCTACCCTCCTCATCCTCTTTCAATCCTAATGAGACTTGCCACATACATTCATATATCATCATTTAAAGAACCATAGACACAAACCATAATGTCCGGGTGGTTTGGTTTGCCTTATTCTAAAAATCGTGGATGGCCAGCACGTTTCTATGGGGACACGCTCAAAAAATGTCTTACAAAATTTTATTGCTTTAAATAGAAAATCAATAATTAAGATTTTAAACTCGAAAACAAACAAAAATCTTGTACAACACGTTCACAGTATAAGCCGAATGCTGGCAAAAGAGCTGGCTTGGGGGCTGAAGTTAGTGAAATTTTGAAATCATTATTTGGATACCCCTCTGATATTTGGCACCCTGCCTACCCTTCTCATCCTCTTTCAATCATAATAAGACTTGCCTCGTCCCTTCATACAACATCTACCTATATGGTGGTGTAAGCGGTTTAGTAGCACAAGAGCTGGTTTGGGGTCTAGAGATCGAGAAATGTTTAAAACAGCACTTTGGACACTCTACTGACTTTTGGCGCCCTGGCTATTATTCTCATCCTTTTCCAATCCTTAGAAGGCCTTCTTAGAACATACGCTTATATCGCAGTATATGCGGCTTGGTGGCACAAGAGCTGGTTTGGGGGCTGGAGATCGAGAAATGTTGAAAACAGCATTATGGACACCCCTCTGATATTTGGCTCCCTGTCTATCCATCTCATCCTCTTTCAATCCTGATGAGACTTGCAACAAAACTTCATAGAACATATACCTATATTCAAGTATAAGCGGCTTGCTGGCACAAGAGCTGGTTTGGGAGCAGGAGACCGAGGAATATCAAAAACCGCATTTTAGACACCCCCCTTTGACTTTTGGCGACCTGACTACCCTTAGGATCCTCTTTCAATCCTGATGAAATTTGCCACAAACCTCTATAGAACATTTATCTATATCGCAGTATAAGCGGCTTGCTGGCACAAGAGCTGGTTTCGGAATAGAATCTCGAGAAATATTGAAAGAAACATTTTGACCCCCCCCCCTCTGACTTTTGTCGCCCAGACTACTGAGGCTTACCACAAACCTACACAAAACATGTATCTATTTTGCAGTATAAGCTGCTTGCCTAAATAAGAGCTAGTACGGGAGCAGGATTTGTTTTGACATGAACCACTTTTACTGGGCAGGTCCAGATGAAATTTTCATCCAACTTTTTTTTTCTTCTGCTAGATGAAATTTTCACCGGATGAAATTTTCATCCAACTTGACGCCGGTTCAAAGCCGTCCATATAGCACTAGTGTGGTTTTTTCCACACCAAAATTCTTACCAGAAATTTTTATTTCCCTTTCAATTTTGTTCTTTCAACTCACCGAAATTATTTAAATTGCTGAAATAATTAAACATTACCTCCACTGTAGCCTTTTTCCATTCCTCCAACCCTCCCAAATGTTTCCAAGTTATGGCTTTGTGGATAAAAATGTCGCACTGTTATGGAGACTGTACGCTAACAATAACTTTATCAAGATACGGATTATCATGGTTTATCGCGATTATGGAATCCATTAAAAATTGACAAAAATCATTACAAAATTAATAATCTAGGAAACCGAGAGGGAGTCATAACACCCTCCACATCCTGTCCACCCTTTGGGTCTGCGTATGGTGCGCCAGAAATCACAGACTTAAGCCGGATCCGTTGGCTTCTGTCTGGGAGGTCCGTTAGCCAAATCAGCAAAAATGTTCACATCACAACGTAGCCGTTAAAGCAATAGTTGAACACTACCTTAGCGTTGGCAACTAAATGAGTTCTTGGTCAGGACATCATGTACGGGACGGCATATCTATGAGGTACTATAAGACCTATAAGGTACTTTTAAAATGACAAACAACTTAATTCAACAATGTATTAATAGGAAAATAGCTTAAAGTCTGTATGCCTGAAATATACTGTATAGTAAGACTTTTATTTATTTGAGCCGCCTCATGGGAAAACCAACAATCTGCATAGGCGAAAACAAAGGCGCAGATCAGCTTCGCGGTAACCGCGAAGCTGATCAGCGCCTTTGTTTTCGCTACTCGGATAGTACAATTCCTCTTCTACTTAAATCCGAAATTTCAAGCTTCTAGCTGTTTTCTGTGCTTGTACAGGCCGGTTTGTGTCAGACCTGTTCGGAAACCACATTGTTGGTTTTCCCACGAGGTGGCTCATTTAATGATAATATACACAATAAAGATATCCTAAAGTACAGCACGAGAACAATCGAAAAACAAACTTCTTTAATTCACAGACGAACAGTGAAGATTCAGAGAAGATTGGTGGGATGAAAAGACTAAAAACGTAAGTCAGTTTGGTCCAGATTTTACATCCATCGATGCATCCAGTGAAATAAGGCCGTAAAAGATGTGAAAAAGTGATCCAATGTTTTGAAGAACTATGGTGGGTCAGTTCAAATGACCAAAACAAGTATTTAGAACATGGAAACTATGATTAAAAGACAAAATTTATGTGGATAAAATGCTTTCTCAGAGATCTTTCGCGGCAGGTGTGTGTGATTTGCACTTTGATTTATATTTACGTTAGTTTTGAAAATAATTTTCAGAATAGCCTGTGTCTGTAGGATGCAAAGTATACCCCCTTGAACCCCATTTTATATATAAAAAAAACCCTGGGGTGTGCAGGGGTGTATACCTTTTTTTTATTTTATCTCCAAAACATAGATTGTAGGTACTCGTTAACGTGTTTGATTGTGTGTACACGTTAAGGGGTGCTCACACCACAGCGTATAGCGCCAACGTACGCCGACGTATGAGATATTTTGTCCATACGTTGGTGTACGTTGCAAACGTTCGGCATAAGTTTTGCATAAGTTAGGGGTACGCTACAATACGCCGGCATACTTTGTCGTACGTCGTGTACACCCAGAAATTTTGTGCATGCACAAAATTTCCAACGTATGCCGACGTACTGATAATACGTTACTCATAAGTTAGGCGTACGCAACGAATACGTTATGCATAAGTTCATGAACGTTACCTGTAAGTAACTCATACGTTCGCATACGTTGTCGTACGCTAAAGCTCACATGGATTCTTGTTCAGCGTATGAGAAGCGTATGCATAACGCATTACCAACGTACGAGCAGCGTGCTCGGGACGTATGCAGCGTATGTTAAACGTGCGAAGAACCGTACTCAGCGTATGCGCAACTTACGCGTAGCGCATTGGTCAGCGTTCGGGACTTTATGTATAAAAATGGAAGGAATAGGGACTGTGTTAATGATTAAATAGCCACACGGAAGCATAAAATAATATACTCGGCCAACAACAAATTGCACAATTGGGTGTATGGCTAAATTGTATTCACTTTTATATTATCGCTTATCCAGAGAATATTTTTGTAAGAACTGGATGCCTTCAAAGCTCATATTCGATGACCCTTTATAAAATTGTCGACATATAAAGTGTCAAAGATTTGTTGAATATTAAAGTCACCTTTTCAAAATATGCTTTTTACCAAGCTAACTGAAAGTTTAAGCAGGTAGATTCCACAATATGCTGGTTATTTTCAGTATATCGAATGATTACATTTTGTAGAAACGAAACGTTCTTGAGAAATTGTTATGGGAGACTTCCTAAGCTGTGAGAAGTGTTAAGATTGAAACAGAAACAGACGCGAATCTTAAAAACGTTACCCATCATAATATGTTTCTACTAGGTCTACTCAAGTAAAACAATAATATTGGCAGTGTCAATTTGTTTGTTTCGATTTTGGTATACATGGAAGCTTAGTCACTAAAATATATAAAAGATTTATTGCACAATTAAGTATAGTTTATTGTTATATCATGCAAATTTTCAGCTCCAGTCAATTATTTGTCATTATTGATGATTTTGTCACTTTTGTTAAGTGACGGCATAAACTCAGTTCTACCTAATATTAGGAAATGATTCTTCTGAGAAACGATATAAGAAATCCACAAAATGCACCCGAAGAATCAGATGTGGAGATTACTTAGGTCATTTTAATTTCCTTTTATTTATTTATTTATTTATTTATTTATTTATTTATTTATTTATTTTCCATTTTTAATGGAATATGTTTGACTCCCTTTTTTGAAGAACGTCAAGTCCGTTAGAAGCACGCTGTGCATACGTTTGGAATACGTCAGACGTACGTTGTACATACGCTCCTTATAAGTCACGAACGCTATATATGCTAACGCGGGGCGTACGCTGTTATACGCTGTTATAAGTAATGATACGCCAGGGATACGTTATGAATAAGTTACTCATACGTTAGACATACGTTCCGTGCGCTAAGCATACGCTTTGTATACGTTCAGAGAGAGCATTTTCCGGCTTTTTAGCATAGAATGAACAGCGTATGACAACGTACAACAACGTACTGGATGTTTTTTCATACGCTGCTCATACGTTGGCTAATACGTTGTGGTCTGAGCGGGCCTTTAGAACCGCCTCGCTGGGGCGGTTCTGACGTGTACCTACAATCTATGTTTTGAGCAAAAATAAAAAACATATCAAAATTTTTCTTCTGAAAATTTTCATTTTTTACAACTTTGAAAACCTCTGTATATTGCATGGGCATGTTTTCGTAATGTATTAACATGACCTATTGTCACGTTACATTGGTTGTTCTCAGTCACGTTGGTTGATACTGGATGATCGGTGTGAATTGTGTTTGTCTGTTTTTCAGGGTCTGAGTTTCCAACTTTAGAGAAGGGAAAACTTCGGCTGTATAGTATGAGACTGTGCCCCTTTGCACAGAGAGCAAGGCTTGTACTGGAGCACAAAAACATAGAGTATGTACATACATGTACACTGGTGACTCAAAGTATACAAGATGAGTACTCATTTGCCACCTCTGCACCTGAAGATGTTTAAGCATAAAAACATAAAGTATCCGCAAATCACACAACACATTATTTGAATTGGGAGCAGGGGATAAACGCTGGATTCTGGGGCGAGGATTCTATATTTGGTTATTGACTATGTTTTGTCCTCTTTCGTTGTATGTACAACCAGAGGGAAATTAAGGTTATGTTATGATATGTGATGTTATCTTATGTTATGTGATGTTATCTTATGTTATGTTATGTTTGGCTAGGCTAGGCTAGGCCAGGCCAGGCCAGGCCAGGCCGTGCCGTGCCGTGCCGTGCCGGTGCCGGTGCCGTGCCGTGCCTACCGTACCATACCGTACCATGCCGTACCAAGCCATGCCATGTCATGTCATGTCATGTTATGTTAAAACAACTATAAAGCAGTGGCTTATTTATTTAGCCCCGACATGACTGACGTTCATGGCGACTTAGACGTTCATGATTTAGTTAAGAACTGGTAATGTTGTAATGTGATATTGCCCCATCTCATTACTGGCTGGCTATATATGCATTTCATTACACGTTGGTGCCTCGTCAATGTATCTCCATGAAGACATGAAGAGGCCGTCACATTGAACAACTGTAGGATCGTCAAAACATACCTCAAACCTACAACTAAGGCGGTCCCTATAAACTTCAGCCCACTGCCAACATGGTTAATGGAGACTGGGCCGGGCAGACATGGTTAGGGTCTAATGTGACTAGTTAATGTACAAATTAATCGTATGCCCTACTTCACAACGTGGCGGGACATCTTTGATTTTTTGTCAAAATTCATCACTGTCTTTTTTTTTTCCAGACATGAAACTATCAACATAGATTTGGGTAACAAACCAGATTGGTTCCTAGAGAAAAATCCTCTCGGGCTGGTCCCCGTACTTGAAATTGACGACAAAATTATCTGCGAGTCTGACGTATGCTGTGATTATCTGAACGAAACTTATGACGCCCAACTGTATCCCAGTGATCCCGGAAAGAGAGAGCAAGATACATGTCTCATTCAGAATTACTCAAAGGTAAGTCAAAGAATATCAACTTTTAAATTACATGTATAGCCAAAACGAGAGACAAACTGCCTGAAATAATAGTTGGCCTTGGGAAACGTCCAGTTTAATAAGTCGGACACATTTTTGGGGTGTGTGGTAACGAGTATTTTTGTTTGTTTGAGTCAGTGCTTCTCATGGACGATCAACAGCTAAGGTCATCTCGGGACGCTCAGTTATTTTAGCCGCATACTGTTTGAACAAAATAAGAGGCGTGTTATCAGTACTTAGTGCACATTACCTTAACCTCTGACTGACAAATGCTCTTCTTGAATAAGTGGAAGAGGAAATATGGCCGTAAAATATTTTACGGTCAAATTTTCATGAAAGAAATTTGTGCCAGACATGACAATCTGGATCATCCGTGGTTACGCTTCATTACAATTCGGTAACCTACCCATCGAGCTGTTGCGCACGGTGAAAACAGTTGGCACCTCTACCATTTCAGATAACCACGCCATATTACGACACACTGTTTTCTCTGGGTAAAAAGAATGGTGCAGTCCAGGCATTGCATGATGGACTAGGCGTGTTTGAATTAGAACTAAAGAACAGGGGAGGTGTCTATTTTGGAGGTGACGTATGAAATTATCTGAGCCGCCGCATGGGAAAACCAACAATCTGCATAGGCGAAAACAAAGGCGCAGATCAGCTTCGCAGTAACCGCGAAGCTGATCAGCGTCTTTGTTTTCGCTACAAGGATAATACAATTCCTACATATTTCTAAATCCAAAATTTCCAGCCTCTAACCATCTTTTGTGACTGTACAGCCCGGTTTGTGTCGGACCTGGTCGGAACTCAAATTG
This sequence comes from Rugalucina vietnamica, assembly GCA_964017185.1. NCBI lineage: Eukaryota > Metazoa > Mollusca > Bivalvia > Lucinida > Lucinidae > Rugalucina > Rugalucina vietnamica. The sequence continues at coordinate 50,281,722 of OZ024877.1, forward strand.
TTGGTTTTCTCACGAACAGGCTCATCTCAAACTTTGCGAGATTGTTTCTGCTTAGTTTGTATGAAGAAATTAGCAAGTTGGATTTTGCATGCTTTTAAATGTATAAATTTTGTGACATTTTGATTATTCTTCAGTATCATACCACAGCATTATGCATCCATAGTACGTATGTGTGACTGTGTTTGTGCATTTTCCGAGAGCCTCTTGAATTTTACCTCTCTTTTTATCAATGAAAATTTTGAATTTTGAATGTTCAGTCCGTACGGTTTGAACAGAAAACATTCAAAATTTTCACGACTGTTATAATACAAGGAAATGTCATGGATTTTTGTTTCAGGCGATCGCGTCATGATGGTCGACTTCTTAGTTTATCCTCACATGGAACGAGCGGTTTTATTCCACAAAGCGGTACCAAATATGGAAGTCAAGAAAGACAACTACCCATTACTGTTTGACTGGATTCATCGCATGCAAGAGTTGCCAGCCGTTAAAAGGACAATGATTTCGGAGGAACACCATGTGGAATTTCTGGAAAACTACGCAGTTGGTAGAAAATATTGTGATATAGGATTGTGATACCGGGGCATTTCCTGTGTTCATACGAGAGTTTCAATTTTAGAAGCAGCTGCAGCCAAACAGATCTTCTGGGTTTCCGACCTGGTCCGACACAAACTCACGGGTCTGTACAGTCACAGAAAAGCTCAGTAAACTCTTGAAAGTTTGGATATAAGTAGATGAGGAAATATACTATCCGAGTAGCGAAAACAAAGGCGCTGATCAGCTGTGCACTTACTGCACAGCTGATCTGCGTCTTTGTTTTCGCATATGCAAAACTCCGGTTTTATCATGACGCGTCTCATATGGCCCCACATTTATAATTTCAAATTGCAACTTGTTTGTTTGCTTGGTTTCTTTACGTCCAACTCAGCACCTATGGTCATGTCGATACGTTACAGGACTTCTAACCAACATTGAGATGCTGAGCCGCAATAGAAATAGATCAGCTCTAGCAGTGAATTGTTGAGTAATAATTCACTGTTTGGAGGTCAGTTGTAAAGAAGATCAAATCACGAGCGCGTAGCGCGAGTGATTTATCTTCTTACAACTGACCGAGAAACAGTGAATTATTACTCAACAATTCACGCACTTGAGCTGATCTATTTCGATTCTAACACACAATAAACGGAATAAATGTTGCTGAAACCGTCGATATCGTTCAGCTTTCCGCCATTGCAAGTGCAGATATCCCGCCAAATATTTGACAGTAATGCTGGTAATTACACACACTTATTGCGTTTATTGTGCGCTAAAACGACGTTTCACCGTCTAACGCTGCTTTGTGGGATAGCTGACGTCACAAATAATCTAATTCTTTCAGCATTATATAAAGAACACTCACAGATGAAATGAATTTCATCTTCTACTTTATTATAGTTGCACTTCTTACATACTCTGTCCGCTACTGATTTCCTGTTATATCTTCCATTCTCTATTTCTAATTTGTGCGCGCTGATTCTTAATTTTGTTAGAGACTTCTGATGAAGCTGTTCTAATTTTTCAACAATTTGACCCTTGTATTCCTTACGTTTCCGTTTACAAAGCTTAACATACAATTTTCGAAATTTATAGTAAGAGCCACGGACAAATGGATCACATGGGTATTTAGCATACAAAAATCCCTTCTGATCAAGCTTTCTTCGCATATTATAAAGCTCATAATCGTACCACTTTTTCGGATTATGGCGTTTCTTCGACTTTTTCTTACACTTTTTGCGTAGTGAAATATCAGCCGTTGCAATAATAATATTTTCCAATTTACCTATTAAAGTATCTGTTGAGGAATTGGCATCTAAGTTTTCTAAATCCAAAATTTTCTGTTTAATCGAACAGGAACATAAAGCATCTTTAAAACGTTCCGACGAAGCCTCACTCCATTTATATTTGACAGGAAAAGGCAAAAGAGGGACTGATTCACCTCGCATCGAGAAATTAGCCAAAATTTTACAGCTTATTTGTGAATGATCGGACAATCTTGGCTTATTAAGACTAACATTGAAATATAGAACCTGTGATATTAAACTTTCAGACGCGATCATGTAATCAACAACACTATTGCCGTTATAATTATACGATGTATACATGTCTATATGTCCTTTGAGACAGCAGAGACAGGTTTAGTGTCGGGCCTAGTCAGAAATCCCGAAGACCGGTTTGCTCGCGTCGCGGCCCATGTCATGGCTTGAATTATAGCCATTCTCAAATAAACATCTATCACTTTAACAACACCATAGCAAAACTGTATTTCATTGTTATTATTATTATTATTATTAATATTATTATTATTATTATTATTATTATTATTATTATTATTATTATTATTATTATTATTTCGGAGTGAAAGAAGACACAGTTTAATAAAAACAAAAGGAAGTTAAGGAAAACTATTTTCTTGTAGAAATGAATTAGATGAAAGAAAATTTACAAAAGAGAAAAATTATCAGCACATCAGTAGTCGGATAATGTAACATAGGGTACTATAAAAGTTTTCTCTATTCACGTCAAGATACTAGACCAGGCAAGAAATTTGCACCGAATAACTAACAACGTAAAATTTGGAGTCTCGTTGAATTTAAATTTTGAAGAAAAAATATTTTTGTCTGTTGTTGTCTTCGCCAAGAAGCGGTTCAATTTAAAGAATCGTTATTCCAGTGTGTTAAGGCAAGTCCATCATCGTTTTCATTCCGTTTTGTTTCGTCAAATTCCAACTCAATTGTTGTTGTTGTCATCAGCTGGCGACGCTCCCTCGCCGCTTTCTCCTTCCTTGTCTACCGTGGTGACTACCTCGGCGAGAACCCGGGACGGTCCGGCTCTCCCGAACTCGTGCTTCATTCCGCCGACGAAAATCTTCGTGCGAAAATGGCCATGCGGTGGTATGTTATCAAGGTTTGCGACGAAATTAAGCATCGGCATCTCGTTCTTACCACAAAGATGTTTACAAGGGTAAACGTATCCGTAATCCGGGGAGTCGGGTCCAGGGGGATTGCTGATCTGTCCGGGGTCGACCGAAGGTCCGTCCGTTCCAATCATAGACACCTGCCTGTCCAATAAAGCTTGACAAGCCTCGACGCTGTAGCTGGGAAAATTGAAGGAGTATACATTCCCAACTGTGCTAGTTCCGTACACCAGTTCCGGATTTGGATACCGCCGGCCCCAACCGGTGTTTATCACGACTATTGACCCAGCTGGGATTTTGCCGAACTTTGCCTCGTAGTCTTCAATGTCCTGAACAGTTACGGCGTAGTTCGATACTCCGTGTTCATCTAGATCTTCTTGTACCCGATCGACAACGTTTATAATAACGCCAGGTCCGATCAGTCGCGATACCGGAATTTCGTTCATGTCCTGGCGGTTCGGTGCGGCGAAGCTCGGCGCATCAAGATGGGTGCCCATGTGTTCAAAGAACTGGACCTTCTTGAGGGAAAGCCTGAAATGATATTCATACAGAATTTGAATACAGACATCAATGACGAAAATTCGCATTTTTTTTTTTTTTTTTTTTTTTTTTTTTTTTTTGTGGAATCAGTTTTTATGGACTTTTTATCACTTTGGTTTTTAGGGTGGTGTGGTTTAAAGAACAGCTGTGCTTAATTAAGATGATGCACAATTTCAAAATTGGTGGCACATAAAAGTGCGATAAATCTGCTTATCCACCATATAAATGAAAAATTCATTAAGAATCGATTGCCCCAAAAATGCATCCTTAAAAGTTTGATCCCTTACTTATTTTGACCAGTATACTAAGCGGTAGAAAATAGGCAAACTTCTCTGTCGATGAAATTATAGTCTATACACCATTAAAACAAGTTATATTCAAAATGAATAAAATCTGCAAATTATGTTCCGGTAACATATTTGAAGGCAATTCCCAAATGTCTTTTGTATCATTTGGCGTGCATAGAACATTGAAATTATGGAATTACAGAAATTCTGATAGGATGCATACAGGATATGTTCATGAAACAATTTCTGCATTTTTAATTTTTTGGAAATCGTGCATTATGGCTCTTTTCTGAAAAGTCCATATAGGTTCAACGAAATTCGTTTCCGTCAGAGTCAGTCTCTAATTGCTATCCAGCAAATGCTGGCACCCTTGCGATGTTCATTGAAACTTAACCGTTTTTAGCAAATTAAACTTTTACAATCTTGTGGCTACACTCTTGAACTTTCATATTTCTGATTCAGTAATAAACTCGAACAACATATTAATAAGATTTCATACCATTTATCCGACGTACGACTCCAGTAAGCTTCTTTCAACAAAGTGAGTTTGTAATAGTCATCATCTGTCACTGGCGGTTCGATGGTCTGTAGGGGCCATTTAGGGACGTTGCCGTTCATTAAGTGTGTGAGATCAACGACGGTTCGGCTTTTGTATTTGTTTGCGGTTTGGTCCGGGCCTCGGCCCGGGATTTCGCCAGTGCTTCGCGCTTCACATTGGACAGCAAGAACCAAAGCTATGGCGAAAAGGAACGTCCTGACAAACGACATTCTGTAAAGAAATTCATGCAATGAGCAGGGAGTTTGGCAACCGTTCTTTCTGAAGGAAAGAAATTCTTTCTTTCTTTCTGAAGAAAGAAAGAAAGAAAGAAAGAAAGAAAGAAAGAAAGAAAGAAAGAAAGAAAGAAAGAAAATCGATTTAAATTTTTAGTGCGTCACAAAGACACGATTTCATTCACCGTTAAAAGAAAAAAATAAAAATACAGAAACAATGAAAAATGCATTTTAACAGGTTTGACTATATATAAATTTTTACAATATTTGTTTTCTTAAATTGATACCCAAGTGACAAAGATAGATTAAATAAATAAATAAATAAATAAATAAATAAATAAATAAATAAATAAAATTTATCATAAAATTTATTGATCAAATAAAAACTTAAATTAATCATTAAATAAATAACTTGTTCAAAGTTGAACTTGTTTTTGTAGACCTTACCTCTTTAAATCAGTTCTTTGCATAAGTAATAACTAGCGTTTTGGTTTCGTAAATGACCCCGTTTGGGATTTTTTTTACGTTTATATACTCGCCAAATAAGGTCAACACCAAAAACGAAGAGTCACATCATGCCAAGTCCAGCAAAATGGCATGTGCGCCCACTCCAAACGGATTCAGGCCAGTTCAGGTATTCAGCACGAGTGTTATATGTACACATCGTATCGCTTAGAATTTGGCCTGTATGGTCCCGTCGTCTCTGAGAACACCAAGTTTCAATTTATCTATATGGCATTTGGTGGATGTCAAGAAAGGCCGAAGGCCAAGAAACAGCCTTGACATAGAATAAACTTAATAAGTTGTTTGTATCAACAAATTTTTAGGTCACAGGCTACAAAACATTTTAAAAATTTCCACTATTTACACTTTCCCCCCATTGAAAAGCCCATGTGACCAAAATTTTGAACTTGCCTTAAAATATGTCATGGTGTGCCATGTCGTTTTTATACAGATCTGCATGTTTTCGTTGATGATGGTCAGTCGGTTCCGGTGAAGATTTTCGAAGGATTTTACCATATATGGGCGTGGCAGCCATCGTGGTTATGTGGCTTGAATCATCTGTGGAAACCCTTCCTCAACATAAAATTTGTCTTTCATTGACCAGATATTCACAGAGGAGAAGATTTAGGAATGTGTACGACTGACGGACAGACTGCGAACGACTATTGGAATACTTTATGCTCACCTGATCATCTTTAGCTTGGATGGTTATACTTTAAGCACTTGTTGGATGTCATGACATCCTCATTTTGGGTAAAAGTCCCATAAAATGGAGACAACGTCTCGACATGACCTTAGCTGTTGACTGGGACGTAAAGCATCAATTCAAACAAACAAAGCAGGTGTACTACAATCCCCGTCACGTTAATGACATCATGGTGGGAAGATAAAAAAACACACTTGAATATGAATTGGTGGATGTAATGCCAAGTTAAGTATATATACGACTTTTCAATCAGTGACGCAACGAGACATGCACTTTGTAATGTTTATGCTGGACAAAAAGATACGTAATTTTGCGTGTCTCTAAAAATATGAATCAGTTTATACTGAACAAAAAAGAAACCTCACAATGACGTTTCTCTAAATTCTGGACAAGCTATGCTATTTTCAGATATAGATTCATTTTGTATATGAGCCTTCGCATGAGAAAACCAACGATTTGCATATGCGAAAACAAAGACGCAGCTCAGCTTTGCAGTAACTGCACAGCTGACCAGCGCTTTTGTTTTCGCCACACGGATAGTACTAAGTTATTCCTCTTATGATAATGATGGAGATAATATTTAAATGGGGGTAGGGGAAGACAATCAGCATCTGTGGAGTGATGGAAGGTAACAGAGCTCTACTATATGTCATTTTAAAGGGCAAGGATTGTAGATAACTATAATATTGATTGTATTTTGATTTTTGGTCTAAGCTATATTCTGTTAGAAACGAAACACGGCGGATATGCCTAATTACACGTGTTATTTACGTTACTTCTGTTGTACCAGTAGTCATGAAATCTAAGTACATGTATCATTGAATTTAGTACTGTTAGATTAGGTTACATCTCTGCTACATATTTAAAGGTAAAGTTCTTGTCAAATATTTGCTTTAGTCATAAATTTTGGTGATCCCGTTATATTATGCGATATCCTATCTTCTACTTATATCCTAAGTTTCAAGCTTCTAGCTTAATGCTGTGACTGTACAGCCTGGTTTGTGTCGGACCTGGTCGGAAACCCAAATTGTTGGTTTTCTCATACGCAGGCTCATATGTTTGTTAGATATCAGCCATCTAGACGCAAGAAACGGATTTTCATTCTGGCGAATATTGCCCGAGTTATTCGATGCCGTTCAAAACACATGCTAAAAGAGGTAGAACACGCAATGCGTATGTGCAAAAATTGAAACAATTGCATGATCAAAACTGGCAAAATCCATGTAGAATCACTATGAACGGCTAAGCAACACCTATTAGAGAAATAAAGCAAATAAATTTCGAATTGTCCCCATTTCATTGAAACACATAGTGATTTACGAGTTTGTTTGTAGTGCAACATTATTTTTTCATGATTTTTTTTTTTTTTTTTTTTTTTTTTTTTTTGAGTGTGGAGCTGTTATCTTTTATTGACAATCTAGGATTTCAAAGTCTGCGCATGCGCGGTGAACTGTTTGCACTACTTTTGGACGAAAACAAAATATCATGCAATTTTGATCAAAATGAAAATCATATTATTTTATTAAGTTATGTGCCCTATAATCAAATGTCTAGAGAGCATATAAAGCCAACCCTGTGAATGTCATAAATGAGAAAAGCCGTACGTTGTCACGGTTATGTGGCGTTTCTCTTTTTTTTTGTTCAGTATATTTTTAAAGATCGCTATATAAGGTCAAAAAATTATGAGAGCGTTACTATATAGGTAGGTTCATATAGGTGTTAGGTACCTATGCACTGACATAATCCTCCATCAATAGAATGCTTTTGAAATAATAATTTATTTATCGGTTAACTCGGTATGCGTTCAAGCATGTCAAGTGTTCAAATAAGTGTCGTTCTAGGTCAAGTATGGTATAAGAAAAAAAAATAATCCCCCGAGTCAGCGCTTAACATCAGTGCATTTAGGCCAAGCACATTACGACGTGTCAGCCCATGCAAAAATAATCAGTCTCCCCATCCCGTTATATATATCAAATATATCATTCTGTATAACGTGTTTCTTTCGCTCTTGAACGTGTTCCTTTCGCTCTTGAACATGTTTCTGTCGCTCTTGAACCTTTTTCCGACGTTCTTGAACACGATTCTTTCGCTCTTGAATGTGTATGTTTCGCTCTTGAACCTGTGTTTCTTTCGCTCTTGAACCTGTGTCATCTTTTTTTTTTTTTTTTTTTTTTCGCTCTTGGACCTGTTTCTTTCGCTCTTGAACCTGTTTCTTTCGTTCTTGAACTTGTTTCTTTCGCTCTTGAACCTGTTTCTTTCGCTCACTATCGAACCTGTTTCTTTCGCTCTTGAACCTGTTTCTTTCGTTCTTGAACTTGTTTCTTTCGCTCTTGAACCTGTTTCTTTCGTTCACTATCGAACCTGTTTCTTTCGCTCTTGAACCTGTTCGTTTCGCTCTTGAACCTGTTTCTTTCGCTATCGAACCTGTTTCTTTCGCTCTTGAACCTGTTTCTTTCGCTCTCGAACCTGCTTCTTTCGCTCTTTTGTTCTTGGACTTGTTTCTTTTGCTCTTGAACCTGTTTCTTTCGCTAACGAACCTTTTTCTTTTGCTCTTGAACTCTTTTCTTTCGCTCTAGAACCTTTCTTTCGCTCTTGAACCTGTTTCTTTCGCTACCGAGCCTGTTTCATTTGCTCATGAACCTGTTTTTACTCTTGAACCCGTTTCTTTCGCTCTTGAACCTGTTTCTTTTGCTCTTGAACCTGTTTCTTTCGCTCTTGAATCTGTTTCTTTCGCTCTTGAATCTGTTTCTTGAGCCTGTCTCTTTCGCTCTTGAACGTGTTTCTTTCTCTCTTGTATCTGTTTCTTTCGTTCTCGAACATGTTTCCTTTTTGCTCTTGAACCTTTTTCTTTCGCTATCGAACATGTTTATTTTGCCCTTGTATCTGTTTCTTTCGTTCTTGAACCTGTTTCTTTTGCTCTTGAACCTGTTTCTTTCGCTATCTGAACTGTTTCTTTCGTTCTTGAACCTGATTCTTTTGCTCTTGAACCTGTTTCTTTCGCTATCTGAACTGTTTCTTTCGTTTTTGAACCTGTTTCTTTTGCTCTTGAACCTGTTTTTGTCGCTCTTGAACCTGTTTTTGTCGCTCTTCGCTATCGAACCTGTTATTGTCGCTCCTGACCTGTTTCTTTAGCTCTTGATTTTTTTTTTTTTTTTTTTTTTTTTTTTCGCTCTTGAACCTGTTTTTTTTTTTTTTTTTTTTTTTTTTTTTTTTTTTTTTTTCCTTGAACCTTGAACGTGTTTCCCTTTGCTCTTGAACCTGTTTTTTATTTCGCTCTTGAACTTGTTTCTGTTGCTCTTGAATTTTTTTTCACGTGTTTCTTTTGCTCTTGAACCTGTATTTTTCACGTTTCTTTCGCTCTTGAATGACGCGTTTCTTGCGCTATCGAACTTGTTTCTTTTTTTAGCCCTGGTGGACCCTGTGTCGACTCGGTTAATTCCGGTTTTTCACATCTTTCCCGGTGTGCCCCGGTTGTATTTAACATTTTTAACTCACCTGAGCCGAAGGCTCACAGGTCAGCTTATAGTATTCCCATGCTCCGTCGTCCGTCGTCGTCGTTGTTGTTGTCCACAATTCAAACGTCTTCTCCTCTGAAACCGCTTGGCCAATCAAAGCCAAACTTTATGCGGAGCATTCTTAGGAAAGGGGAACGAAAGTTTGTGTAAATGGTCCAAGTCACATGACAAAGATGGTCGTCATGGCTATAAATAACAAAAAAAAAAAAAAAAAAAAAAAAAAAAAAAAAAAAAAAAAAAAAAAAAAATAACAATCTTCTTCTCCAGAACCATAAGGCCCATGATTTTGAAACTTGGCATGAAACATAAGACATTGGAGCTCTACTAAGTTTGTATTTAAGAAATGAATTTCATTTTTCTTGTGTTCATGGAGCTATGAACCGCAGTGGGTCGCGTGCAAAGTGAATGAAACCCGAAAGGGTTCATGTAGGCTTTGCTAGTTCATAGCTCCATGAACAACAGAAAAATTAAACTCATTGCTTATAATTTACATTCATTTCTCTCTATCGCTTGTTGAAAAATCACCAAGGCGGTCACATTTACCAGCAAACAGAGAATCTACACACAGTGTGTGTTCAAACAGCGGAACGGCGTCGACGTTTACAACGTCCAATCAGATTGGGGAGATTCATTTTTTTTGACGTCAAGTTTGGATTACGTCACGTCGCGTGACACAATGTTGTTCATGGAAGTATATTTACATTGTTCTAAAACCTCCTTAGATGAACCATTAGATGTCCATATGTTTTCATACTTCCATGAACAACATTGTATCACGCGACGTGACGTAATCCAAACTTGACGTCAAAAACATGAATCTCGCCAATCTGATTGGACGTTGTAAACGTCGACGCCGTTCCGCTGTTTGAACACCCACTGTGTGTAGATTCTTTGTTTGCTTGTAAATGTGACCGCCTTGGTGATTTTTCCACAAGCGATAGAGAGAAATGAATGTAAATATAAGCAATGAGTTTAATTTTTCTGTTGTTCATGGAGCTATGAACCGCAGTGGGTCGCTAGCAAAGCTTACATGAACCCCTTCGGGGTTCATTCACTTTGCACGCGACCCTCTGCGGTTCATAGCTCCATGAACACCAGAAAAATGAAATTCATTTCTTAAATATTTACATTTCTGATGCAAAGTCTTAAATGAATCTATAGAATTGCAATGCGATTCATAGTTCCATGAACAACATCGTTTCACGGGACGTCACATGATCAAATTTGACGTCATGAAAAACCATGGCTCCCACCAATTTGACTGGACGTTGTAAATGTCATGACGTCGTCGACGCCGTTCCGCTGTTTCAACACACACTGTGTGTAAATTCCCTGTTTGCTTATAAATGTGATCGCCTTGATAATTTTTCAACAAGCAAAAGAGAGAAATGAATGTAAATATAAGCAATGAATTTAATTTTTATGATGTTCATGGGGCTATGAATCACAGTGGGTCGCTAGCAAAGCTTACATGAACCCCTTCGGGGTTCATTCACTTTGCACGCGACCCACTGTGGTTCATAGCTTCATGAATATCAGAAAAATGAAATTCATTTCTTAAATGAACACAGATGAACATCTACTGGTTCATCTAAGGCGGTTTTGGAAAAAATGTAAATATAAAAGTATAAATCATGAACCTGTGATGACCTTGACCTATTTTACGACAAGGTCAACATAGGTCGCCTATGCATTTGAATGGGGAAAATTGTTAAAATGGGATTTGAAGGCCAAAACTTGCAGGAAATGGGTAAATGAACTGGAGATTTAAGAATCTGAATAGAATTTGGACCCCAGTGGTGGGTCTGCCCCTACCTCTGGACATTATACATGTATATAACCATAATATTCAAAGATCATCTTCTCTAAAACAGCTTGGCCAATCAAAGTCAAATTTTATAGGAAGCATCTGTATGAAGGGGAAACCAATGTGATTATAAATAAACTAGGTCACATCACCAAGATGGCCGCCATGCCCATATATGGTAAAAACCCTTCAAAATCTTCTTTGCAGGAACTGCTGAACCTATGGCAACGAAACTAGATATGTAGCAATTAAGAATAGAGTAGGACTTCTATAATTATTGTGTTTATAAATCATGATCATGTGAAGACTTTCGCAGATTTTATGGCAAGGTCAACATACATGTAGATCACATATGCAGAAAACTGTTAAATTGACACTGAAGGGAAAACTTTCAGGAAAAGGGCAAGTGGACAGAATATTTATGAATTTGAAAAAGAAATTAATCCTAGGGGTTATTCCGACCCTGCCCTGGGGCTATATACATGTATATGACCTTTGTAGTCAAACAAGCTTATTGGTGTGTATCTCAGATCTCAGGTGATCATTTACAGGACCACTGGTCCTCTGGTTTTAAAACAGAGCCGGGAAGGCTCGCCGCTTTACACATGTTCGTCCTGGTTTGTCACGAATGCCCACGGCAGTGCTACAGTTCTATCCCGTTTCGTGACGGTTGATCCCGTTTTACCACAATTAATCAAACCGAGATGAACCGGGGAGCTAAACCTTGACAGTGAGAACAGGGCTTTTAATCGCCTTTTTTTTCAAGGAGTGTACTTTAGCAGTCCCTAGCCAATAAAACTTATCAAGGTTATTCTTTAATATTTTTCGAGTGTTATATGGCTCCCTGACAGTAATATAGACCTTCATCACAATCCGATTATATGTTCTGAAAAATCTCTCTCTCCGCATATGTACTTAAGGACAAGATTGCCATGTACTGAACGAGTGCTTTAAAGTAATGTCATATTAACTTTGATGTTGCGTGTAGGGGCGTCGTTCTCTTTATATTGTTGGCTGGTCCTTCCTTGTATCACATGTGACTTACTGTACTGCTTTGGCAATTATGGTATAATTTTTCAGTTAAAATTTCTTTCAAATGTATGTTTTGTTTGTTTTACACGCCAATCCATCAATCTGGTTAGGTGTCGTAAACACGAGACTTGAAAATTATTCTACTTTGGGGGACTAATTCATCGTTTATTGTCTGGTTAAATCATATGAGCCGCCGCATGAGAAAACCAACAAAATGCTTAGGCGAAAACAAAGACGCATATCAGTTTCGCGGTATCAGCGAAGCTGATCAGCGCCTTTGTTTTCGCTACTCGGATAGTACAATTCCTCCTCTACTTAACTCCAAAATTTCAAGTCTCTAGCCTGCTTCTGTAGCTGTACAGGCCGGTTTATGTCAGAACTGTTCGGAAGCCACATTGTTGGTTTTCCCACGAGGTGGCTCATATTTTAAGGGACGGGGGCGCGGTGACCTGATAATTTGTGCGTCAGACTCCTAAACGAGAGGTCCGCAGCTTGAGTTCAACTGACCAGGGTTGTGTCACTGATACATTAACCCATTTTTGACGAATGGATTTGCCCACTGTTGGATGTGTCTACTTTTCAGTTTTAGGGATTTCAAGTGTTTTTAACTTCATGTTTTTATTGAGAAAATTTCTCTAAGCAAACAAATGTCCCGTGTTTGCAGCGTTAGATCTGGGACTCATGATACTGTTTGCGTATGTCCCATAAATAGGACGCCAGCCTTATATGTCACCCCTCCCCCCATTTACTGTCTAATCCAAAGGAAGCATTGACTCCATCATGACATGAGAGAGCGGGTGTTAAACCACAAAAACGCATACAAATCAACCCTAGTTGAAACCATATAATCTATTTCGTCCATGAGTGGCCACGTTTTCAAGAACGAATGTTTGTTTAGGTGTTCCTTTTACCGTGTTTACAAAACTTCATCACGTGAGTTCAAGCGGCACGGTCGAGGTATTTTACCTATACACTGTGCCTGCGTTTGACGATGAAACAATACGCACATTATACTGACAAGTATAAGCTTTAACAAAAAGCTTGGTCTACGCTTCGCATATATAAACGTCAGAGAATCTGACCGTACTCCCATTTCATCGTGGTGCATTTGACTGAACAGAAATAAAACGCTGCGCGGTGAAAGCATTCATACCTGACAATCGACCGTCACAATACTGTCGGTTCATTTCATTCCGTTGTGGCTTGGATAGAATGTAATTGGGGGCGCGGTCAAAGCTTTCATACCTGACCATATAGTGTCACAATACCGTTGGTTCATTTCATTCCGTTGTTGCTTAGATAGAATGCAATCATGCACCAGTTCCACGAATTTAACAATTTGCCCCCATTTTTGGTACCTACTGCACCATTGGTACAAATGTTACCGACCAAAGGGAGGTTTGCATGGGTGTTTGGGGTGTTTACACGGTCCTTGGCGAAACGACCCGGAATCCTACTAACACGGTGGTCAAGCCACTAGACTCAAACGTGCAGTTGCAGTTGTAGAGCGGTGTATGAGTTGTCTTGTAAGTAGGTCAATCTCAAACCTTAGAGTAGTCTACCTTAGAGTAGTCTACGCGCTGGCGCGTAGACAATAATCGGACAATTAGAGCTCTAGATGGCTGTTGTCCGTTATTGGTAATACCATACAATCAACCTCAGTACTCAACAATGATTTGTACAAGTAACAGCTACAGCTTACTATACATTGTAGCACCGCATTTGTAGTTTCAAATAACAGCTTGTTCGTTTGCTTTGTTGCTTTACGTCCAAGTCAACAGCTATGGTCATGTCGGTACGTTGGTACCATTTCAAGTTTAATATGAGGGACTTCTAACCAACATTAAGATGCCACGGGTGAAAATGTTGCACATGAACACGGCTTAAGATGCCACGGCATCTAAACATTTCTTGAAATATAGCCATCCAAACAACTATCTCTTGAACATACAAAAACTACATTAACAACATCATAGCAAGCAGTGTTTTCATTAGTATTATTTGTTGTACAAAAGTATTTATTTTTGAAATGAAAGAAGACAAATTTTAACATAAAAGGTGTGTGGGGGGGGGGCATCTTTTTTTGTAGAAATGAATCAAATGAAAGAAAAATTTACAAGAGCGATAATGTAACATAGGGTATCATAATGATATTCTCGATTCGCGTATAGAAA
>OZ024877.1:50896210-51083710 GCA_964017185.1 Rugalucina vietnamica
CAGCACACTTTCTGTTTCAGCATCATTTTGAAGTCAAAACGTTGAAAGTGGAGGCGACGTGCCGACATGACCATAGCTTAGCCATAACGGCAAAGCTAACACGGTATCCCTATTTTGATTTAGTAAGAAATAATTGTTTACGTCCCAGTCAAAAGCTATCGTCATGCCTCCATTTTATGGGACTTCTTCAAAAAATTGGGAATCCATCCAAACAAAGAAGACTGATAAGCATGGACTAAATCACGTTTCGTGGACAGACTCTGACCTTCTTTTTCGATGTAATTGAATTGAAGTTAATTTTAAAAAAGGTACAAGTAGGAAAAGACCAGGAAAAGGCGCAATCAGAAAAAGATTCCCACTCCAAAAACCGACGTGGGAAAAAACTAAACTAACAATCAGGTACGTGGGTTGGGATTTAAGTTCGTAGACTTTCTTTATAAAAGTTCAGATGTTTGTCACACAGAAATAAAAATGATATCATCTGAAAACATATTCTTTTACCTATCATATAAGCTATTAAGCATAGCTCTACTCAAAATAGTTTCAACACAGCAATGAATTAAACACAATGACATACCATCACCCGGGGCACGTCATGGAAATTTTGACGTCAAAACTACGCCAAATTTCAATTATTATCAGCAATAAAATGCCTTGTTTAGAGCCATACAACACACAACACCTTTACTAATTTGCAATATTTCCTTCAGGGGTTAGTTAGTTATTATTGTTGAAGTACTACATTCACCAGATATAACAAATCTTATGTGTATCATGCATAATTTTGATTTGATTAAGAATTAAGACCGCAGCATTTGTAGATTAGTTGAAGGTATGTGCTTTTCTCATCAATTAAAATTCAAATGCGTTCATCTGAAATTTTTCAAACCATTTAAATATCTCTGTAAGATCGGTTCTACAACTGTACTACAAATCCTGATCATTTTGAATGTTTCTGTTGGCATTTACGCTTCTCAAACATAAGATTTGATCATTGCTCTTGTTTCGACATTGCCTGTTAACGCCATTTTTCTTTCCCAAGAAGCGCGACTGGCATTACATTTTCTCCAATAACAAAATAAGTCGTCGACATAATGCTTAAAAAATTATCTGGAATTAACAACATGATACTAAAGTGCCTCAAAAAGATTTAGCTAAAGTTTTGGTATAAAGTATGTTAACTAAAGGATTGTTCTTCAACGCCATAAAACTTCAGGAGTGTTTAAAATACGACGTGCCCCGGGTTGCGAAACCTACGTTGCTATGGAGACCAGTTTTATGTACACTGCGCAATATTTCTTGAAAAACAGTGTAAAAACGAGACAAGGAGACATTGTTTCTTTATAATAATGCATCAAATATTGGATAAATGATGTAATAGAAAATCAGTGGCAAAAGTCTACGAACTTAAATCCCAACCCTCGTACTTATACCATGAAAACATATCGTAAGCCGAATGTGCAGCTATTTTCCCAAGAGATGGCTACTCAGTTACCTAAACTTAACTAAAAATATGATAACATACATAAGGCGTCAACAGCACAAAAAATTTTAAACACCAAGACATAAAACAAAAAGAACACTATTTGATCTTTATATGAATTACATTTTATCTCTCTTTAAGATGAAACTTACAATCTTAATAAATGAAAAACTTAATTTATTAAAGATACATACACAGATACATACAGTGCAGAGTGAACTCATTAGGTTTACAGTACTTACATATAAGTGCACTCGAAGGAGAAACACCGCTTATTAGTTGAATCAAGTCATAAGATAACATTCTTTTTGGTATGCGCTAACAAGACAACATTATCTGAACAGTAGTTTCGCAGTAACCAATCATTTCATTTAAAGTACATCCTTCAGCTTTTGAAATCCTCATGGCTTGTCTTCTGTGGCTATATACGATTTTATTTGAGCTGGATCACTAAGATTTCAGGGGACGCGGCTCCTTATAATTAGAGATGAAGCCTTGGTTAGGACAGTTCCTATCTACTAAAAGGATTCGACTTAGCAAAGACGTAAATTTAATAGACATTATCAGATCACTTAGTAGAAAGCATCATAAAGTAATTTAATAAAGTCAAAGTTATGATAAAACGCTGGCATTTCAGAGGATTATTTCGTACGTTGAAATCCAAGCAGTATATGAATGATGTTGCACCTTCATACATGACAAAATTGCTTTTCCCTATTTCATTGAACTGCTTTTAGAGTAAAGATATTCAAAATGTTCAAACCACTCACGTTTAGAAACATGCTTCTAAGCAATGTTAAATTATTTTACCCCGTTTAGGAATAAGTCTTCGATTTAGACTTCTCGTGTAAATGTTCGGGCGAAATTGCAAAATAGTCTGGCTTTCGTTGACGGTAAAAAAGGACTACTGATGAGTATTCATTACCCGAAATTGCGCAGTATAGTCCATACTATCTCCATGTGAATGTTTTTACTGCTTCCAAAGGATCAAACCTTTATATTTTATAATAAAATCAGTATTGGGAAATACAGTCGCTGACTGTCGGGTGTTTACATTACGAAAACATGCCCATATGATATACAGTAATTTTTTCAGGCCAAAATCGATAATTTTCAGAGGAATCTTTTTGATATTTTTCTTATTTTTGCTCAAAACATAGATTGTAGGTACACGTTAGAACCGCCTTGCCGAGGCGGTTCTAACGAGTACCCACAATTTATGTTTTGGAGCACAAATGAGAAAAATAGGTATACCCCTGCAAACCCCAGTTTTACTATATAAAAGTGGGGTTTAAGGAGGTACGGACATTGCATGTTTTCCTGATGCATACGAAAGTGCATTGCACAATAGGCAGCCATCCAATCGATGAAAAAAATCTTTAGATGGCAAAATGGGGTAGAAGCTGGCATCCATGCTGATATTGTTCCTAGACATGTACTATAACATATAGGGGCGGATGCCAAGTCTGTAAATGGCCCTGGGTCTCAGAATTAGGTCAAAGGTCAACTGGGTGCAAAATAAGAAGAAAATGTATGAAAACTCTTTTCAGTGTCATTCCTTTGCTGTATTTTCCACAAAATTTCACTGAAACTACATTATATACACTAATTGTGCATGTGGCGTTTATAGCATAACAAATGAGAGTGCTAAGCATATGTCCAAGCAATTTTAAAGGTCATTTCTGTGCAAAATTACGAAGATATTCATAAAATTCCCCGGGAGCTAATTTTACTTACCTTGCACCCCCATGACAATTTTACATGGGTGCCAAATCATTCATTGGGACCCTAGAAATGCAAAGAATTTTTGTTTTCAAAGCTAAACTCTTTTGCACTATGAAAAAATGCATGGTTTCCATGGCAACCGTCGACGTGATTCTTGAGCAGAGGGGCGGGCATACAAAATTGGTCATATCTCCGCTGTTTGTTGTCCTAGACCACTGAGCTTGGTCTGCTTTTAAAGCTTAGACGTCCAATAGTAAGTAATGCTAGTGATCTAATTTGCATATTCACGAATTTTAATGAAAACATTAATAATGACAGAAAAATCGCTAAAAATCTATAAATACATGTAAACTAATTTCAGGCCCAAACGATCATTGAGACACTTTGTTATTAAACCAGTAATGTCATTTGACAAATTTATTGATGTCATTGGCGTAAATGAAAATTGTCTCATTTGCATATTCATGAATTTTAATCAAAATTTGAAAATCGAGTAAAAACAAGGGGAAAACTATAGCCATTGCAAGGTTTTTGATGGGTTATATGATCTATCTTGTATCTCTGAAACCAATTATCATGGCTTCCAGTGTGATAAGAGGGACCGCCTTAATGCCATGAAATATTGTCCTCAACAATGAACACATTTGCATGATGTAAAATTACATTGTTTCCACCTCCACCCCCAGCGTAATTCTAAAGAAAAGTACGTACTCATAAAAATATTCATATACCAGCAATAGCATTCTCTAGAATACTATAATTGGTGTGATAGTAATGCATGGTCCTGGCAATTTAACCTTAATAGCTATTATTCAAATCGCTGAATTTGCTTGCTTATTGATGAAAATGAATAAAACACACAAGAAATCAGAGAAAAACCTTGGAAAAAAATAGTGGGTATACGTACAAAATCACTTGTACAAGAGCTGTTAACAAATTCAGGATGCTGAAATAAGTATCAAATGAATGCTTTGGCAATGCACTATGACCCTAAAGTCTGATATAAGAATGATCTGATTTTCAATTTCATGAATTTTAATGAAAACTTCATAAATGGGAATGAAAAATGGAGAAATTAAACGCGTAAACCTACAGAATGACTTGTATCTCGGCACCCAAAAGCCCTAACATGCTGAAAATGGCATCGAATGATTGCTAGTGCAATATTATACCATCCTGTATTACAACATATATATATGTAATTTGATTTTTTGTTTAATGAATATTAACAAAACCTTTAAAATTTAGAGAAAAATTACGCAGATGCCCAAATGTTTTTAAACAGCCAGATCTTGTTTATATTGGTTAACTTTAGATAACTGGATGTAAGGTTAGCTCAGGAGTATGGTTCAAGATTCTTGTGTTACAAAATACCAACTCTAATGCAGGCTTATTCTAGCCAAGCGTGAATCTTTACATGATGAATGTATAATTTCAGCTGTCGAGTCCTTGATGTAGTGATTTCAGAGGCATACCCCGGAAAGTCCAAATATGTCCTGTCTTTTTAAGACCTTCAGCAATTTGCATATGGAGGAAAGGGGCTCTAGCATTATATACGCTAACACTGTTCAGTACAATTGACCTTGATTACAAACAATGCAGTGCACCATACCCAGACAATGAAAGTCGGATGCCCTTGAAAAGCATAACAGAAACCTATCACCAAAGCGGCCAATACCACTTCCATTCTGCAATGGTAAATGTGCAACCCTACCTCATATAACCACGAAATATTGTGAGGCCCAAAGTAGAATACTCTCCTACAGTACAGGTAAACACACAAAAATTGAACTAACAATATTAACTTGTTCCCAAATCCAACATCCCCAAATACTACAAAACTAAGCCAAAAAGTTTTTGTATATAGTTACTAGAAGATGCGAGTCTTATCTTTAGCATCCACACCCACCCCTGTTGTACCCCACCTATCTCTAATTGTAACCACGGGCAAAAGTTGACCTGTTACATTAGGTGATCAACGTTAAATGATCAACCAAATAGAT
The DNA here is from genome assembly GCA_964017185.1 of Rugalucina vietnamica. Lineage (NCBI taxonomy): Eukaryota > Metazoa > Mollusca > Bivalvia > Lucinida > Lucinidae > Rugalucina > Rugalucina vietnamica. The sequence goes on from OZ024877.1 coordinate 50,901,422, forward strand.
AAGAGAATGTCCAGTCAAATACAATATCGAAAGATGTAAACATGGTAAAGTAGAGATTCGTTGACGGATCTGAAATAGGAGCGGAATATATTACGCAGTGGTCTCAGGCATAATGCACATTTGTACTGGTTTGCTGTACAAGTCGGCTTTTACAGCCATGTAGTAGAGTGTTGGCTTATCATGTCCTAGTACGATCCTTGCTCGAGGCAAACGGTAAAAAACAGTAACTTTTTCACCTGTTACAATATACCAACCCTCTGTTCCTTAACCTACCCTACACCAGGGGAGTGTGGTAGCCTGGTAGTAGAGTACGAGAGCAAGAGAATTTTATCCATATCTCTGCCAAGTATTAAGTCCCTGATCAAGACACTTTAAAATCCTAGCTCATAACAAAAAGTTGTGGCTTTATTACAACATGGCTGAAAAATATAGCCTGGTTCCATCAAAGCATAACCAAACCAAACCTACACCATCCCCACATTACCGTTCGTAGTCTCTATACAAACAAACAGTTTTACTACCCAGTGCCATAACAGATGTATACCATTCATACTTTGCCCTATCCTAGCCTACCCAATCTCAGCCTATTCTACCATATCCCTGCCCATAAACCCTATCTAATGCCTTCAAAACAGTCCATGTCTCGTTTGCAGGGTAGTAGTCACCCATCTTAGATTGGTGGTTTTCCCAGGTTTTCCGGATTCCTCCACCTCGTTTGACCATATAACGCCAATATTCGCGCCTTCCATAATGTGTACAAAGATTTAAAACATCCAGTGTCAGTAAAATGCAGATAACAATTACATAAAAGTGAATTCATGTCATTGTGTTTATTTGTGTTTACTAAAATACACAGCTAGCTGAAGGCTCACAAGATGAGCTTATAGGATGGTACTCAAGCTGGCATCCGTCCATCTGTTAACACTTTTATACATTAATTTATTTAAGACCGCTGAGCCTATCACGATCAATTTATAACTAAAGCATCAATGAAGTAGGGGAAGGTTGCATATGTTTTGGGTCAGCTCAGATCAGAACTCGGGGCTCCGGGGTATCATCATCTGACCTTTAAGGTTTCAATGAGCAAATCGCTCAGGTGAGCTACATGTCTTCTTGTTTAATGCAGCCATCTTTGATTTTGGGGCCATACTGATTTTTTTTTTTTTTTTTTTTTTTTTTGAAATTCTTCTTGTTTCAAAATTATTCAAATATTTCTTTTATGTATTCTCCACTTTAAATGCCATATGTTTAGATTTTATCACACCTATGCATGAATTTCTATCAAAAACCCTTATTTTGGCAGCCATCCTGCAATTTGGCGGTCATCTTGAATTGCCAATGAATGTCAATCTGCATCATCTGGACTATAAATCAGGATATCCATGTGAATTTATTTCTGTAAAAGTATGTCTATAGACGCTATTGTACTGCAATCTTGGGTTCATGGCGAACTATTTAAAAGAAGTTTACCTTTTTAGCAAATGTGTTGCTATGGAAATGGTAAATGCAATTTAAAAATAAATGTCTGAGACTGAGCTATCTATTCAGTGGTGTTTTAAATGTGTTTGTTTCAATTTATTTGATATAAATTCATCCTTAAAAGGAGTTTAAGCCAAAGATTTTCCATCATTCTAATGAACAATGGTGTATTTCTCTGAAAAGTTGCTAAATTGCACTTATTGACCTTTTGACCTTTTATACCCTGGTTCAGACAAACATGCTTGATAAAGTGACATATACAACCCCTTAGTTTATTATTTAGTGTTACGTGCCAGGCGTAACTAGAAGATTAAGGAAACCAACAAGTTGGTTAGCCAGCAACAAGCTTTGTTTAAAATTTAACAAATCCATTTAGAAGTGATTTAACCAGTAATTACATGTGAAACAATCAAAAGCATATATACAATCAAACAAAAATGAATGTACAATACCTTTCAAGATGTTAATTCCCTTAAAGAATGTCTGAATGTCCCTCAGAATTTTTTAACACAAGTCTGTATCAGTTTCTGATCCCAAGAATTAAAGTTTGTTTCAAAAAAGCACTATGTCCCAATCCAGAATCGAATATCACAATGTAATCCAAGAATAAGTTTAAATTCCAGTAAGATAGATTTTGACTTCTTAATAGTAACAGTACCCAAAGATTGTCCTTATGAAAATTTGTAGCCCTTATATAGCACTGAGGAACATTCAGGATTCTTCCAGCAAATTCTATGATATCATATACTAAAAATAACAAGTTGTTTACCAAAATTTAATGTTTTGGAATATTCTAGAGAGGCCATTATCCTTCCAGAAAATTCCACAATATTCTTTTGACATAAAAAAAATTTTTCTAGAAGATTCTACATCTTTGGTTCTTCCAGATTTTTCCGGACTTTTCCGTCAAAGAACAATTTGAAATTTCTAGAAAATTCTGAAGTAAACAACCTGTTTATGTCCAATATCTGGGACACTAAAAGTAAATAACTGCTAAGGACAACAAGTAAACATCATATGTATAACATCATACTTTCCTGGGCATACTCCCTTGGGAAGTTTACCAGTACTGAATGCACATCTTTCAACAAGTAACTGTCATACATAACACTTCCCCTCTTCAAAGAAAAGAAAGTTTTATAAAATAAAGCTTTCTTTTGCAATACTGGATAATTGTATACAATATGTTTAGCAAAATTTGTGCAAAACTAATCAAATACAACAGCACAAAGCTGGACATCAGCATTGTAGAGGCACTTAAGCTCTGCTTAGGGTGTCTGGAATGATATTATCTCTTCCTCGGATATGTCTGATGTCAAGATTGTGCTCTTGCAACATGAGACTCCACCTGAGTAAACGCTGGTTCTTGTTTTTCATTTTTTGTATGAAAGTCAGTGGATTGTGGTCACTGAAGACAACAATTGGTGCATGTGAAGAAGCTAAGTAAACTTCAAAGTGCTGAAGTGCAAGGATTAGAGATAGGCATTCTTTCTCTATGGTAGAGTAATTTCTCTGATGCTTGTTAAACTTTTTGGAAAAATAACAAACAGGATGGTCAACACCATTGTCATCTTCTTGCAACAATACACTGCCTGCACCAACATCACTGGCATCTACAGCCAACTTGAACTCTTTGTCAAAACTTGGTGCTAAGAGAACCGGAGCACTTCTAAGTATGGCCTTGAGCTTATCAAATGACTTCTGGCAGTCATCCGTCCAAACATACTTGGCCTTCTTACCAAGCAAGTTTGTCAGAGGCTCAGCTATAGCCGAGAGGTTGTTGCAGAATTTCCTGTAATATCCAGCCATACCCAGAAAGCGCATCAGTTGTCTTTTGCTAGTAGGTACAGGAAAATCTGAGATAGCCTCAACTTTAGCTTCTACAGGTTTTACCTGACCTTGACCTACAATGTGTCCAAGAAATGTCAAGTTTGCATGGCAAAATTCACTTTTTGCCAAGTTCACAGTTAGTTTAGCATCACTTAGCCGGTCAAAGAATGTTCTGATTGTCTGCAAGTGTTGTTGCCACTCCTCACTGAAGATAATAGCGTCGTCGATATAGGCTTTACAGCCATCCAGATTGGAAATCAAACTGTTGACCAGCCGCTGAAAAGTCGCAGGCGAGTTCTTCATTCCAAATGGCATGACTTTATACTGGTACAGTCCATCTGATGTAACAAATGCCGAGATCTCCTTTGCTCTGTCCGTGAGGGGTATCTGCCAAAATCCCTTTAGCAGATCGAACTTTGTAACATACTTGGCATGTCCAATATTATCAATGCAGTCATCGATTCGTGGGATGGGAAAAGTGTCTGTTTTAGTGACAGAATTGACTTTTCGATAGTCTGTGCACATTCTAAATGTCCCGTCTGGCTTTGGTACAAGAATACAAGGAGAACTCCATTCACTTTGGCTGGGTTCAATGAAATCATTGTCCAGCAAATATTGAACTTCTTCCCTGAGATATTGCTGTTTTACAGGGTTCATTCTGTAAGGATGTTGCTTTACAGGTTTTGAACCTTCTATAATGTCAACATCATGATAGATTTTGTCAGTTCTGGATGGAATGTCTGGAAATAAGTGCTCATATTCGAGAACTAACTGTTTCAGTTCAAGTCTTTTGTCTGAATCAAGGTGAGACAGTTTCTGATCAAGATTCTGTAGTATGTCAGAATTCTGGAGTTTCGATGACGAGGGATCAGATTTCTCCAAGTTGAAGTCCTCAGAGTCCATTTGATTTTGTTCATGAGGGACAGAATTAACTATATTTACTGATGAAATAACAGAACTATCCCTATCAATATACTTCTTGAGCATATTAATGTGACATAGCTGTTTTTGCTTGCGCCTCCCAGGAGTGTTAACAATGTAATTCACGTCACTTAACTTTTTATCAACAGTATACGGGCCATAATATCTAGCTTGTAAAGGTCTGCCAGGAATGGGCAAGAGAGCAAGTACCTTGTCTCCAGGTTCAAAATTTCTGTCTTTAGCATTTTCATCATAACGAATCTTCATTTTGCTTTGAGCAGATTTGAGATAGGACCGAGCTGCATCACAGGCCTTTGATAGTCTGTTTTTGAAATCAGACTCATACTGAAGTAAGTTCAAAGAACTGTCATCATCTGAGAGAAATTTCTCTTTTAGAAGTTTTAACGGTCCACGTACAGTGTGCCCAAAAACAAGCTCAAATGGGCTGAACCCCATGGATTCTCTTACAGCAAATAGAAGCAAGTGTATGCCTTTATCCCAATCTTTTTCAGTGTCAAAGCAGTAAGATCTGATCATGTTTTTCAAAGTTTGATGGAATCTTTCTAAGGCACCTTGGCTTTCAGGGTGGTAAGCCGATGACTTGTATTGCTTAATTCCAAGTTCGTACATAACTTGCTGAAAAATTCCTGACATAAAATTTGAGCCCTGATCTGACTGGATAGATTTTGGGAGGCCTACAAATGTGAAGAACTTCACAAGTGCATTAACTATTGTTTTAGCCTTGATATTTCTGAGTGGGATAGCTTCAGGAAAGCGAGTTGAAGCACACATTATGGTCAGAAGATATTCACAACCTTTCTTTGTTTTGGGTAAGGGACCTACACAATCAATAATCACTCTGCTGAAAGGTTCATCAAAGGCAGGAATGGGCTGTAACTGAGCTTTAGGAATAGTCTGATTGGGTTTTCCTACCATCTGACAAGTGTGGCAGGATTTGCAGTGTTGAGATACATCAGATTTTATTCCTGGCCAGTAGAAATGATTAAGGATCTTGTGATAGGTCTTATTTACACCTAAATGGCCTGACATGGGTGTTTCATGAGCCAAGTTTAAGATTTCAGGGCGATAAACCCTAGGAACCACAATTTGGTGGTTAACAGTCCACTCATCTTCTGCGGAGACATCCGGAGGACGCCATTTTCTCATCAAAATGCCATTTTTGACATAATAGCAAACAGGAACCTGGGATATTTCATTTTCATTAAAAGCCCTTTCAAATAAAGGCGAGATATCAGAATCACTGTGTTGTTCTTTACAAAGCTGTGACCTTGACATCTGGTCATGACCTTGATCATTTGACGGTGAGGGTGAAAGGTCATTTTCTGACCCCGACCTTGGATTGCTAGGGTCAGTCTGAATATCAGACTGACTAGGGGAAAGAGATGTTGAAATCTCTTTTTTAAAGGACTGACCTATCAAAGTGTCAGTTAAATTTATGTCCTGCATCCCATCATATAATTTGGCTTTCTTTGCCATTGCCCTAGTGACAGCACAAGAAGGGTAAAGGTCAGGAATTTCCTGCTCAATGGGATCAGGCGGTTGATCAACACATGGTGTGCTGGTCAAAAGTGGGTTTACCACAACCTTATCTCCTGCCAAATCATTGCCTAACAGCAAATGAATACCTTTAAAGGGTAAGGAAGGTCTAATACCTACAGCCACGGGACCTTTAACTAAGTCTGAGGACAAATAGATATTATGGAGCGGTACATTAACAAATCCACACTCTACGCCCTGGATAAGGACACTTGTCCCAGAAGAAGACTAATCGGAAAATGGCAAGGTATCTGCCAAGATAAGGGATTGAGAAGCTCCGGTATCTCGTAAGATTTTGATAGGGGTAGACTGGGCAGAGTCACTGTTAAGTGACACAAAACCATCTGATAAGAATGGTTCATAAATCTCCATAATAGAATCCTCAGAGACTGACTCTTTACAAGTTCTGGTCAGTATAGGGTTTTCTTCCTGGATACAAGACTGTGGTTTAGCCTTTAAGGAGGTGAGACCTGTCGGTTTAGCACTATCTAGATTTTCTCTTTCTTTCTTTCGTTTCAGTGCCAAACATTCAGAAATAATGTGGCCAGTTTCCTTACAATAATTACAAATTGGCTGGGATAAGGGATTTTGTCCTTTGTTTTCACTAGAAAATTTGGGTTTTGGACTGGAATTGTCAGTTGGATTACTGGGATTGGCTTTGGGACCGGACTGAGGGGAATATGGTTTTGACTGAGGGGTAATTTGCTTTGATTGAGGGTTATATGGTTTCCTAGGATATGGCTTGTTGACAAATGAAGCCTTATGAGTCAAAGCATAGTCATCAGCTAAACGTGCTGCTGTTTCCAAGTTTTCAACTTCTCTTTCGTTCAAGAAAGCCTTAACATCAGAATTTATGCACCGTTTGAATTCTTCAAACAGCATGAGCTGCCTTAGCCTTGCATGATCAGAACCTACTTTCTTTGAAGAACACCATCTATCAAATAGTTGCTCTTTTGTTCTAGCAAACTCAACATGAGTCTGGTCATGTTCTTTTCTACAGTCTCTAAATTTCTGCCTGTATGCCTCAGGGACCAACTCATAAGCCTTAAGAATAAATTCCTTTACTGTATCATAATCTGAGCTTTGCTCAAGAGAAAGCTGAGTGTAAATTTCTCGAGCTTTACCAATTACAACACTTTGCAAAAGCAAGGTCCAGTGCTCTCTTGGCCATTTCAAGTTTTCTGCCACCTTCTCAAAATGTAAGAAATATTTGTCAACCTCTTTTTCTTGAAATGGAGGAACGAGACGAATGTGTTTTGTGACATCAAATACTGTACTAGTAGCCAAAGGCAAAGATTTTGATTTTGATTTGTCATTAAGTTCAATTTCCTTCATTCTTAACTGAAATTGCCTTTCTCTTTCTTTTTCTTTAATTTCAAATTTAAATTTTTCTTTTTCAATTTCAAGCCTTTCTAATTTTTCTTTTTCTAACTCAATTTTTTCTCGTTCTAATTCTCTTTGTTTTTCCTTCTCTCGTTCTTCCATTTCTAACTTTTGTTTATCCATTTCTAACTTTTGTTTATGCATTCTTTCTTCCCGTTCTAAAGTTTCCAATCTTATTCTTTCTTCCCTTTCGGCCTTTTCTGCCCTTATTCTTTCATCCCGTTCTAAAGTTTCCAACCTTATTCTTTCTTCATATTCAAATTTTAGTTTTTCCATCTCAATTTGTCTTTTGATTTCTAGTTCCCTCAACTGCAAGTCAGTCTGAGTGACTAGAATCTGAGAAGTAGCCGAGGAATCAAACATTTCCTCGTCAACAAAAAACTGAATCAAAATGTTCTTAATTTCATGTTTTAACATGGAAGTCTTGATATTTGACAACCCATAATGATCAGCTATGTCTAAGAGGTCACTCTTTTTGGCCTTATCTAACAGCTCCTGAGAAGGCGCAGCAATAAAGTCACTTAGTTTGAATGACATGGTTGCTTTTTGCTGGCTTTAGCTATTTAAACAGCAAACAGTGAAGATACTTTAGAATTTTAAATAAATTTGGTGCACAAGAAATTTCAATCCCGGACTCGAGCCCCCAATTCTGTTACGTGCCAGGCGTAACTAGAAGATTAAGGAAACCAACAAGTTGGTTAGCCAGCAACAAGCTTTGTTTAAAATTTAACAAATCCATTTAGAAGTGATTTAACCAGTAATTACACGTGAAACAATCAAAAGCATATATACAATCAAACAAAAATGAATGTACAATACCTTTCAAGATGTTAATTCCCTTAAAGAATGTCTGAATGTCCCTCAGAATTTTTTAACACAAGTCTGTATCAGTTTCTGATCCCAAGAATTAAAGTTTGTTTCAAAAAAGCACTATGTCCCAATCCAGAATCGAATATCACAAAGTAATCCAAGAATAAGTTTAAATTCCAGTAAGATAGATTTTGACTTCTTAATAGTAACAGTAGCCAAAGATTGTCCTTATGAAAATTTGTAGCCCTTATATAGCACTGAGGAACATTCAGGATTCTTCCAGCAAATTCTATGATATCATATACTAAAAATAACAAGTTGTTTACCAAAATTTAATGTTTTGGAATATTCTAGAGAGGCCATTATCCTTCCAGAAAATTCCACAATATTCTTTTGACATAAAAAAAAAAATTTCTAGAAGATTCTACATCTTTGGTTCTTCCAGATTTTTCCGGACTTTTCCGTCAAAGAACAATTTGAAATTTCTAGAAAATTCTGAAGTAAACAACCTGTTTATGTCCAATATCTGGGACACTAAAAGTAAATAACTGCTAAGGACAACAAGTAAACATCATATGTATAACATCATACTTTCCTGGGCATACTCCCTTGGGAAGTTTACCAGTACTGAATGCACATCTTTCAACAAGTAACTGTCATACATAACATTAGCCACTAATATACCAAATCTCAGCATTTAAATCACTAACTTTGGCCATGGTTATACTTGTATATTCAGCTGTGGTAACGTTTCTTAACTTTTGCACTCATTGAACTTTGACCTAATTTCTGACCTTAATAGGCAAATCTGGACATGGCATCCGCCCCTATGGCTTCAGGCATACATCAATTAACATGTTTATGACAACAAATTGCTTCTACTCAGTTTTGCCATCTTAAGTGAAAATAAGCCTCAAATGATTGATTGGATGGCTGACTACAAGCTGTAGGAAGTCGTGGAACGCGCTGTTTTATGGTTAACACTTTCAACATGGAGGTACCACATCAAATGCAGTTGTTGCGTCTACAGAGCGGACTACAGAGAGTTAACAGCCCATCAAGTGCTGCCTGGGAAAAGATGCAGATTACATAAAGAGGTGTTTTTCTTTTGCTCGAGATTTTCAGCGATGTTGTTTAGCGCCCAGGGATCTCCATTGCCGAGCAGCTTATTGAATCTATGAATACTCGTTTTTGATTCATCATGTGGTTATCATACTCTATTTGTTTGTCCTTGATGATTTATTGATTAGTTATAGAGTGACCACGAGGATCTAACAACTAAGGGAACTCAATTTTAGATCATTATTGGTATTCATCATGGTATTTCCGTATCTACGGCACCGTAGAACATAACTATGTTTAGAGCTATTTATAGCAGTGCCGAGCCGAGCTGCAAGAGTCCTTTTGGTCACGGTATACGTGGTCATACACTGAAAAAAGTGCTGAGAGATCGCAAGCTTTTTTAAAAAGCTTATACTTGGTATATATAAGAGTCATGCTGTTTAGGTAGCAGGGGATAGTTTCGTACTTTGACCCCCTTCGATTTTTTTTAACTATTTTACTACCTACTATTTTACTACTTGGCTTGGAAATGGCATTGCTGACTCTAGAAAAAGAAGTCTTATAATTGTTTATTGTCTTTTCCTGTTTGTTACCTTGCTCTGTACAACCTTAAAATAGCGGGTATGACGGGCTATCCTCCCCCCCACCCCCAATTAATGAAATCTTAACCTTTTCAAAAAGATATTTGAAATTGCAGAAAAAACAATGAAAAACAACTTAAATTTGACATTAAACAAACCCCCGCCCCCCCCCCCCCCAAAAAAAAAAAAAAAAAAAAAAAAAAAAAAAAAAAAGAAAAAGAAATAAACAACGGGCAACAAAGTATCCATTTAAATCTCCCTACCCCCAAGATAGCCATTTTTTCTGAAAACCCCAAAAATGCCGAAATTCGAAATGTTGACTCAAAAAAAAAAAAAAAAAAAAAAAAAAAAAAAAAAAAATAGGCCATGCCTATGTATAGAGATGGCGAAAATGTCAGAGTACCCACTCGGGGTCATTCCAGTAATTTATATGACTCGGTCAACATCAAAATATAGATAAATTGTAGAAACGGAGGAGGTTTGTCCATATATTTGATTTAATCTCTCTGTAATTTATTACTGACAGTTTCAAAGTAATGGACTAACTGTATGCTCAAACGGTAAGAGAGAGACCCTTGGTTCGTGCCCTGGTCGGGCCACATTCTTCTTCTGCTTCTTTGATAGCTATGCCAACAGAGCTACCGAGCAACATGGTCAGCAAATTACTGTTTTACAGCAAGGATTCAGCTTTGTACAATTGACGAGCACCAAACGTGTAAACTGGAGACAAATGAGCGTTTGGCTTGCTTTTACCCCTTAAAATATGTTATTCATTGTAAATACTTGCAAAGTTCGAAAGACCAGGTTGCCGTATTATCGTGCGTTACTTTAATTTTGACGTATTTTGTTTTAACCCGTGGTTGTTCGGGAAAAAAATCATGAGAAATTGGCTTCTTAAGTTAAAGTGTGATGTCAAAAAGCAAAATTATCCATTAGTTAGTCAAAATTTTGAAGAAAATGAGAAAAGTACGAAACGTTTTTGGGCGAATGATATTTTCGTGTATGGCCGAACTTGCAAAACAATAATCTCCTCGAATGTTTGCTAGTCCTATCGAAGCCTATGCATCAGTAGAACACTCGGCAATTAGAGGCATGTATGTAGATCCGGATAGGATAGATCGTTCGTTGAAAAGGTCTATTTTTAAAAATAATTCAAATAAAAGTTTGTAAAAACTTACCGCTAAAGTTTCCTCCAAAAATGGCGGCGAATCCGAAGGAAACTACCGCAATCATACGTGAAAATGCCGCCGATCATGCGTTACGACCTCTTTTCATGCGTTTCGAATGGACACGGTGACTCTAGCATCTTTGTTTTCAGTGGATCTTCTTCATTCTTGCAGATACCAAGGATAACTTCAATATCTCGTATGAGTTCGAATTTCGACCAGATCCGACCTCTGAATGCGGAGTTATATGCCCTTGAGTGTTTGAAAAATCAATATTTTGTGTTGTGGCCACTCTAGCATCTTTATTTTTCAGTGGATCTTCTTCATTCTTGCAGGTAACAAGAATAACTACAATATCTCGGATGAGTTCGAATTTCGGCCAGATCCAACCTCTGACTGCGAAGTTAGCTGCCTTTTAGTGTTTGAAAAATCAATATTTTGTATTGTGGCCACTCTAGCGCCTTTCAATTTTGATCGGATCTTCTTCATTCTTGGAAGAAACAAGGATATCCATAACATATTGGATGAGTTCGAATTTGAGCCAGATTCGACTCTGGACTGCGGAGTTAGCTGCTCTTGAATGTTTGGAAAATCAATTTTTAGTTTTTTGGCCACTCCAGCATCTTCAATTTTTATCAGATCTTAAAAAAAAAAAAAAAAAAAAAAAAAAAAAAAAAAAAAAAAAAAAAAAAAAAAACTTTGTCCAGTGACTGTACTTGTTGACTCTCAGGTGAGCGATCGTTGCCCTTGGGCTACTTGTTACGTATGTGTGACGTATGTGTGACCTATGTACGAATGTTGGAAGTGGAGGCGACGGGCCGCCATGGCCATAGCTAAGCCATAACGCCAAAGCTAACACGTTATCCCTACTTTAATTATATAAGATATAATTGTTTACGTCCTAGTCAAAAGCTGTCGGTATGCCTCCATGTAATGGGAGTTCTTCCAAAAATTGGGAATGTCGTGACATCTGAAATGAGCAGACTTATAGACTTGAGACTTATAAGCATGGACTAAATCACGTTTCGTGGACAGACTCTGACCTTCTTTATCGATGCAATTAAATTAAATGAAAATAAAACTGAGACTGTAAGAGCAGTGAACATATTGATGAGAAAGGGGATGGGCCAAATTTACATTGCAAAATGAACTCATTAGCTTTACTGTACTTATATAGAAGTGTACTCGAAGGAGAAACACAGCTTATTAGTTAAATCAAGTAAAAATAATTGTTAGATTCTTTGGAAGCAGTAAAAATACAAAGCTAGAAGATGGGCCATATTGTACAATTTCGGGTAATGAACCTTCATCAGTGACCCTTTATAAAACTGGCAGCGAAAGCCAAACATTTTGCTGCAATTTCAAGAATTTACATCTGTGTAGTCTAAATCAAAGACTCAAATTCCCAAAGGGGCCAAATAATCAAAATACTGTTAAGAAGATGATTCTTAACATTTAAAAAATTAAAATACTTCATAAATATTCACTGATCCCAAAGGATCAAAAGAAAAATATAATCTGCACTATGGATGATGTACGGGGAGACTTTTTAGTCATGAGATAACATTCTTTTGGTTGGCGATAACAAGACAACATTATCTGAATAATAGTTTCGCAGTAACCAACCATTTTATATAAAATAAATCGTTCAGCTTATGAAATCCTTTTGTCTAGATGTCTTCTATGGCTACATGTATATACGATTTTATTTGTGCTGCATCACCGAAGATTTCAGGGGATACGACTCCTTCTAATTAGAGAAGAAGCTTTGATTAAGTTGACAGTTATTATCTACTAAAAGGATTCGACTTAGCAAAGACGGGAAGAACATCTATGGATAAGATTGGAAAAGTCCCTAAAAGCCCAAAACCGAAGGGTCAATTTTTAAAACGCGTAGTTTAAAAAAACTTTTAATCTGTATTATTAGGTATATATGTAAATTGTATAAAATGGATTTGGCAGGAGTCCTATATGCAAAGAGGTGGAGATAACTCATAGTTTTTGTACCCACTCAAAAATTTACAATTTCTCACACTGCTAATGTTTATAGAGCAAATATATCGTATGTACGATTTTTCAAGTCTATTGCAATTTTTGCTATAAATCGACGCAAAATGGATATTGTCAACATAAACCAGTTTTGGTTAGCGGAGTGGCTATTGCCAGTCAACTGTGAGTAGCCAAAACACGTTTAACTGGCTATTACACGTACCAGTCAACTGTCAGTAGCCAAAAACGTTAACATGGCTTTTACCAGTCAACTGTCAGTTTCTTTTTTTCAGTAGCCAAAACGTTCAAATGGCTATTACCAGTCAACTGTCAGTTTCTTTTTTTCAGTAGCCAAAACGTTCAAATAGCTATTACCAGTCAACTGGCAGTTTCTTGTTTCAGTAGCCAGAACGTTCAAATGGCTATTACCAGTCAACTGGCAGTAGCCGAAACACGTCGTTTAATTTAATTTTGTAGTGCACGCATTTCAGCACACTTTCTGTTTCAGCATCTTTCTGAAGTCAAAATGTACGAATGTTGAAAGTGGAGACGACGTGCCGACATGGCCATAGCTAAGCAATAACGCCAAAGCTAACACGTTATCCCTGCCCTGATTTAGTAAGAAATAATTATTTACGTCCTAGTCAAAAGCTATCGTCATGCCTCCATTTTATGGGACTTCTTCAAAAAATTGGGAATGTCGTGACATCTGAAATGAGCATTGACTATAACCATCCATTCATAACAAAGAAGACTTATAAGCATAATAAATCGCGTTTCGTGGACAGATTCTGGCCTTCTTTTTCGATGTAATTGAATTAAAGTTAATTTTAAAAGCATTATTTGATTTTTATATGAATTACATTTTATCTTTATACTTAACCCCAAAAATAAAAATAATTTATTATAGAAAGATACAGACAGTGCAAAGTGAACTCATTAGCTTTACTGTACTTACATATAAGAGTACTCTAAGGAGAAACACAACTTATTAGTTGAATCAAGTCATGAGAAAACATTATTTTTGGTATGCGACAACAAGACACCATTATCTGAACAGTAGTTTTGCAGTAACCCATCATTTCATTTAAAGAACATCTTTCAGCTTTCGAAAAATAGTACCAGTAGGCAACGATCAGGAAAATGCGCCATCAGAAAAAGATTCCCAATCCAAAAACTGAGGTGGGAAAAAACTTAATTAACAATCGGGTACTTATACCATGAAAACATATCGTAAGCCGAATGAGCAGCTATTTTCCAAATATGTGGCCACTCAGTTACCTAAACTTAACTACAAATATGATAACATATATAAGGCGCCAACAGCACAAAAAATCAAACACCAAGACATAAAACAACAAGGACCACCACAGAAGTATTGCCTTGGAACGATCAGTAATACAAAATTACAGGCGGGCTTAAATCATTTTTACAAGTACCTAATCTCACCCTCAGCTTCTGCAATGGTTCAAAACAATTAGTTAGTTGTTCGGTCCTCGTGGTGAATCTTTAGTTAGTCAATGAATCATCATGGACAAACAGATAATTTGTGATAAATAGCATGATTATTCAAAACCGAGGACTCACAGATTAAGTAAGCCGTCCAACGATGGAGATCCCTGGGCGCCAAATAACTTACTAACTCCGGAGCAAAGGAAAAACACCAGCTGAAGCCCGATGGGCCAAGCAAAAGACAAGAAACTCCGGCCCCAACCAACTAAAATGAAAAGCTTTATGTAGGGGGGCCATCATAGAGCCAGACGCCCGACCTTCCGGCGTGCAATTAAAGAAGGCAGCATAGTTATCAACCATGACTGGGTTAAAAACTAAGCATGCAGACTGTCGCATAACATTTAATTTATATCCTATACATCTGTAACGTGTTATGATTTTTCAGAATCAAAACGAAAAATCTTTCCTTCCTAAAAGTTTCCTAAATTTGTAAAATAAGTCACCATAAAAGTCTGGTTCCTAAAGGCCCTCGCGTAAAAGAGTCTTTAGCCAAACCTTAAAATTGGAAATCAATTCATAGTGTCTGCGATAAATTTAGAAAATGTTTTTCGAAGTTAATGATACCAATAGCCCTGCTGAAGAAGTTTAGCTGTAAAACATTTATTTCGCAACATGATCTCAAACTCAAGCAAACCTAATAAGTATACTGACCGACAAAAGAAACCCGACACTTACTTTGGGGGGTAAAAATCCGTAAAACAAGTGCACAAATGGAAATCTGGTTTATACTACATTTAAGACAAATCATTTTTCTACCATTTCATACAAACATTTAATTTTTTCAATCAAACGACTATCAGTAATCAAGTAAGATTTAAGGTAGGGGTCGTTTACAAAATTCACAAACCTAATCTTTAGAGTTAATGATGTTAACTGTCCCAGGAATGAAATCGCACGATTAGCTTAGAGATACACAACAGAGAAATGGATAGAGTCCTCAATTGCGGGTGTGGCCACCTAACGCACCAGTTACAGCTACACAACGTCGTCACATTGACAAAACGTAACGGCGAACAGTGTTCTGAGGAATGCCTGCCCATTCCTGCCTGAGAGCAATTTCCAGTTGGCGGACAGTCTGTGGTTGAACTGGGCGAGCATGGAGTGGCCACACCCGCTATTGAGGACTGTATCCATTTCTCTGTGGTGTATCTCTTAGCTAATTGTGCGATTTCATTCCAGGGACAGTTAACATCATTAACTCTTAAGATTAGGTTTGTGAATTTTGTAAACGACCCCTACCTTTAATCTTACTTAATTACTGATAGTCGATTGATTGAAAAAATTAAATGTTTACATGAAATGGCAGAAAAATGATTTCGGGCGTCCGACTCTATGATGGCCCCGACTTAAAGCTATTCATTTTAGTTGGTTGGGGCCGGAGCTTCTTGTCTGTTGTTTGGCCCACCGGGGTCCAACTGATGTTTTTCTTTTGCTCCGGAGTTAGTAAGTTATTCGGCACCCAGGGATCTCCATCGTCGGGCAGCTTACTGAATCTGTGAGTCCCGGTATTTGATTCATCAGGATGTTTATCATGATTTTCAGCTTTATACAGGATAAGAAATAATAAGATTGCACAAATAGGATTTTGTGAATTATGAATTGATTTCCAAATATAATGTTGGATTAAAGAAGCTTTTAAGTGAGGGCCTTTCGGAACCTGAATTTTATGGTGACTTGATTTACAAATTTAAGAAACTTTTAGGAATTAATGATTTTTCCTTTCAGTTCAGAAAAATCATAACACGTTACAGACGTATAGGTTATAACTTGAATGTTATGCGACAGTCTGCATGCTTAGTTTTTAACCCAATCATGGTTGATAACTATGCTGCCTTCTTTAATTGCACGCCGGTGGGTCGGGCGTCAGACTCTATGATGGCCCCGACTCAAAGCTATTCATTTTAGTTGGTTGAGGCCGGAGCTTCTTGTCTGTTGCTTGGCCCACCAGGGTCCAACTGGTGTTTTTCTTTTGCTCCGGAGTTAGTAGGTTATTTGGCGCCCAGGGATCTCCATCGTCGGGCAGCTTACTCAATCTGTGATTCCTTGTTTTTGATTCATCAGGATGTTTATCATGATCTATTCGTTTGTTCTTGATGATTCATTGACTAGTTAGAGATTCACCACGAGGACCGAAGAACTAACTAAATGTTATGAACCACTGCAGAAGCTGAGGGTGAGGTTATGGCCATGTGAAATCGATTTAAACCCGCCAGTAACTTTGTGTTACTGATCGTTCCAAGTCGATACTTCTGTGGTGGTTCTTTTTGTTTCATGTCTTGGTGTTTAAATTATTTTGTGCTGTTGGCGCCTTATATATGTTTTCATATTTTAGTTAAGTTAAGGTAACTGAGTGGCCACCTATCGGGAAAATAGCTGCTCATTCGGCTTACGAAATGTTTTTATGGTATAAGTACCGTATTGTTACTTTGGTTTTTTCCAACCTCGGTTTTTGGAGTGGGAATCTTTCTCTGATTGCGCCTTTTCCTGATCTTTGCCTACTTGTACCTTTTTGTCTTAAATGTGGTATAAACCAAATTTCCATTGTGCACTTGTTTTACTGACTTTTCCCCCCAAAGTAAGTGTCGGGTTTCTTTTGTCGGTCAGTATAGTAATGTATACACCATAAGAATCACGGCGAGGTACGTCATCATCCAAAAACGGAAAGTTTACTATATCAAAATCAAAGTCATTGCGTTTATCATAAATTTTAGAAGAACACATCCATTTGCATAAGAAAGATGTAAGTCTAAAAGGGGGGCTTCGGTATATGTGTTGTTTGCTTTATTCAACTGTAGTTCAGGGGGATAAATTTGTTTGACCATACCTTCAAAATAAGGATTGTCAATGTTCAAAAGGTCATTGGGGTACCTAGAAGACGAATTAAAAGGCTCGATAACATCAGCTTAATTTCATCATCCTTATGGCTAGTCTTCTGTGGCTATATACGATTTTATTTGTGCTGGATCACCTAAGATTTTAGGGGATGCGGCTCCTTATAATTAGAAATAAAGCCTTGGTCAGGACAGTTCTTATCTACTAAAAGGATTCGACCTAGCAAAGACGGAAATTTAATAGACATTATCAGATCACAAAGTAGAAAGCATCATAAAGTAATTTAATAAAGACAAGATGATGATGAAACGCTGCCACTTCAGAGGATTATTTCGTATGTTGAACTCAAAGCAGCATATGATAGATGTTGCTTCTTCCGGACGATCAGAGTATACTTACGTCACAGGTTTACCGTTATACATATGAATGAAATGAATGTATTTGACCAATAGGAACAGGAGTGTAATTCATATTTATAACGGTAAATCTGTGACGAAAGTCACAATAACGGTTTTATTTCTTCTAAAATTTTCGATAAGCGCGATGGCCTTGATTTTTATACAGTAAATTTTAAGTTAAGGTAACTGAGTGGCCACCTATCGGGAAAATAGCTGCTCATTCGGCTTACGAAATGTTTTTATGGTATAAGTACCTTATTGTTACTTTGGTTATTTCCCACCTCGGTTTTTGGAGTGGGAATCTTTCTCTGATTGCGCCTTTTCCTGATCTTTGCCTACTTGTACCTTTTTGTCTTAAATGTGGTATAAACCAAATTTCCATTGTGCACTTGTTTTACTGATTTTTAGCCCCCAAAGTAAGTGTCGGGTTTCTTTTGTCGGTCAGTATAGTAATGTATACACCATAAGAATCACGGCGAGGTACGTCATCATCCAAAAACGGAAAGTTTACTATATCAAAATCAAAGTCATTGCGTTTATCATAAATTTTAGAAGAAACACATCCGGGATCTATGCTTATATTTGTTTCAATACCGGTTTTATTTCTTCTAAAATTTTCGATAAGCGCGATGGCCTTGATTTTTATATAGTAAATTTTCCGTTTTTTTTTTTTTTTTTTTTTTTTTTTTTTTTTATGGTGCCGTGCCTCGTCGTGCTTCTTATGGTGTTTACATTTTGCTACTTATTATGTTAGCTAGAGTCTGCAATGATGTTACGGACTTCAATGCTAGAAATAAATGTTTAACTGCTAAACTTCTCCAACAGGGCTATCGGTATCATAAACTTCGAAAAACATTTTCTAATATTTGTCGCCGACACTATAAATTGATTTCCAAATTTAATGTTTTAACGTGAGGGCCTTTTGGAGCGATGATTTTATGGTGACTTGGTTTACAAATTTAAGAAATAGACTAAAACTTATAGAAAGGAAGGATTTTTCTTTCCCGTTCAGAAAAATCATTCCGCGTTACAGACGTATACGATATAACTGAAATGTTATGCGACAGTCTGCATGCTTATTTTTCAACCTAGTCATGGTTGAGACCATGCTGCCTTCTTTAAACCGGTTGGCAAGGCGTCACACTCTATGATGGCCCCGACTTAAAGCTATGTATTATAGTTGGTTTGGGCCGGAGCTTCTTGTCCGTTGCTTGGTCCATCGAGGTTAAACTGGTGTTTTTCTTTTGCTCCGGATTTTCAGTAAGTTATCGTCGGGCAGTTTACGGAATCTGTGAGTCCTCGTTTTTGATTCATCGTGGTGGTTATCATGATTTATGTGTTTGTTCTTGATGATTCATTGACTAGTTAGAGATTCACCACCAACTAAATGTTGTGAACCACTGCAGAAGCTGAGGGTGAGGTTATGGTCATGTAAAATCGATTTAAGCCCGCGAGTAATTTTATATCACTGATCGTTCCAATGTGATACTTCTGTGGTGGTTCTTCTTGTTTATGTCTTGGTGTTGAATTTTGTGTTGTTAGCACCTGATGTTCATGTTTTAAATTAAGTTTTGGTAACTGAGTGGCCACCTATTGGGAAAAATGGCTGCTCATTCGGCTTACAATATGTTTTCTTAGTATAAGTAGTTGATTGTTAATTTATTTTTTCCAACCTCGACTTTCGCAATGGGAATTTCTTTCTGATCATTGCCTACTTTTACTTTCACCTCTGACATCCATATAGTAAATGCTCTTATTGACAGGAAGGGTGAACTTATCAACAATGCGTTCACTTTTACTGTAACGGTTACTGTAAAGAGACAAAAATGGCTTGATTTCTATAATGAAGTGATAGAGTGATCATGAAAATGTTATCTGTTCTGCAAAAGAAGAAGGTTAATCATATGTAGTGGAAAGCTTGCAATAGACATCAAGAGAAAAGGAGGAAAACATGTCCTAGAAGACCCCTCGATTTGCAAAATTTATAGCCATTACGAAAACACGCCCAATGCAAAATAGAGATTTTTTTTTTTTTGCTGTAAAAATTGAACAGACGAGCCGAAACAACAGCGTTTGCACAATAATGTTCTGACCTACACTAGCTAAACCTTTAGTCTAGAACTAAAATGACTTCCGCGTATTTTAAAAACTGGATTTAAATTGCACATTGCGTTATTTTCCATAATTTTCACGTTCCAATATTTTTCTGTTCCTGAAAAACGAGATAATAAAGCAATAACACATGGAGACGAATCCACTTAAAGGTGAGCATACGTTTTAAAAAACATGACGGCTCATATTTACCGAGTATACATCGTAAACATGTTTATCACGTTATAATCATATCAGGATAACATGTCCGTGTAATATGTACCCCTTATACCCCACCTTTACATAGCAAAACTGGGGTATGCAGGGGTATGAGCAAACCTATTTTTCTAATTTTTGCTCTGCTCTAAAACATAGATTGTGGGTACTCGTTAGAACTGCCTCGTCGAGGCGGTTCTTACGTGTACCCACAATCTATTTTTTGAGCAAAAATAAGAAAATATCAAATTTTTTCTACTAAAAGTTTTTAATTTTATGACCGAAAATTGTCTGTATACTGCATGGGCATGTTTTCGTAATGATGTATAAACGCACGTGTTCAGGACAGAACACCGCAGTGTCAGTTTTATAGAAAAACATATACACTTGAGTTTAACTTTTTTCAGTGAAAGCATAGTACAAGTAGGAAATATTCAGGAAAATGCGCAGTAGGAAAGAATTTCTCACTCCACTAAAAATAAAAGTGACACGCCTTGATGCATGTAATTTAGCAATCATGAAGATATCTCTAACATAGAATTAACATATTGAAATAACAAATTTGAATATATTAAATAGAAAGCAAACATAAATATAAACACCTGCCATTTCCAATACACAGTACATAATACACAGTACATTTACCGATCCGTCAGGTACATATCAAATTTGAAGATGCTACCTCAAACAGAACCCAAGAAATCTGTAACAGTAATTCGTATCGGAGGGTAAAAAATTCTATCAGAAAATAAAAAAAGCTGCAGTAGCTGAATCTTTAATACACACTACAACGTACCATACCCAATTATTGCTCCGAAGAGGAATCTTTGAAACAGTAGAGAGGTTGAGAAAATAAACTTGTAACGTGTACGTGTACTTGTAGCTTTATTTACCCGTACACGATCGTTTTGAGTGTAAAATCGTTTGAGAAAATCGAACGAGTACGTGTAGATTTCATAAAGTATATACAGCTGAATTTTTTATTGTTTATGCATGTGTTGATATATGAAAGTAAATATGGATGATTTATTGTTATACGGACTTTTAGACAACGATGATGAGTTAACTTTATTGTCACAAGTTTGTTCCGGCTCCGATGTGCCCTCTTTTGAAAAGGGTTTCTGCTTGTACCTACCTGTCCTATCGATGGAAACATATAAAGAAAACTTACAAGTCGCAAATTTATTTCATTCACAGCCTAACTGATTCTCAACGTGTAGCGAGTATTTTGAACTTGTAATAAATGACGAAGTTTGTGGATAAAACTGTTCTACACGTACACGTACAAGTTACAAGTTCATTTTCTCAACCTCTCTATATTTTACCAACACATTGTATAGAAATGACGCATGGAATAAAAGCAAATATAAATTGAGCATCTTTGTCATATACACAATACACTCGCTCATCCTCTAAATACATACCAAATTTAAGGAACTACCTCAAACAAAAGATGAAAAAAAGCATTGTTATGCAGTGTAAAAGAACGAAGATTCCATTCCTGGCAGCGAGAAAAATGTCATAGGTTTCATTGCATGTGATGATTTTTTTATTAGCTCACCTGAGCCGAAGGCTCACAAGGTGAGCTTATAGGATGGCCATGATCCGGCGTCCGTCCGTCCGTCCGTCGTCCGTCGTCCGTCCGTCCGTCCGTCGTCCGTCGTCCAAAATTTCAAAGATCTTCTTCTCTGAAACTGCTTGGCCGATCTAGTTGAAATTTTATGCGGAGCCTCTTTGGGTAGTGGCATTTTAAATTTGATCGCGAAATCCAGGTCACATGACCAAGATGGCCGCCACGCCCATATATGGTAAAAACCACTCAAAATTCTTCTTCTCCAGAACCGGTGGACCGATTTCCACGAAACTTGGTATGTAGCATTGAGGACTTCAGCCCATCACAGTTTGATAAAATGATGACCCTTGGATGACCTTGACCTATTTTACGGCAAGGTCAAATGTGGAAACAGGCTTTTACATGGGAAAAAGTGAAAACTATGGATTTTTTTGAAAACTATTGCAGCCTGAGGCCTGAAAAGTAGTAGATGCAAACAACTAATGGAGTAGATGAAGGTATGTGATTAATTTAGGTCAAGGTCATCTCTTGACCTTGGCCAGTCTGTCGTCCATTCACACTTTTCAAAGATCTTCTTCTCTAAAACTGCTGGGCCAATCAAAGTGAAATTTTATGTGGAGCATCCATGGATAGGGGAGATGGAAGTTTGATCGCGAAATCCAGGTCACATGACAAAGATGGCTGCCACGCCCATAAATGGTAAAAAACCACTCAAAAATCTTCTTCTCCAGAACCGGCAGGCCGATTTTCATGAAACTTGGTATGTAGCATTTAGGACTCCAGCCCATCATAGTTTTATAAAATGATGACCCTAGGATGACCTTGACCTAATTTACGGCAAGGTCAATTTTGGAAAAATAGGCTTTTACATGGGGAAAAGTGAAAACTATGGATTTTTTGAAAACTATTGCAGCCTGATGCCTGAAAAGTGGTAGATGCAAACAACTAATGGAGAAGATGAAGGTATGTGATTGATGAAGGTCAAGGTCATCTCTTGACCTTGGCCAGTCTGTCGTCCATACACACTTTTCAAAGATCTTCTTCTCTGAAACTGCTGGGCCAATGAAAGTGAAATTTTATGTGGAGCATCCATGGATAGGGGAGATGGAAGTTTGATCGCGAAATCCAGGTCACATGACCAAGATGGCTGCCACGCCCATAAATGGTAAAAAACCACTCAAAAATCTTCTTCTCCAGAACCGGCAGGCCGATTTTCATGAAACTTGGTATGTAGCATTTCGGACTCCAGCCCATCATAGTTTTATAAAATGAGGACCCTAGGATGACCTTGACATATTTTACGGCAAGGTCAATTTTGGAAACATAGGCTTTTACATGGGAAAAAGTGAAAACTATGGATTTTTTGAAAACTATTGCAGCCTGATGCTTGAAAAGTGGTAGATGCAAACAACTGATGAAGTAGATGAAGTTATGTGATTAATTTAGGTCAAGGTCATCTCTTGTCGTCCATACACACTTTTCAAAGATTTTCTTCTCTGAAACTGCAGGGCCAATCAAAGTGAAATTTTATGAGGAGCATCCATGGGTAGGGGAGACAAAAGTTTGATCGCGAAATCCAGGTCACATGACCAAGATGGCTGCCACGCCCATAAATGGTAAAAACCACTCAAAAATCTTCTTCTCCAGAACCGGCAGGCCGATTTTCGCGAAACTTGGTATATAGCATCTGGGACTCCAGCCCATCATAGTTTGATCAAATGATGACCATAGGATGACCTTGACCTATTTTACGGCAAGGTCAATTTTGGAAACATAGGCTTTTACATGGGAAAAGGCGAAAACAATGGATATTTTGGAAACTGTTGCAGTCTGAGACCTGGAAGTTGCTAGATGCAGACAACCAATGGAGTTAATGAAGGTAAGTAAGGTCATTTCTTGACCTTGACCCAAAGTCATTTAAATATCAAAATTAAAATTATGGCTTTCTCATAAATCACTGGGTTTGGAAACTATTGCAGCCTGAGACCTGAAACTTTGCAGATGCAGACAACTTATGAATTCAATAAAGGTGTGTGAGTATTCATGGTCAAGGTCATTTCATGAGGACTTAATACTCCAAGATCAGGCTTCAGGTGAGCGTTCTCAGGACCAATGGTCCTCTGGTTTTTCATAGCGATAAGTGATCGCGAAATCCAGGTCACATGACCAAGATGGCCGCTATGCCCATATATGGTAAAAACCACTCAAAAATCTTCTTCTCCAGAACCGGCAGGCCGATTTTCATGAAACTTGGTATGTAGCATTTGAGACTTTAGCCCATCATAGTTTGATAAAATGATGACCCTAGGATGACCTTGACCTAATTTACGGCAAGGTCAATTTTGGAAACATAGGCTTTTACATGGGGAAAAGTGAAAACTATGGATTTTTTGAAAACTATTGCAGCCTGATGCTTGAAAAGTGGTAGATGCAAACAACTGATGGAGTAGATGAAGGTATGTGATTAATTTAGGTCAAGGTCATCTCTTGACCTTGGCCAGTCTGTCGTCCATACACACTTTTCAAAGATCTTCTTCTCTGAAACTGCAGAGCCAATCAAAGTGAAATTTTATGTGGAGCATCCATGGATAGGGGAGATGGAAGTTTGATCGCGAAATCCAGGTCACATGACCAAGATGGCTGCCACGCCCATAAATGGTAAAAAACCACTCAAAAATCTTCTTCTCCAGAACCGGCAGGCCGATTTTCATGAAACTTGGTATGTAGCATTTAGGACTCCAGCCCATCATAGTTTTATAAAATGATGACCCTAGGATGACCTTGACCTAATTTACGGCAAGGTCAATTTTGGAAACATAGGCTTTTACATGGGGAAAAGTGAAAACTATGGATTTTTTGAAAACTATTGCAGCCTGATGCCTGAAAAGTGGTAGATGCAAACAACTAATGGAGTAGATGAAGGTATGTGATTGATGAAGGTCAAGGTCATCTCTTGACCTTGGCCAGTCTGTCGTCCATACACACTTTTCAAAGATCTTCTTCTCTGAAACTGCTGGGCCAATGAAAGTGAAATTTTATGTGGAGCATCCATGGGTAGGGGAGACAAAAGTTTGATCGCGAAATCCAGGTCACATGACCAAGATGGCTGCCACGCCCATAAATGATAAAAACCACTCAAAATCTTCTTCTCCAGAACCGGCAGGCCGATTTTCATGAAACTTGGTATGTAGCATTTAGGACTCCAGCCCATCATAGTTTTATAAAATGAGGACCCTAGGATGACCTTGACATATTTTACGGCAAGGTCAATTTTGGAAACATAGGCTTTTACATGGGAAAAAGTGAAAACTATGGATTTTTTGAAAACTATTGCAGCCTGATGCTTGAAAAGTGGTAGATGCAAACAACTGATGAAGTAGATGAAGTTATGTGATTAATTTAGGTCAAGGTCATCTCTTGACCTTGGCCAGTCTGTCGTCCATACACACTTTTCAAAGATTTTCTTCGCTGAAACTGCAGGGCCAATCAAAGTGAAATTTTATGAGGAGCATCCATGGGTAGGGGAGACAAAAGTTTGATCGCGAAATCCAGGTCACATGACCAAGATGGCTGCCACGCCCATAAATGGTAAAAACCACTCAAAAATCTTCTTCTCCAGAACCGGCAGGCCGATTTTCGCGAAACTTGGTATGTAGCATCTGGGACTCCAGCCCATCATAGTTTGATCAAATGATGACCATAGGATGACCTTGACCTATTTTACGGCAAGGTCAATTTTGGAAACATAGGCTTTTACATGGGAAAAGGCGAAAACAATGGATATTTTGGAAACTGTTGCAGTCTGAGACCTGGAAGTTGCTAGATGCAGACAACCAATGGAGTTAATGAAGGTAAGTAAGGTCATTTCTTGACCTTGACCCAAAGTCATTTAAATATCAAAATTAAAATTATGGTTTTCTCATAAATCACTGGGTTTGGAAACTATTGCAGCCTGAGACCTGAAACTTTGCAGATGCAGACAACTTATGAATTCAATAAAGGTGTGTGAGTATTCATGGTCAAGGTCATTTCATGATGACTTAATACTCCAAGATCAGGCTTCAGGTGAGCGTTCTCAGGACCAATGGTCCTCTGGTTTTTCATAGCGATAAGTGATCGCGAAATCCAGGTCACATGACCAAGATGGCCGCTATGCCCATATATGGTAAAAACCACTCAAAATTCTTCTTCTCCAGAACCGGCAGGCCGATTTTCATGAAACTTGGTATGTAGCATTTGAGACTTTAGCCCATCATAGTTTGATAAAATGATGACCCTAGGATGACCTTGACCTAATTTACGGCAAGGTCAATTTTGGAAACATAGGCTTTTACATGGGGAAAAGTGAAAACTATGGATTTTTTGAAAACTGTTGCAGCCTGATGCCTGAAAAGTGGTAGATGCAAACAACTAATGGAGTAGATGAAGGTATGTGATTGATGAAGGTCAAGGTCATCTCTTGACCTTGGCCAGTCTGTCGTCCATACACACTTTTCAAAGATCTTCTTCTCTGAAACTGCTGGGCCAATGAAAGTGAAATTTTATGTGGAGCATCCATGGGTAGGGGAGACAAAAGTTTGATCGCGAAATCCAGGTCACATGACCAAGATGGCTGCCACGCCCATAAATGGTAAAAACCACTCAAAAATCTTCTCCAGAACCGGCAGGCCGATTTTCATGAAACTTGGTATGTAGCATTTAGGACTCCAGCCCATCATAGTTTTATAAAATGAGGACCCTAGGATGACCCTGACATATTTTACGGCAAGGTCAATTTTGGAAACATAGGCTTTTACATGGGAAAAAGTGAAAACTATGGATTTTTTGAAAACTATTGCAGCCTGATGCTTGAAAAGTGGTAGATGCAAACAACTGATGGAGTAGATGAAGGTATGTGATTAATTTAGGTCAAGGTCATCTCTTGACCTTGGCCAGTCTGTCGTCCATACACACTTAAAAAATTTCAAAGATCTTCTTCTCTGAAACTGCAGGGCCAATGAAAGTGAAATTTTATGAGGAGCATCCATGGGTAGGGGAGACGAAAGTTTGATCGCGAAATCCAGGTCACATTACCAAGATGGCTGCCACGCCCATATATGGTAAAAACCACTCAAAAATTTTCTTCTCCAGAACCGGCAGGCCAATTTTCGCGAAACTTGGTATGTAGCATCTGGGACTCCAGCCCATCATAGTTTGATCAAATGATGACCATAGGATGACCTTGACCTATTTTACGGCAAGGTCAATTTTGGAAACATAGGCTTTTACATGGGAAAAGGCGAAAACAATGGATATTTTGGAAACTGTTGCAGTCTGAGACCTGGAAGTTGCTAGATGCAGACAACCAATGGAGTTAATGAAGGTAAGTAAGGTCATTTCTTGACCTTGACCCAAAGTCATTTAAATATCAAAATTAAAATTATGGTTTTCTCATAAATCACTGGGTTTGGAAACTATTGCAGCCTGAGACCTGAAACTTTGCAGATGCAGACAACTTATGAATTCAATAAAGGTGTGTGAGTATTCATGGTCAAGGTCATTTCATGATGACTTAATACTCCAAGATCAGGCTTCAGGTGAGCGTTCTCAGGACCAATGGTCCTCTGGTTTTTCATAGCGATAAGTGATCGCGAAATCGAAGGGTGTGTGTGTGTAATAATAATAATAATGATAATTATAATAATAATAATAATAATAATAATAATAATAATAATAATCTCTATACTTATAGAGGATAACGTATTTAGCACAACGGCCAGTCTTCTATACGGTCCTCTAGTGAATACAGACATTGATTATTTTCGGACCTTTGTTTATTATTATTCGGACTTGTTCATATAAGACATGCGATGTTAGTGATGCTATATTTTGTTTTGGGAGAAGAGAAGCCAGTGCTTGCCTTACATAATGCTGAGCGCCAAGCAAGGTAGCCACTGGTACCATTTTTAAAGTCTTTGGTATCACCAGGCCCGGGATCGAACCCACGACCTCCCGCTCCCGAAGCGGACGCTCTAACCATTACGCTATCGGAATCGATAGTGTGTTTGTGTGTGGGGGGGACTCTTTGGTAACTGATTGGATGTGATGGCTACTTAAAACGAATTTCAATGTCGGTTCTAAACAGTATGCGACACACATATAAGCTAACCTCTGGTTAAAATCTTCTGGTGCAAGAGGCTCATATTGGTTAATGCCATCATATGATATGAGCTGCGACGCGAGAAAACGGATATTCCGGGTTTCCAACCAGGTCCGGCATGAACCGACCTGTAGTCAGAGAAGAAGGCTGGAAGCTTAAAGTTTCTAAATAAAATGGAATAGGACCCTGTAGCGAAAAAAGGCGCTAGTCAGCTGTGTTTACCGCACGGTTGATCTGCGCCTTTATATTCGCATATTATGAAAAATCCATTTTCCTCATGACGCGGTTCATGTGTTTCCTCACGACAAGATGAATGTCAAGCCTAGACAACAGCGACAATCAGCTTAGAATTGTCTGGTTGTTCATTAAGTTTTTAAACCATGCCTCAAACGATGTTGTAAAAGTCTGACATAATTAATTATAAACAGCTGAGACTTTCTCAAAAAGTGGGCAAAATTTGCTAGTCACGGACCGGGTTGAACTCTAGCTCGCTAAGGACAAGGATAGACAAGACAAATACATGTATATAGTATGCATGTTCCAGTAAACATTATTTTTTGCACATTTGCGAGAGAGAAAAAATATCACTTTAATTCAAGACTCTATTTAAAGGAAAGCCCTTAAAGGCAATGCCATTTACTGAAACTGCTTATGAATTTCGCCAGACATACTGAATTAGGCTGAGACATTTTAGAAACGCACCACTTACTAAATGTTGTATCTTTGTGAGGTCTCAAAGTTTTCAATTATTGGTGATACCTATAAAACATCATATCAATGTGGCTTCGATATAAAAAATCACAACGGCAGCACCATGAATCAAACTCACAGAGATGCTTATTATGAGCGAAAACGTTTTTTTTTTCAATGAATATGCATTTTCGGAAGCTTGAGAAAGGACAAAATCAAACCAGGAATTCTTTTGCCTCTGTGTACGACATTATCGTAGCAAATGGCGTCTTTAATTTCTAACGTTGACTTGTCGTTTCTCGACAACGAAATGCATACAATCAAACTATTTTGGTGTCAGAAGACGGACTACAATATGTGTCATTGTAAAAAAAAAAAAAAAAAAAAAAAAAAAAAAAAAAAAAAAAAAAAAAAAACATCAGAAAAACATGTCCGTGCAATGTAAACCCCTTAAACTCCACTTTTATATGGTAAAACTGGGGTATGCTGCGAGGCGGTTCTAACTTGTACCCACAATTTATGTTTTGAGCGAAAATAAGAAAAATATCAAATATTTTCCACTCAAATTTTCAATTTTTACAACTTAAGAAAAATCCGTATATTACATGGGCGTGTTTTCGTAATGAGAATCACGACATTATCGTATGAAACGTACCCGTAATATAAGCCTGACGTAAACAAAGAAAAGAAAAAGCTGCATCCGTAAGCAATTATAATTTTTTTCAGTTAGTTAAGACCTAAGGCTACAAGCCGATGCCATATGTTTGCAAATCAAAAACAAACCTTCGTATTTTAGGTACAATTTACCGAAAAATCCCTAACGTCATGATAACGTCAAAAATAACAGAGCTTTTAATACCATATTTACATCAAATCCTTGTACATGTAAACGTCTTCAGGTACGATATACAACCATAGGCTCTAGCATTTGAAAAAGTGGTGCGTCTTTAAAGTGGCTCAGTATAGTTAAATCTACAATAATTTACTGAGATCCATTCGCAGTAATTCTAATAATAATTAATGTATATATACGAGTTCGTATAGCGTTTTTTAACATTACTTAAAAAAATAATTAAAAAAAAAAGATGTAGACTTGTCCAGTGTCCCATTTAGTTTCAGAAAACTATTGTATGTATTGTCATTGAAAAGAAGGTCAAATAAACTCTTGCACGAACATGTGTGTAGTGCTTACATTAGAGAGTCATGTTTATTTAAACCAATTTGCGAAGGTACCAAATTATCTAAAGGCAGTGACGTAATAGATATCATTTTGACAGTTTCCCAAATAATAATTATTTCATATACGCCAATTTAAAACTCTAACGTTTCTATAGTTTTCATATCTATGTATCCTTAAAAACACAGAAACACAGATACAGTCAAATCGTTAAAGATCCATCTGCGTATTAAGTCAGTTGAGGCGAAAGCTGGTGAATTAATTTTGTCTCGTTAAGAAGTAGCCCAATGGTATGCAAATGATAACAGCACTAAGAAAAAGCGAACCAGTATAATTATAAAGTACTGTCAGTAAGATACTCGAAACCACCATACTTGTCGTAAGGGCCCACCTCAGGTCATTAATGAATTGGCGTACTTTCCACATCATCATAAAAACAACAAGGAAAATAAAAGCAACTCCAATAAGATCGCCAGATGTTTCCGCCGTCATTGTCGTAGAATGTACTTCTGCTGGTTGTATTGACGATTCTGCAAGAGACAGCAAACAAAATATTCACATACATTACAAAAACATGTAGATTTTTTCAAAGTAATAAAAATTGAAAAATAGATTTTTTTTTCTTATTTTCGCGCAAATATACAAGTGGGGAATAAAGGGGTTTATTATATATCTATAAATAGACAGTATTTCAGACAATGCTTTCAACCCATTGCATATTTTGTCATATTCTATGACCTGGGGTTTTTCCCATTAAATATATGTTGCTAAATTTAGAACACTGTATCATTCATGGAAATGTACATTGATTGATTTCTTGCAGTCCTGCTGATGAACTACAGATGATATTTACTACTGCTTAATAAATTTGAATTAAGACTTTATGTCCCAATGAACATTTTTTTCAGTCATGTTGCTAGTATATACATGTTAGCTGTTGAAAACAATCCATTTTCAGATGAAAAATATTTTTTTCTGCTGATTCTTTTTAAAAGTTTTGTATTAAAAGAAAGTGTTATACAATAAAACAATTGTTGACTATTGAGTCATTGAATATGATGTGATATCCAACAGACAATACCAATATTGACCTCGGCTTCGCCTCGGTCAATATTGGTAGTCTCTGTTGGATATCACATCATATTCAATGACTCAATAGTCAATAATTGTATAATATATTTTACGGACATATTTTTCTGATGAAGGATGCTGTTATATAATATGATATATATAATTAAATCATTTACTTGTAATCAAAGGGGAGTAACTTTGTAATATATATTTCATCTTATGATATTCATCTGTTTCTAGAATTTATAGAATCTAGAACTTGACAGAAGTGTGTCATTGATTATTTTTATAACTATTTTATAATAAGAAGTTACGTATTAGCACATTATAGAAGCTTCTGGTTGAATCTGTGTGATTCGAACTGGTTGATCTATTATTGTCACCATATAATAGAAATAATACATTTTTTATATCTTCTAGAAAAATATCTTTCAATTAAAATAGTCTGGTACATTGAAGAGAATTCTTCATGACCTTTTTTGTCAATGTTACCTGACCATTTGACAGAACAAAACAGATTTGTCTGTACTGAACGGTTTATTATATAATTTTCTAGAAGGTAGTAGATTGTCCTCATATGTATATATACAGGTCTCCATCCAGGCTCAAGCATTCAGAAATTTGAAGTAAGTTAATGCTTGTTTCACTAGTGTTTTGAATTAGAATAATACTGTTTATTAAATACATCTTGTGCTCATATTCTGGAAACTGGATTGAGGATATATCTGTGAATTGACATTTTGAGAGACAAGGACTTATTTAGATATTTAAATTGTAAGTTATTTATTTACTTATTTATTCATTTGTTTGTATGTATTTACTGCATTTATTTGTTTATTTGTTTGATTAAAATTGTTAAGTTTAAATTACTTGGTTGTTTTTCGCTGTACCTGTGCTGTCTTGTTACGCTTGCTCGTAACAAGACAACACAAATGCGCGAGCATCGTCACATTAAAATGTAAGAGAAGGTATAAATTAGCACAATAATTGAAAGATAGGTCAACAAATGAGTCAGAAATACGTGCTTTCATCAGGAAAACATGTTCGTGAAATACATGTATATACACCTTATATCCTACTTTTTTTAGTAAAATTGGGGTTTACATGGGTATACCAATTTTTCTTATTTTTGATCCAAAACACAGATTGTGGGTACTAGTTAGAATCGCCTCGGCGAGGCGGTCCTAATGTGTGCCCACAATATATGTTTTGAGAGAAAACATTAAACAATCAAAAATTTTCCAATGATATTTTCATTTCTCCTTCTGAAAAAAAAAAAAAAATCTCTGTATATTGCACGGGCACATTTTTGTAATGACTTATATACATACTTTAAGAAAGGTAAATGTAAATATCAGGAAATGGTGCAACCCTATCCGAGTGTATGTAAAAATCTAGATCAGAAATGATAAAACGCTCATGATAGGTTCTGAGAGAAATTGATTATATAGTTCTTGTAAATGATTCTTACGAATAGAAGAAAACCTTACCTCATATGACTATCTATCGTTTCTTTCCAAAACTGTACCAATAAACCATTTATCGACGAAGAAATGTCTGTGTTATCTTCACCCAATTATGAAGTATAGATCGATTGCCAAATGTTGTACCCGGCTACCTGTTATACCGACGGAAAAGGGAGCCAACTTACAATTTGTGGTTCTTAACAATGGAGGTATTCACTATTGATTGCGTTGGTCACTAACTTTGACATTTCTCGGGGAAAGCAAATACAACACGGAAGTAAAAAAGTTGAAAAACGCAACAGCAACCACAACAGCAAAATGATGATAGTAATAAAACTAAAATATCTATCTAACGAGGATTACATATTAGATTAGTGCTTATCTAACATATGGTCATCAACAGCGAAACATTAAAAAATCAACAGCAACAAACATTTAAAATATTCAACAGCATATATACAATATTTACAATCTGCCTATAACTAAGTTTTATCAATAAAAGAAGACGGTATCATGTACAATTAACCGTACCAAACTTTTGCCTTTAATTTACATATTTTTTGAAATTATACTACCTTCAAAAATTGTTTGTTGTATGGCATAGTGAAACATGCACAGCCCGGTCACAGTGCTGCAGCCCTCTACCTTCTGTACATCCAGGCCAAACACACCTGGAGAGACAGCAGCACCACAACAACATTATGAAAACACGACCATATGCATGTAATATACAGATTTTTCTCAAGTTGTAAAAATTGTAAATTTTCAGCAGAAAAATTGGAATATTTTCCTTATTTTTGCTCAAAACGTAGATTGTGGGTATACGTTAGAACCGCCTCGCCGAGGCGGTTCTAACGTGTACCCACAAACTATGTTTTAGAGCAAAAATAAGAAACATAGGTATACCCCTTCAAACCCCAGTTTTACTATATAAAAATGGGTTTAAGGGGGTATATAATACACGGACATGTTATCCTGATGAAGACCGCCCATACTCCATGTTATAAGTGTACGCCAAAAACTGTTTTTAATCACTTTTCCCTTCATTTCAAATATATAATTGACCTTCTGTACGGCCAGGCCAAACACACCTGGAGAGACAGCAGCACCACAACAACATTATGAAAACACGACCATATGCATGTAATATACAGATTTTTCTCAAGTTGTAAAAATTGTAAATTTTCAGCAGAAAAATTGGAATATTTTCCTTATTTTTGCTCAAAACGTAGATTGTGGGTATACGTTAGAACCGCCTTGCCGAGGCGGTTCTAACGTGTACCCACAAACTATGTTTTAGAGCAAAAATAAGAAACATAGGTATACCCCTTCAAACCCCAGTTTTACTATATAAAAATGGGTTTAAGGGGGTATATAATACACGGACATGTTATCCTGATGAAGACCGCCCATACTCCATGTCATAAGTGTACGCCAAAAACTGTTTTTAATCACTTTTCCCTTCATTTCAAATATATAATTGACCTTCTGTACATCCAGGCCAAACACACCTGGAGAGACAGCAGCACCACAACAACATTATGAAAACACGACCATATGCATGTAATATACAGATTTTTCTCAAGTTGTAAAAATTGTAAATTTTCAGCAGAAAAATTGGAATATTTTCCTTATTTTTGCTAAAAACGTAGATTGTGGGTACACGTTAGGCGAGGCGGTTCTAACGTGTACCCACAAACTATGTTTTAGAGCAAAAATAAGAAACATAGGTATACCCCTTCAAACCCCAGTTTTATTATATAAAAATGGGTTTAAAGGGGTATATAATACACGGACATGTTATCCTGATGAAGACCGCCCATACTCCATGTTATAAGTGTACGCCATTAACTGTTTTTAATCACTTTTCCCTTCATTTCAAATATATAATTTCTAACTTCAAAATTGTGTGTTGTATGACATTGAAACATGCATAGCCCCGCCGCGGCGCTGCAGCCTCTCCCAGCTGTACGGCCAGTCCACCGTGCACGGGAGAGACAATAACATAACGACAAGACCATCCATACCCTATGTTATAAGTTTACGCCATTAATAATTATATGAGTGAATATTATTTCTATGAAAACATAACAGTAATAACTACATTTTAAATGAGCCTTCGCGTGACAAAACCAACAATTTTGGGTTTTCGACGAGGTCCGACACAAACCGGCCTGTACAGTCTCAGCTGCAGGCTAGAAACTGAAAATTTTGGATGTAAAAAGAAGAGGGGTTGCACTGTCTGTGTATCGAAAACAAAGGCGCTGATCAGCTTCGCGGTAATCGCGAAGCTGGTCTGCTTCGCGGTAATCGCGAAGCTGGTCTGCACCTTACTTTTCGCATATGCAAATTGTTTGTTTTCTCATGCAGTGGCTCAAATGATATTTGCTATTCTTGCCAGTTAAAATCTTTGCCCAGAACTTTACCATTCTTACTTTCACTTGTATCGACAAAGGAAAACGACCAAATTCTCCATAAACCATGGCCAGTGGAATATTACTTTTCATTTTTAATATGACGTGCAAAAAGTCAAGGCGACTCTATCATAATAAGATTAAATGCATCATCCGTTTGCAATTCAGACATGCTCGCGGACACTTACGTCCATCGATGCAGCTATTGTGCTCAGACTAGTACATCCATCCTTATGTTAATTTACTGATTATTGTAAGAATTTAGTAAGTCACCAGGAAAACAAAACCCTAAAATATGTAAACCCCTTAAACCCCACTGAGGTCTGTAGTGGTATATCGTACGTATATTTTTCTTTAGTTTAGACATAAACAACAATCAGTCTATAATTGTGTAGATGTTCATTATAAATGAGCCACCTCGTGGGAAAACCAACAATGTGGTTTTCGAACAGGTCCGACACAAACCGGCCTGTACAAGTACAGAAGATAGCTAGAAGCTTGAAATTTCGGATTTAAGTAGAAGAGGAATTGAACTATCCGAGTAGCGAAAACAAAGACGCTGATCAGCTTCGCGGTCACCGCGAAGCTGATCTGCGTCTTTGTTTTCGCATATGCAGATTGTTGGTTTTCCCATGGGGCGGCTCAAATGCCTGAAACGATGCTGTAAAAATCTAGCATTATTGGTTACGAACAGCTGAGACTTTCTCCAAATGTGGGCAAAACTGTGCTAGTGGCCTGGTTGAACTTAAGTTTCATAAGTACAAGGAACGACAAGTTAAAATATATAGGCCTAATGACCGACAAAAGAAACCCGACACTTTTTGATGTTTTATAAGAAAAAAAAACATCCTTGGTCAGGGCCAAATAAGTTTTCATATATGATCTTGTCTGACTACTGGCTAGATATTTCAAAATCGATCTTTGTCACAAACATTTGTCACAAACTGTAGCATTGCAAAGTGTACTTTTAGCATTATTGGCTCGTGCAATGGCATGGTTCGATGGCTACATGTCAAAGTCTATACATGTGTAGTGTGATGATAGTCGGATATTTCGCCATCGTAATTCTTTTGAATTTCGTTATGCCTCGCCTGAATATGGACAAAGAAACCAAGCAATTGGGATGTTAACAGCCGGTATTTCTGTTAGACATGTTGCACGTAACATGAACTGTCACTGGAGTACGATTATCGATCTCCGGAATCGTTATCGACAGCAGGGGAATGTCAGCGACCGTCCAAGGAGTGGTCGTCCCCGTGTCACGACGCCGAATCAGGACAGGTACATTCAACTTACCCATGCTCGGGACCGTTTCCTGCCAGCAGCAGACAGTGGGTAATCATAACCGACACATCAACGAGCACACCGTGAGGCGGCGTTTACATGCATACGGCGTGCGATCCAGACGTCCGTATGTTGGAACCATATTGACTCATAGGCATAAACAAGCTCGTCTTGCTTGGGCTAATGCTAACTTACGTTGGACCCGCCAACAATGGGCAACTCTCCTCTTTACGGACGAGAGTAAATTCAACTTAAGTTATGCGGACGGTCGCGCTAGAGTGTATAGACGCCCTAGAGAACGTTATGCTCAGTGTTGCGTGGTAGAAGTGAACAGATTTGGAGGCGGTGGAGTTATGGTCTGGGCAGGTATAAGTCGGGACTTTAAAACTGATCTGCAAGCCAAGTTCTGCGGGTGTGTCAGGTGATTTTTCTCGGGGTACTCCCGTTTTCACACACAAGGGCGCTTGAACGCTAGGAATTATCGTGATAACATTTTACAGTCCATTGCTGTTCCATTCATAAGAAACAACGGTCTTGCTATACTTCAACAAGACCATGCCAGACCACATACCGCTCGCATCACAATGGATTTCCTACGTCAACAAGGTGTCAACGTTCTTCCTTGGCCAGCATATAGTCCCGATCTCAATCCTCTCGAACATCTCTGGGATGAGCTTGGACGCCGAGTCCATGCTCGCCCAGTTCAACCCCAGACTATCCGCCAATTGGAAATTGCGCTCAGTAAAGAATGGGCAGGCATTCCTCAGAACACTGTTCGCCGTTACGTTTTGTCAATGCGACGACGTTGTGAAGCTGTAACTGGTGCGTTAGGTGGCCACACCCGCTATTGAGGTCTCTAACCATTTCTCTGTGGTGTATCTCTAAGCTAATCGTGCGATTTCATTCCTGGGACAGTTATTCTCCAATTCAATACATCATTAACTCTAAAAATTAGGTTTGTGAATTTTGTAAACGACCCCTACCTTTAATCTTACTTAATTACTGATAGTCGTTTGATTGAAAAAAAATTAATTGTTTTCATGAAATGGTAGAAAAATGATTTGTCTTAAATGTGGTATAAACCAGATTTCCATTGTGCACTTGTTTAACGGATTCCCCCCCCCCCCCCAAGTAAGTGTCGGATTTCTTTTGTCGGTCAGTATATAATAAGTTTGTGTCAATACAAATGAGACATTTTTTTTAAACAAAACGTGTGTTGGCTAGAAATTTGGACTAGTATATCAGTGTATACACACAGATTCTGAACAGGATTAAGAGTGCGGTCATCTAATAATGTTAACATATATCACATAAATTAAACGTACGAGTATAGCTCATTTTTGACCTCAGACGCGTCAAAAGATAGACGAAAAAAAGTACAAGTAGGCAAAGATCAGGAAAAGGCGCAATCAGAAAAAGACTCCCACTCCAAAAACCAAGGTGGGAAAAAACCAAACTAACAATCAGGCACTTATACCATGAAAACACTTCGTAAGCCGAATGAGCAGCTATTTTCCCAATAGGTGGCCACTCAGTTACCTTAACTTAACTAAAAATATGCAAACATACATAAGGCGCCAACAGCACAAAAATATTTTAAACACCAAGACATAAAACAAAAAGAACCACCACAGAAGTATCGACTTGGAACGATCAGTAACACAAAGTTACTGGCGGGTTTAAATCGATTTTACACGGCCGTAACCTCACCCTCAGCTTCTGCAGTGGTTCACTCTACATAGTAGCACGTGAAACAGATTGTAACAGTCCCAATACTTACTGTTTCCAACCATGTGCAAATGTAACGGTAAACTTGAGGGATTTCATACTGTGCTACTTCATGGACTCATCCATCATTTGACACGTCTGTAGTCAAAATCGAGCTAAACACTGTAAGTGCCCAAAACATGATAAGCTCGCGCCGATCTACCCGTCGTGTACCCAAAATCAATGTTTTAAGCAAAACAAGAAAAATATTAAATATTGTCTACTGAAAATTTTCAATTTTTACAAATTCGAAAAAAAAAAAACTGTTTATTACATGGGCTTGTTTTCGTATTGAAGATTGCGCTGACCTAACCGTCGTCTTGATTCGTGTAACAAGAGGAACGTGACACACTTCTCCAATTAAAGTCTAGACGGGGCTTCGAAGTGGAGCCAGAAAGACATTAATTTAAGCTTTAAATACCATTTCATTGAAATTGGATACTTCATTTTCCGATGATAGTAATGATAAGTTAAAGTCAGAGGAATGTCACATATAGAGGATCATACACGAGTGGTCATTTCATATGAAATTTATTAAACGAGCCTTTGGCATTACTGAAATTTTGCAAATCAACAGGGTAGTCAATACAAAGACTAGTATTATCTAAATGGAACCAAATATGTTAAACATTGGTAAGAAAATGAATCTCAACCGATAATAAATTTCTGATTTCTCAGAATATCCTCGCTGATCTTAAAGGTCCAAAAAGAAAATATAACCTGCACTATGGATGATGTACGGGGAGACTTTTTAGGGCCGCCACATGGCACAACACCAGCTGCTGTAATAGCAAATAAAAATTAAAACTGAGATCCTTTAAGAGCACGAAGACATTTATGAGAAAGGGGATGGGCCATACCCCCGTTTCGACTACTAAAGTCTCGTCAGTGACCCTTAAGATTTGGCAACATGGAGCCAAAGAGAATTACTGAAATTTTGCAAATTCTAACAGGGTAGTCAATACAAAGACTAGTAATTTCTAAATGGGAGCAAACATGTTAAACTTGCTCTACCAACGAGACAGGCCAAGCAGTGGCATTATTTTGAAATAAAGTGGTTCTTGAAACACAAGCAAAGACATAATTCTGACATAAACCGTGTAAACCTAAGGTCTATGACTGGCATACATTAACCCCGATTAGACGGATATTAACAGACGGACTACTAGAATTTCAAATTAAGCTATCTTATAGCTTTTTCGTTTTTTGCGTCTTTCGGCTGGTGAAAAACAATAAGAAACTTTATTGGAGTTCAAATGAATAAGTTTTGAATGTCAAAACGCAATATTTATGTACTTTTGAAACGGTAAGTTCATGTTATTCACTTTTTCGTTTTTGATTCCCACAATCTGTGCTCAACATATCAAACGTCAAACCTCTTTTATAGCTAATCTTGTGAGCTTCAGGTGAGCTAAAATCGTTCTAAGTTAAAAGCTACAAGTAGGCAATGATCAGGAAATGGCGCAATCAGAAAGACATTCCCACTCCATAAACCGAGGGATGGGAAAAAACTTAAATGGCACTTAGGTGCTTATACCAAGAAAACATATCGTAAGCGGAGTAAGCAGCTGTTCCCTAATAGGCGGCCAATCAGTTATCCGAATTGAACTTAAATATTAAAACGTACATAAGGCTCAAACAGTACAAAAATTCGAATCCAAAACAACACAAAACAATCAGAACCACAACAGAAATATCGCCTTGGAACGATCAGTAATATAAAATTACTGGGGGAGGGGGGGGGGCTTAAACCGGCTTTACAGACACCTAACCGCACCCTCATCTTCTGCTGTGGATCACAATATTTAGTTAGTTGTTCGGTCCTTGTGATGAATCTCTAAGTAGTCAATGAATCATCAAGGAGAAACGAATAAATCATGATAATTACCCTGATGAGTCAAAAACGAGGACTCAACAGATTCAGTAAGCTGCCCGACGATGGAGA
Source organism: Rugalucina vietnamica (assembly GCA_964017185.1). Lineage (NCBI taxonomy): Eukaryota > Metazoa > Mollusca > Bivalvia > Lucinida > Lucinidae > Rugalucina > Rugalucina vietnamica. The sequence goes on from OZ024877.1 coordinate 50,940,775, forward strand.
TTCCTGGGCGCCGAATAACTTAATGAAAAAGCACAAGTAGGCAAAGATCAGGAAAAGGCGCAATCAGAAAAAGACTCCCACTCCAAAAACCAAGGTGGGAAAAAACCAAACCAACAATCAGGCACCCACACCACGAAAACATCTCGTAAGCCGAACGAGCAGCTATTTTCCCAATAGGTGGCCACTCAGTTACCTTAACTTAACTAAAAATATGCAAACATACATAAGGCGCCAACAGCACAAAAAATATTTTAAACACCAAGACATAAAACAAAAAGAACCACCACAGAAGTATCGACTTGGAACGATCAGTAACACAAAGTTACTGGCGGGTTTAAATCGATTTTACACGGCCGTAACCTCACCCTCAGCTTCTGTAGTGGTTCATAACATTTAGTTAGTTCTTCGGTCCTCGTGGTGAATCTCTAACTAGTAAATGAATCATCAAGAACAAACAAATAAATCATGATAAACATCCTGATGAATCAAAAACCAGGACTCACAGATTCAGTAAGCTGCCCGACGATGGAGATCCCTGGGCGCCAAATAACTTACTAACTCCGGAGCAAAAGACAAACACCAGTTGAACCCCGGTGGCAACAGACAAGATACTCCGGCCCAACCAACTAAAATGAATAGCTTTATGTCGGGGCCATCATAGAGTCTGACGCCCACCCAAAGGCGTGCAATTAAAAAAAGCAGCGTAGTTATCAACCATGATTGGGTTTAAAACTGAGCATGCACACTGTCGCATAACATTCAAGTTATAACCTATGTGTCTGTAACGTGTTATGATTTTTTTAACTAAAAAGAAAAATCATTCTTCCAATAAGTTTCTTAAATTTGTAAACCAAGTCACCATAAAATGCTGGTTCCGAAAGGCCCTCATATAAAAGCGTCTTTAGTCCAACAATAAATTTTGAAATCAACTGATAGTTTCTGCGATAAAATTTATAAAATGTTTTTCGAAGCTTATGCTACCGATACCCCTGCTGGAGAAGTTTGGCAGTTAAACATTTATTTCGCGCATTGAAGTCTGTAACATGATTGCAGACTCTAGCAACTCTAATAAGTTTCGAAATGTATACACAATACGAAGCACGGCGATGAACGTCACCATCCAAAAACGTAAAATTTACTATATCAAAATCAAAGTCATCGCATTTTTTATAAATCTTAGAAGTAACAAATCCATTTGCATAGAAAGATGTAAATCCAAAAAGGGTGCTTCGGTATCTGTGGTGTTGGCTTCATTCAACTTGTTGTTCACTAAGGTGGATAAATTTGATTGACCATGCCTTCAAAAATAAGGATTTTCAATGTTCAAAAGGTCATCGAGGTACCTAGAAGTCGAATTAAAGACCACGATAACATCAGCTTGATTGTCATGGTTAAGAGGATACATGGAATCTCTTTCGTGGCGGTATTAAAATAAATCAGCTATAAGAGGGATTGATTAGTAATCAGATGGTCAGTCAGTAGTGTGTAAGCTTTGCCTGGGGGCACAAGAAGCCCATCTATGTTCTTAGTTCCCAAGGCGGGGTCCATATTCCCACCGACAACTCTTGGAAAATATTAGAAAGCTATAGCATGATTCTCTCAATTACTACGTCTGCTGACAGCTTCTATTCGAGAATCACGCTCCAGTAGCATACATCACAAACAAAGTGGTTCTACTTGATCCAACATATAGTGATTATATCAGCTTTTTCACACGTCCCCTTTCTAATTAAAAAAGCAATCGAGTCTAATTAAAAATGTTGACAAGGCGTACTATTTCATTCAAATTGATTTGCAACACGAAGCCACAAAATTAAAAAGTCATGTTCGACAAATTTCAAACTATTCATTTTAGTTGGTTGGGGCCGGAGCTTCTTGTCTATTGCTTGGCCCACCGGGGTCCAACTGGTGTTTTTCTTTTGCTCCGGAGTTAGTAGGTTATTCGGCGCCCAGGGATCTCCATCGTCGGGCAGCTTACTCAATCTGTGAGTCCTTGTTTTTGATTCATCAGGATGTTTATCATGATTAATTTGTTTGTTCTTGATGATTCATTTACTAGTTAGAGATTCACCACGAGGACCGAAGAACTAACTAAATGTTATGAACCACTGCAGAAGCTGAGGGTGAGGTTACGGCCGTGTAAAATCGATTTAAACCCGCCAGTAACTTTGTGTTACTGATCGTTCCAAGTCGATACTTCTGTGGTGGTTCTTTTTGTTTTATGTCTTGGTGTTTAAAACATTTTTGTGCTGTTGGCGCCTTATGTATGTTTGCAAAATTTTTAGTTAAGTTAAGGTAACTGAGTGGCCACCTATTGGGAAAATAGCTGCTCATTCGGCTTACGAAATGTTTTCATGGTATAAGTACCTGATTGTTAGTTTGTTTTTTCCCACCTTGGTTTTTGGAGTGGGAGTCTTTTTCTGATTGCGCATTTTCCTGATCTTTGCCTACTTGTATTTTTTTTTCTCACGACGCGGCTCGTTTGATTGTGATTACTACCCTACTTCGAGCTTATAGATAGACTCGACCCATGACCACTCAGTAACATGCCTGTGTGTTAATCTTTTACACTTTTCCTGTATACTGACAATGTTTGTAAGCTTTTATTAACAATTGGTCAAGAAACTTCCGTTTACATTACCGAAAACTAAAGGCATTGAGTTGCGGTAAATACTTGTAGTGTGTGTGTGTGTGTGTGTGTGTGTGTGTTATTTCTTGTTGCGTCAAATTAAAGTAGAAAGTGCGTCGAGCTTCTGAAACATGTCGAGTAATATACAGTATACAAACAAACATATAACAAATGCGTTTAAAACTAACTGCACAATAGACGAACAACAGCCATTTCGATTATTTGTTTGGCGGTTGAAACACAAACTTTGGGTGACCGTTTTTTTTTTTAGGAAGCGTATATATAGTTCATGCATGTATGGCATTGTCACGAGAAAAAAACATTCTTGTAAACACTAAAAATACACTCAGTTTCATTTCAAATCCACTTTAAAGATCACTGGTTACTAGTACAAAAGTAATGCATAATCTTAATTAAATGAGTATTCCCCATTAAGTTGAACATAAAATTCTATCCGCAGCTAGCGGCTAGCTGAACCTGTTTAAACGCAGACTAGTTTTGGTGGCCGTGAATGGAATTATGACTATATTCTTTCGCACGACGAGGCAATGTTTAAATAATTACACGAGAAACGATAAGCATATTATATTTATATCAAGACACACTGTCCCTGAATGTTCATTTAATAAGTCAAAAAGGATGCTGTGAAATCCTTATTAACTACTGAGACTTTCTAAAGATTAAGGTCGCGTTTGGTACATGCGACCAGGTTGAACTAAAGCAAATTGTCATATTGTCAAAAGCAGAAAGTGTGTCGAGCTTCTGAAATATGTCGGACATTAAAGTGTAAAGGTCGTATGAACTAGTTCATGCACGTATGGCATCGTCATAAGGAAGCAAAACTTCTTGAAAACACTATAAAATCGCACAGTTACATTAATTTCTAATTCACTTTAAAGGTCACTACTAAAACAAGGCATAGTCAAATAAACCTTCCCCATTAAGTTGGACATACGTTTCTATCCATTGGCTAGCTGCAACTGTTTAAACGCAGATTAATTCTTATGGCCGGGATCGGAATCATGACGTTATTCTTTCAGCCGAGGATTTTGTCAAATAATTGAAAGGGTTAGTGCAAGAACGTGTCAGACTGTCTAATAAAAATAAACTGAGACCCTTTAAAAGCAGCGAACGTATTTATGAGAAAGGGGATGAGCCATACCGCGGTTTCATTTTTGTAATTTTCAAGAAAAACGAGAAAAACAAAATTTTTACAAAGGTTTAACAACCATTTGAAAAAAGTACCAGAGTATTGGTCTTAATAAATATACTAAAAAGCTAAAATGTCATGAAATTGCGTTGAACGATACGAGAGTAAATTAAAAAAAAAAATCATATATTTATGAAATTATTAATGCAAGAATGTGTCTAAGTCCAAACTCCCATTTTTACTGGAACTTTGTTAAAATACACCATTTTACAATGATGAGATTGCTCATTTGCCTAATGTGGATATATTGAGCCCCTTAAACCATATCAGAACAATTATCTTTACATCAGCAGATAGTAACATAGGTATACTCTTGCATTAAACACTATCATGCAATTTGTGGCAACTAACTAAATGTCATGAACCACTGCAGAAGCTTAGGGTGAGGTTAGGATCCTGCAAAACTGGTTTAAGCCCGCCAGCAATTTTATATTACTGATCGTTCCAAGGCGATACCTCTATGGTGGTTCTTATTGTTTTATGTCTTGGTGTTTTTGTGCTGTTGGCGCCTTATGTATGTTATCATATTTTTAGTTAAGCTTAGGTAACTGAGTGGCCACCTATTGGGAAAATAGCTGCTCATTCGGCTTACGAAATGTATTCATGGTATAAGTACCTTATTGTTAGTTTGGTTTTTTTCCCGCCTTGGAGTGAGAATCTTTTTCTGATTGCACCTTTTCTTGATCGTTACCTACTTGTACCTTTTTATGCATGTTCTTGCAATGAAAATGGACTTAGCATCCTTTGAAAAATTTTAAAACACATCAGAAAAGTCCCTAAAAGCCTATAATCAACGGGTCAATTTTTAAAACATGAAATTTAAACAAAGTTTTAAGCTGTATTATCGGATACACATATAAATTGTGTGACAAAGGATCTGGCAACGTTCCCAAATGCCAGCAGGTGGAGATAACTCTTAGCTTTTTTACCTACCCAAATATTTACAAGTTCTTACCCTGCTAATAATCATGGAGCAAAACTATAGATTTGACTGCAAACCAAATAAACCAAAGCAGAACTGGTGTATTAAACAAAGTATGGATAAATATTGTTTATTGTGCTGAGGAACACGATACAACGTTTCTTTCATACATCCGCTAAACTTTAAGGACGTTTTCAGCAAATGATAACCGACGTAAAGTGAGGTCTTTTCTAAAGTCCTTTAGTGTATTTTTTTATCGTTTTCGGTAATGAATACAAGAATTTCCGATCATATCAAGCCGGTTTTATCAGTAAAATAGCGGACAGTTGTGTACTTAGTCTTTTGAGTACACGCATCCCAAACCAGGAAGTGACCCCGAAACATCAAGCGAGAATACTGACCTGGGCATTGTCATTAATCGTATATCAAGAAGACAAATATACGTTTTCTTCAATTAAAGTCTAGCCAGAGCCATAAGCGAGAACTAGAAACACATTTTATTTGCATTTAAAACCAATTTAAAATAAGAACAACTCACTACCGATAATCTTACACCCAATAACAGTAATACATAACAAGTATGACGTAAATTCCTTACGAAAGTACTTGTACATAAATGTTGTTTTTAAGAATGACAGTTTAGGTATATAAAATTTATTGCATGCCTATCAGTGTAAGTTTTAAAGGCCACAACTATTTTTGACACATTTGGCAACTACATTTAATGTTCCTGTAAAAGGATCTTACACACGCGTATACTGGTTCTTTTAAAAATCGCGAACTTTTGAATTAATGGCAGCTGAAACATGGAATTAGCAAATACAACATTCTGACTCAAATAGACATTTATAAACTTTTACATACAATATTTCACTTTTTTCAAAGTTTCATATTCGTTACAGTGGTTGGACAAGTAACCATAGCGATAACGACATACGAGAACAATACTAAGTCTAAAGCAAACATACATGTAATCGTTAAGTTACAAAGAGACTACGTAAAGCTACAAGGATACTTGAGTGAACAGTTAATTTCAAATTATGAAAAAGGATCATTTCACCATGAAGTTGTTTTTGAGCTAAGAATCGCCTTGGTATGGCGAACAATAAGGGTCTCAATGTATTGGCTTGTGCTCTTTACACAAATTAATTAACAGTTCATATGCTTCGCTGGAATACGAACCGCCAACTCATTTGTTTTCCTCACCACGACTGCACTAAATATCCACGCTGACTGGTTTAAATCATAGTCATTTACCCTGTAATGCTTTCTTGATTTCGCGATACTTAAGCCAACCTTTCATTGTTTTCGCCAAAGCAAGAGCGTTCTTGATTTCAACGAATGATGGATCAAGAAAAGTCGTGTCTTTGAGTTTCTTTAGCACCTGTGTTAGTCCATAGACGGTCTCATGTTTAGTAGCAAGCAACAGGCTTCTCGAGCTCCACGTGATTCCCTCGGAGATCAATATTTCATAGGCAGTAGTGTCTTGTCTGTTACAAGCACGATTAAGAGCTCGAAGAGCGAGATCACATTTAATATCCCATTTGTCGGCAGCTTTGATATTGGCAATGACAGTCTCTAAAGTAGATAGTGAGTAACTTCGTTCGACAGCTGCTACTAAGCACGCCATGTTGAACACAAGTCCTTCTGTCTCCAGCCATTTTACGTAATCCGAGTCTCTGTACTCTAAAGCCCACACCAGTGACCGTGCTATATATGGGTTGTTTGACTGAAAACGATCCTTCGCTTTCAATGTTTGGATTACCGTTTCAACATCGCCCGTATACCATATTATGGCACAATAGAAACATCCTGGGCAAATATCACAGCCCTCGCTTTTCAACAATTCGTATAATGTTTTGTTTGCACGTTTGCTAGCGGCCATAAATGCTGCTGCAATAAACCTGTTTTCTACATCCCATCTGTCATTTCTCTTAAGCTCGTCGATTACACCATTTATTTTCGTAGACGACTCTCCAAGTTCTGCAAGGGCAGCGACTAATGTTGGAGTAGCGATGACTCCCTCCCCTCTAAGGAATTCACATAGTTTATCATTCCTGTCTTTCATAGCCAAAGCTAATGCCCATGCCAAATGATGTGACTCACAATCAAATATATCTGCTTGTTTTATTTTGGCTACTATGGAAACCACTTCATCAAAAGTACAATCGATTACTGCCCAATACACAGCTCCTTCGTTGATCTTGGCACCATTTGTTGACAAAATATCAACAACAGGTGCACAGTTTCGAAGCTGTGATTCTAATAATGCTCTTGATACATAGTAGTTATCAGCTTTCCACTTATTTTCCTTTCTCAATTGTTGAATTACAGCTGAGACCAGACTGGCATCCGCCTTTTGCGCCGCAAAGTATAAGAAGTGAACGGTAGGTTTAAGACCATTCGATTTTAATATGTTGAATACTTTTAGATCACTATGTCTCATGGAAAGTCCTAGAGACATTTGTATATATCCATCATCAAGGATAAAAGTGTTCGTCCTTTTTAAGTCATCTATAATCCTCAAAACTAACTCTGATTTAATACTGGTATTTTCAACAGCTTTGACTAGACACAAAGGAGTAACATGCACATCGTCATCAGTTAATTGAACATATAATTCAAGTTTATTTGACGAGCAAACTGCTGCTAACAATTCTTCTTTCACCTGACATTTCCAACACTGATAGTCATACTCAGAGCTATGGTCGTAACAAATGAGATATTGATATACTTTATCGAAAAACAGTGTGTTTGATTCCGCTTTCGATAATAAATGATAGAGGAATCCGTGTACCCCTGCACTTTTTAACGTCACACCAACACTGAAGAAATCTCTGAACATTTCCTCACTGTCCAATAACTGTTTCAGAATTTCATCTACAAAACCGCTACATGCAAACGCTGGTTGCATAGCTATATTCTCCGCGTTGCGTTCATGAACTACTTCCTGGATGCAGCGTTTTGCAAGATGGTCCATATGTTCATTTCCTATTGCAACTTCGGAATCAGTTCGGTAGGTATCTAGTCTGACACATTGGCATAAAAAGTCAAGTGTGCAGCTATTTAATAGAAGTACTGGACATTCCATCAACATGTAGCGAGCAACAGCTTCGTAAATGGTATTGTGAAGAAACCTTATGCATCCATTGAATTCGTGTATGTAAGACCCTTTCAGTGACTCGATACTATTCCTCGTTGCTTGGGCTATGTTTTCTATGGTCACATTATTACCAAACTGTTCTGATATTTGTTGTAGCATATGTTTAGACTCTCCGGACATGGTTGAGAAGTTTAATTCTTTACGCCGTAAGCAATTGGACGAACAAAACACATACAACAGTGCTATCACACTGTTTTGGTCGAGGACCTTTATACTACTATCAAGAAATAGTTTAAATGATGGTTTGAAAGATTCAGCTTTTAGATATGGACTCTTTTCATCACTTGCAAACAATTGGCAACATAACGGAAATCCAAATTCTGTATGTTGCGACACGCAGTGTTCCTTTTCCTGCACTTCCATATTCCTGCCAAACCGCTTTAACTGGCATTCAAGGATTTCTCGCTTTTCAAATTTAGAAAGTTCACCAGAATGCAGTTTTACCCTGTCTGCAAACACACTGAAACCATTTAATTCATGGCTAAACTCTAGCATAATATGCATCCTTGATGCAATAATTATTCTTATTTTCCGACCACTTTTTAACGAGTCCAACGTTTCTAAATAATCTCTCCATTTAAGAAGTTTAGTCTTGTCAGCGTTGTGCTTGCCAAATATGTTGTCAATAAGAATCAAATCTACGTCATCGGGTTTCACATCTCTTATGTCACTCGGTTTACATATCAATGCACATTTGTCAAGACTTGTAATCCCTCGATCGATGAGGGCTTTTGCAAGTTGATAAGCACAAACTGTTTTTCCTTCACCGGCTGCTCCGAAGATAACTACGGAGTATGATGTTATTAGGTAGTCCAGTGCTTTCTTTATTTTGCTCGTGAGTGTAACATGTGAGCGACATTGGTATTCGTAGTTTGTTTTGAATAGTTCTGAAAATAGAAATATAAAGAATAAACAGTACGGAAGTTGGAATGGAATTTGTTAACATGCCTTCCTTTAGACTTTATGTTCTATCCAACGGCTTTCTGTCATATCGGGACAATGTAACTACATCCTTGGCAGTTAAGTAGTTCTATGAAAAGGAATGTATCATGAAAATTGATAAAACATCATGGAAGTAGGCTGTGTCACTCCGACGATCTGGTCTGAAGTCTGAAGTTTTACCACTTAGCCCACGCAAGCTTTAAATACAAAAAGGTACAAGTAGGCAAAGATCAGGAAAAGGCGCAATCAGAAAAAGATTCCCACTCCAAAAACCGAGGTGGGAAAAAACCAAATTAACAATCAGGTACCTATACCATGAAACACACCGCAAGCCGAATGAGCAGCTATTTTCCCAATAGGAATACTGACACACTAAAATATATTTCGGTATAAGCCATATCAGACACTTCGGTTTGGAGTTGCATCTTGTTTATATATTTTACATGTCAATCGTTAAATGGATATATTCAATTTCACATATGCACACAACGTGCAAAATCTTAAAGCTGTCGTCAACTCACAAAATGAAGTCTGTTTTGGTGCTATATTTCCAAAGACATACATGTATAATTAATTTTTGTTGCTGTGTTGTACATGTATAATATCTTAAAATGTCTAGCTGTACGCAAATATATGAGCATGTGCGTGAAAAAATCAACAATGTGGGTTCTTACCAGGTCTGACACAAACCGACCTGTACAGTCACAGAAGATGGCTAGAGGCTTGAAATTTTGTATTTAACTAGAAGAGGAATTGTACTATCAGTGTAGCGAAAACAAAGGCGCCGATCAGCTTCGCAGTTACTGCGAAGCTGATCTGCGCCTTTGTTTTCGCCTATGCAGATTGTTGGTTTTCCCATGCGGCATCTCATATGGTTTTGCATGCACTTTGCTTTGTTCTTTTGGTCAGTAAGGTTCATCCAGAGTAGCGCCCAATGGTGGCTAGGCGGGACCTGTATATCTGCATATTATCTATTATAATCAGACAAGGTATAAAAATGGCTAACTTATTGGTGTACACTGTGATTATAGCTTATGTAAATTTTAATATTGGTGATCATATTACACTCACCTTTCATGGGACCCAATTTTGCACTTAAAGTCGAGTCTTTGGTTTCTGAAAGGAATGGAAAAAGAAACTAAGTGGAGATCAATGTTCGAATGTACAACTATTTTTATCAACTATTTTCAATTTCATACTTGATTCAATGTTTCTATCGTTATTGATTCCATCGTTTTATTTCAAATTGATTATTGTGTAATAAGAAGATATTTAAGAATCGGTGAATTTAACCATTGAAAACTGTTATATAATTTCTTCTAAACTATTGACCGACTATCTGATAACTGGTCTGAGCCTGCCCAGGGAAAGTGGTTAATTCAAACCATACATACACATACGCCTTATCGGTTTGCCTGGGTGGTTATATTTATGAAGCACATTTTGAATGTCATGACATAAGTCCCAAAAATAGAGGCGACGTCCCGACATGACCATTGCTGTTGACTGGTACGTTAAACATCAACTCAAATTACAAAAATAACGACAAAAACTGTTATTGCAAAAACCTATCATTTTCTTGCCTTCGCGTGTTTTGCATTTAGGGATTTACTGCAATAATTCCATATACTGATTAGTCTTATGACTCCGTTTTCTGGACGTTTGGACTTTGTGAAAAGCTGAAGATTGGGCGAAAAATTCTTTTCAAAGTCAAATGTTGGTTATTTTTTCGTTTCTGATCTTTGGTTTTACCTCTCAGAAAACAATTGAGCCGCGACGCCGAGAAAACCGTTCTTCTGGGTTTCCTACCAGGTCTAACATTAACCGGCCTGCATAGTCTCAGAAGCAGGTAAGCAGCTTGACATTTCGGATTTCAGAAGATAAGAAATTGTTCTATCCGTGTGGCGAAAACAAAGGCGCTGATCAGCTTCGCAAAAATCCGGTTTTTGTCTTGATGCGGCTCAATTTGCAATTATTTTGCCAAGCACTTCGTGCTCAATGTCATGACTGAACTTACCAAGATCAATCTGATTACAAGTCGGGGCAGCAATTAACTAAACTTCGTAAATCAAAGTTTTTCGCTATTTGTTTTCAAATTTCAAGACAATACCGAGCTACCGCACTATGTAGCAAATTAACTCATGTAAGCCTGGCGTCCCTTTTATGGGACAGAGGCAAACAGAATAGCCCCAGATGTGACGCCGCAGAACGCGGCGTCCCATCTGAGGCTACTCTGTTTGCTTAGAGATTTTTCATCGAAAATATGAATAAAATTTAACGATTATTCCAGACGTCCCTTAAAATTAAAGTTGACTCACCCTTATGTTAATGGTGGGAAAATCCATTTGTCAAATATGGGGTCAAATATGGGTTAATAACTTACCAGTTGACAGAGTGAGTTGTCCGATAGACAGTTGTCCTCCGAACACATTTACAGCACCAGAGCCACCAATCAGTGTCGCTTGTCCGGGCGATGCTCCGTCTGTAAAGAAAACTATTTGAACATTGTCGAGATAGAACATGTAATTCACGGCAAGGTTTCCGACCAGGCCCGATGCTGCTCCGGTTTGCAGCCACAGGGAATGGCTACATGGTCGGCTTTAAATTTTGGATTTACATGTAGGACGTAGTTGTATTCTAATGACATACTTACTGCCCCAGGTTCATGCAAATCCACTTTTAAGGCTTCCGTTTCTTTTGGTTATACATGTAGCTAAACGTGCCATGAAACAATTTGTCAGACATCAACGCTTCCTTTGTGTTAACCAGTACTACGGGAAGTTAAAAATGTCTCAAAGACACTACATGGCGGAAGAAGGCGTCGAGCCCAGGACTCTACCACTACGGCACCGCGCTTCCCATCCAATTTAATGGAATAGGGCATACACTACATGTGTAACATGGTTTATTATGTAGCTTTATGCATATACCCCCCAATACCGATAACATAATTATTTAATATTTGGAAATGAAACATGAAATTACATAAGATCTATATGTATCGTCAATACATTTGATTACTAACCAGGAATTGTTTCAGCAAGTTTCTTTAAGCGAATGTTTATCTTAGTTTATAGTACTGAAAATGTTAAACGTATAATTAACAGAGAAAAACAGACATAAAATCAAATCAAACCTGGGTTATCCATGTCCTCTTTCAATCAATAACCTCTTGCGCGGTGTAAAGTCGATATCAACACAGTCACAAAAGCACGCATTGCTAAAAATATCAATATGCATACATGTCATATGTATCTGAGTGTCGTTATATGCAAATAGCTAAAATCAGGTCATAGCAGGTCATGGTTGAAGATGACAAGTAGCTATATACATGTACGAGGCTATATACGAGGACTTATGACTAAATGAATTTTACATTAACTTAAGTTTTGTTTGTGCGATGCCTACTTTCAGCATCATCGTTTGAGCATAGAAAAAAGTATTTTTTTGTTGTTTTGGAGTCGAATTTTGTACTGTTTGAACCTTATGTACGTATTCATATTTTATTTAAATTTGGGTAACTGTGTGGCCGCCTCTTGGGAAAAAGCTGCTCACTCGGCTTTATGTTTTCTAAGTATAAGTACCTAATTGTCAATTTAGTTTTTCCAACCTCGGTATTCGGAGTGGGAATTTCTTTCTGATTGTACCATTTCCTGATCATCGCCTACTTGTATTATTTTATCTGTCTAGACCCCGAACCCCGTCATGACCAAGTATCACTATGTGAAACGCCCCGACCCCGAAACGTCAATCATAGTTTGGGAAGGACATATGTACGACACTAGAATTGCGCGGAATAAAAAAGTCGGGCCGTTTTGGTAAGCATTCCGTTTCCTGGTACCAAGGTATTTGCAATAACTATAAGCGTTTGCCTTCAAGATAATTAGCACCCACTTCGACATGCACGGTGATTGATTGAACTGGAATTTATAGATTTTCTTACAGCAACTTCCGATGACATTTAATAATCATTCAGCTGTGAATTATTTCATAGTGCTAATGAAATTAATCGACAAACTGCAACTGGAGTATTCCTATAAGAATCCATGACGTGCCCAGCGCATTACATACAAATGTTGTAGGTTATAAAACCCCAAGAACTTGATGTCAACTTGATGTAAATATGATTGCTGGTTCAAGTGCAAAGGTTTAGTGCTGTATTAACGTGGGCGTCTTCTTTACCGTATGGCCAAAGCTTGTATCTCTTTTGTTCCCAATTCCCGAATAGGCCCCATTCACAATTTTAGATTTAATTGATCAAGAGGTTTAGGAGTAGAAATCGTTTAAAAAATATGTAAGGGACAGATGACAGAGGACGGACGTTGAACTATGAGCATGCAATAGGCTTGTCTTCTGAGAATCTAAGTGTGGATATTAAAGTATCCGACAGAAAAAGTAAATCTCAGCAATACTGTTAACACAATCCATGACGAAGCACAGAATTTATCCGGCAACATGCAATAGAAGCGATTGTTGGCATGGCTATAACAGAGAATTCAAAAGAAATCGTTATTCTCTCCAGGAAACATTTACATGTAACAACAGGAGGTACATACATATATAACATGCAAAACGCAATACATTTTCTCGGTGAAACGCACGTCACCTAAACAAATTTACAAGAACGCCGCGGACGTCGATATCGCACCTGCATTGGGCAAAATAACTTAAAACGTGAAATATAGGTCAAGGGCACCACTTCAAGGTGCGCTCTGAAAGGGTCAAGGACAATTACTTTACTAGGTTGCACACTTGCAGCTATCACAGGTGCAGAGAAAACCTAACTTTGACGTAAAGATTAACAAAGTCAATGGACAATGAAATATAGATCAAGGTCACCGGGTCAAGGTGCATGCTTGAAGGGCATGTCAAGGACAATTACTATGCAAGCTTTCACACTCGCAGCTATGATGGATGCAGAAAAAACAAACTTCCACATAAAAATTTAACAAAGTCAATGGACCATGAAATATAGGTCAAGGTCAGCAGTTCAAGGGTATGTCAAGGACAATTACTATGCAAGGTTTGAGACTCGCAGCTATCACTGATGTCGAGAAAACTAAACTTCGACGTAAAATTTGCCAGAGTCAGTGGACCGTGAAATATAGGTCAAGGTGCGTGCTTGAAGGGTATGTCAAGGACAATTACTATGCAATGTTTGAGACTTGCAGCTATCACTGATGTCGAGAAAACCAAACTTCGACGTAAAATTTGTCAAAGTCAGTGGACTGTGAAATATTTTTTTTTTTTTTTTGATTCAGTTTTACGTCCCTTTCAAGCTTTTTCACTCATATCGAGACGAATCAATCGGTAGGTGGGGCGAAAACCGGAGTACCCGGGGAAAAACCACCTGACACACCCGCAAGCAGAACTTGGCTTGTCCCACATGTGACTCGTGCCCCGTGCGAGGCGCGAACCTACAGCGGTAAACTGTGAAATATGGGTCAAGGTCAGCGGGTCAAGGTGCGTGCTTGAAGGGTATGTCAAGGACAATTACTATGCAGTAACTGCGAAGCTGATCAGCGCCTTTGTTTTCGCTACTCGGATAGTACAATTCCTCTTCTACTTAAATTCGAAATTTCAAGCTTCTAGCTCTTTCCTGTGCTTGTACATGTACAGGTCGGTTTGTGTCGGACTTGTTCGGAAACCACATTGTTGGTTTTCCCACGAGGCGGCTCGTATGTTACACATTAAGGAATTTTCCGTCGGTGCTTCGTTTTACATCATCGCATGCAAAGTAACGATAAACTGAGATTGGGGATGTTTTGCTGGTTAGCCATTCGATTAGAGCTTACTATCTATTACATGTATGCTGACAGAACTGATTTTGTCTTTTATACCAATTAGTGGAGCAAATATGGTTCAAAAAGTAGCTTAGAAATAGGAGTAGGTGGTCTACGGAGTACCACATTTGTTTCTATATACCAAAATGTTCGTCTTGGTCTGTAGTTTTGAAATCCAGCGTTTGCCACCTTGGCAAACCTTGCATAACTCCAGTATTCAAGATGGCGTCCAAGATGGCTGCCGTTTCCTAAAACTAACCCCTACTCCAAAAATGCATCATATTTTTCATATGTTTGCATTGTAATGGTATTTTATAGTCCCATTTCATGTAAGAATGATATATTTGTATATTTCAAGTAAAAACCTGACAATTTAGGTAAAACAGTTGTAAAAATCATGTTTAAATTCACAAATGCACGTGCCCAAGGTTTTTGACCTAAGAATGTTTGTTTAATGGCTCATAATTTATGATCAGATAGTTATGGCTGCTTTTTTACTTCTTTTCTATCAAATATAATATCTGTAAAGATTTTAGAGAAACAGAAATTGTTTCTATATATAAGCTTCATGCTTAAAAACAGGTTTTAGACATCCAATCCAACACGACGAAAACAACAAAAAGTACATATTTTCTTATATAAAATATGCTCTTCAATCGTATTTGTTTTTGATTCTATATACCATAGTGTTTGTCTCAGTCTTAGTTTGTAGCATAAAATCCAGTGTTTGCCACCTTAGCAAAGCACATGATAGCTCCAGTATTGAAGATGGCATCCAGGAAGGCCGTCAAAATATAGAATTTTGAAAAATGAGCCAGATATGTCCCTTGACTTTCATTAAGTAATAAAAAGCTAAAATCAAGTTGCAAAATACTTAGAACATTTTCTTAATGTTATCTTCATGTGTGTTTTTCCTTGTTAAAACAAAGTTATTCAGACACCATAACCTTTTTATAACACTATTGTTGGGGTTCAAACCAATCTTTGTGTTAGCTATATTCAATTTTTGTTATAACGAGAGTAAAGTATATAGACATAAACCAAAGGTAGTATGAAATGACCATTTGGAGTCCAGCTATGATCAGTGCTATATCCAAAACTATGTTTCTTGAATCGAGTTATAGGAAGGTCCAGATGTATTTGTTCTAGAAATGAGTGGAATTTTCTTGACCGGCAAGAAAAAGATCAACAAAGAAAACTTATTTTCTTGTACATCATTAGCTCCGCAATCTTATTACAAATGTTATTCACAAATTCTGGTTCTGCAATTCTTAATATAACTTTGGTGCAGTATTAATCTTACAATTAATAAAACCTTGGTGCAGACATGGATGTACGATATGGCACTATATAAAACAAAATAATACCAAACCATGTTTTGTTTCGACACTATAATCATGTGTAGGTTCTAATTCCTCATTTACTGATTATGCTTTGAGTATTTATGTACAAGGTTTATGCAAACTGTGGTGCCATAAGAACTGTAAATCCACTTATCAGAGAATTAAAGCAAAAACAGTAGAGAGGTAAAGTCAAACATAAGAAATGATTAGACTAACCCTAGAAGTACCATATAATTTACAAAGTATTTTTATTGGAAGAATAATTGCTTATTTGTGGCGAGATTTGTGACCTGTTAGAAATGAAAGTAAAGTAAGTGGAAGCTGGTCGATGTTAGCATGCGCAATTGGTGATTGTAACATTGATGTATTTATAAGAGTTGTTGAAGCAACAGGGAAAGGCAATTATTTCAAAGTGCTATACATACATGTACTAATGGACCTTCCAAATGGTGACTTAGTTGCAGCTGGAGCAGTATATTGTGCAGTAAAAAGAGCTGTTTGCTCAATGGCACTGAGTATGAAAGTTCAATAATGAACGAAAATCAAGTTGTAGAGTTATCCAATTAATAGACAAAGTTAGAAAGCCGGGTTATATAACATAGAATGTTATAAAAACAATCCATATAAAGAGCTTTTTTTATTTAATTATGGTCAGAATTATCATTTACATAGTTATCCACTTAATAGAAAGCTGGGTTATGTGACATAGAATGTTATAAAACAAACAATATAGAGAAGGCACAAGTAGCCAATGATCAGGAAAATGAGCAATCAGAAAGAAATTTCCACTCCGAAAGCCGAGGTGGGAAAACTAAACTGACAATTAGGTACTTATAAAAATAGCATTTTTATTTAGTTATGGTCCAAATTATCATTTACGTATTGAGATTTATTTGGTACGAATCAGTGTGGCTGAAGCGCTGAATATGTTTGATCAACTATGAAAATTAAACCAAACCATTTCAGCTGATTATACACACAGGCTTCTTGTAAATAATAGCAGAAGATACGATAAATCATAAAACTATCGGTATGTTTATAAATGGTATTCTTAGAAACATTGAAACTGTAATGGATCAATATGCCACCATTGCAAGCCTTTCAAGATATTTTACTGTACTAGACAAATGGTCGGCTTCAAGTGTAAGCAATGAAAGATTTGCTAATGCTTCAGACATATAGACTGAGCTTCAGTAGACTGGCACTGTCTTTAAGTTGCTTGTAATATTACAAAGCAGCAATTTCTATTGCATACCCAAAACATGAAGGTCTTGTTGTTCATGATCAAATCTGGAGTAGACTCTTTGATTTAACAAAAAGCTTATCTTCGATATACGATTACATACCCAGAAATGAGGCGAATTTTATCATCAGCACACAAGCTAACACTCCCTCAGTGGAACCGTCCTCAGAAATCAGGGGGTATGCTTATACTGGGAGTTACCGATAACTTTGACAATAACGAAAAGGCAGTAGATGTAAACTTACCAAACATGCAATGACCTCTATCGTTCTGATTGCGCCATTTCCTGATTGTTATGTTCATTTAGCTTTGTTATCACATTATGCAGGGTCCTGAAACGAATATAGATCGGCACCATCTAGGTGAAGATTTAGAACACTCGGAGGATCATAGGTGGTCTAAGTTCGTAACAAAAACAGTTTGTCTTTAAACTCACTGTGCGCAGAGAAGGCAATATTGTTGATGGCTAAAAAGCTACCTCGACAGATAAAAGTTTCGGGTTTCATTGCCTGAGGTGTGCCTATCAACTGCATATTTGGCGGAATGGGTTGCACTATGTTCAAGAACTGAATTCACCATCAGACTTTAGATTTGAATAGGACAATGAATGATAAAATAAAATGCTTAGTATTATTGGTAACACTATCAGTTGCAGCTCCAGAGCTATTGAATGACACTGTTTACTAACGTAAAGAAGTGAGTGATGAATACTGCACAAGCTCTATGTGTCGACAACCATACACTGTGGAAATTAATGTGCATGTAGTTATATACACAAATGTGCATACTATCTTTTCAGGCATGTTGACAGAGGAAAATTGCAGTGATTCAGATTATTAAAAGGAATTTAAGTAGCATCTTTTCAAACATACTCCAGCCCTTACCCCATGCATTTCTAGATTTGTATGCATAATGTAATATTGAAAAAGAAATATATACATGAAAATATTTTTAAAAAGATAGATCTAAGTGTTTTAGCTTGATTTTTTAACTGTTTTGTTAGTAAACAAAGGTTAAAGGACACATGCAGCTTATTTTTCGAAATGTTTTATTTTGACGGCCTTCTTGGATGCCCTTTTGAAAACCGGAGTTATGCTGGGTTTGCAGAGGCGGCCAACGCTGGATTTAAACGCTTCAAACCTTCATAAGCTTGCAAGACAAAATATTTGGTATATAAAATCAATAACAATCACGATTCAACAGCCTATAATGTATAGGAAAATATGTATTTTTTTGTTCTTTTTTGCCTTGTCAGTGAGACCTTACTCCATTCATATCTAGAATATATATGCATAATGTAGTTTTAACAATGGAAAACACATGAAAATAACAATAATAAGATAACTCTAAGTGTTTATAGCTCAATTTAAGCATATTTGTTTCTAAACAAAAGTCAAGGGACATATGTGTCTCATTTTTCAGAATTGTAAATTTTGACGACCTTCTTGGATGCCATCTTGAATACTGGAGCTATCTTGTGTTTTACAGAGGTGGCAGACATTGTATTTTTATGCAACAAACCAAGATCAACACAAACACTATGGTATATAGAATCAATAACTAATTAGATTTTAGAGCGTACTTTGTATAGGAAAATATGTACTTTTTGTTGTTTTTTTTTCCGTGTTGGGTTGGATGTCTAAAACCTGTTTTTAAGCATGAATATTATATATAGAAACAATCTCTGTTTCTATAAAATCTTTACAGATATTATATTTGATAGAAAAGAAGTAAAGCAGCAGCCATAACTATCTGATCATAAATAATGAGCCATTAAACAAACATTCCGAGGTGAAAAACCTTGGGCACGTGCATTTGTGAATTTAAATATGATTTTTACAACTGTTTTACCTAAACTGTCAGGTTTTTTACTTGAAATAGACAAATACATCATTCTTACATGAAATGGGGCATTAAAATACCATTACATTGCAAACACATGAAAATTATGATGCATTTTTGGAGTAGGGGTTAGTTTTAAGGAACGGCAGCCATCTTGGACGCCATCTTGAATACTGGAGTTATGCAAGGTTTGCCAAGGTGGCAAACGCTGGATTTCAAAACTACAGACCAAGACGAACATTTTGGTATATAGAAACAAATGTGGTACTCCGTAGACCACCCCCTTGAAAGATAGCCCCTGATATTTGCTCCACTAAATGTATGTATGAACAGCGTTCCCACCGTTGCTGTGTTTAGCCTCTACATGTACAGTGAAACTTAGTACCAAATGAATTGAAAGACGATTTTAATCAGCAGAAATATACACCCCATAATTAAATGATAAACCATGAATGTGTGCCTGTTAATAATGTGTCTGAACTAATATTTCGCTCTTGCATTGAATTACTAGATTGTCAGACAAAATGTACTGGATGCGAATAATTAAAAGTTTGATATTCATTTGAATAGTTTTTGCACTTCAATGAAAAACAATTAAAATTTTGCTATAAAGTTTCTTCGAATGCATTCGTGTGAGATTGTGATTATTCAAAAGAAGCATTCAATTTTGTTTTAATGGTATTGCGCTGTTTAATATATCGGGTGATTAAATTTTGCTAGATTACACAGCGTAATTAATTTCACCACTTATTGGCGCGTTTGTGTCATTTTGTTACATCTATAGGAATGATTAAATGATCTTAGACGAAAATTGCCTTGCATCTGTAGCAAAAGAAATTATTGCGATGTGCAATTTTATTGAAACGTCGCCATTTAATGTCTTAAGTTATTACATTATTTAACATTAAGAAAAACACTTATCACCCTGCAGATTGAGCATAAACAACTTATTTGGTTTATCCTGGGCATTACAAAAACACGCCTGTGCAATATACAGATATTTTTAAGTTGTTAAAAATGAAAAAAAAAAAAAAAAAAAAAAAAAAAAAAAAAAAAAATCAGTAGAAATTTTTGATATTTTTCATATTTTTGCTCAAAATATTGATCGTGGGTACACGTTAGAACCGCCTCGCGGGAAAGAGCAACATATCTAGGCGCATAGCTGTTTGAAGCCGTTTTGTACAAAAAAAAAAAAAAAAAAAAAAACAAAAAAAAAAAAAAAAAAAAAAAAAAAAAAAAAAAAATAGCCGACGTTGAAGAACCTCCACGGCTTTCGGTGAGTTTTTACGTGGTTAATGTTAGTTCCAAGACAGTTTTTCATAATAAGTGAATTTGCAAGAACAGCGAACAACCATGTTTTATTTCAGTGTTCAAACATTCGCTGAATCACTCGGAAGGGGGTTGAATAGTGGCCTATAGTGCACTATATAACGAAGTTCATAATTACAGTTTTGAGTATTTCTTAATATGAAGATGATTTTCCGTTTCATATAATGGATGTCACATTCTAAGACAAATGAGCCGCATCATGGGAAAACCAACAATCTGCATAGACGAAAACAAAGACGCAGATCAGCTTCGCGGTAATCGCGAAGCTGATCAGCGCCTTTGTTTTCGCTACTCGGATAGTACAATTCCTCTTCTACTTAAATCCGAAATTTCGAGCTTCTAGCTATTTTCTGTGCTTGTACAGGCCGGTTTGTGTCGGACCTGTTCGGAAACCACATTGTTGGTTTTCCCACGAGGCGGCTCAAATTGAGTTTGGAACACGTTGGAATAATGGTCGTTAAGTTTTCTGTAGAGAATGTAATGGACAAGAGCGTTCTTTCATCAGGAAAACATGTCCATAAAAGTATACCACCTTAAACCCCACTTTTATATAGCAAAACTTGGATTATGCAGGGGTATACCTATTTTTTTCTTATTTTTGCTGCAAAACATAGATTGTGGGTACCGATGCGGTTCTTGTGTGTACCTACATGTACATTCTATGTTTTTAGCAAAAATAAGAAAAAGTAAAAAAATGCTATCAAAATTTTCATTTTTTTACAATTTAAGAAACTAAGAAACATCTGTATATTACATGGGTGTGTTTTCGTAATGTTTGCCAGACGATTTGAAACAATAAATGACTGGCAAACACTTTTAGAAACTAAAATAACCAATTTCCAATCATTGACATGTTAAACCCATCTGAGGTCAAATCCCGGCACTAAGGCCGCGCTGTGCTCCCGCTATCCCCGGTCCCATAGAGGCCGGGAATACAAATGACTGATGCATCACACTACTACTCACAACTCACTCGCCGAAACTAAACTATTTGCACTAGTTTGTAGTAAACAAAGTAAGATTATGTTAAATTCGTCATGATATCGGTTTCTTTATATAATCGGATTGCTAGACTGAGACACGAAGTTGTCATTTAAGCATCTACAAATCAAGTATATATCATTATTTAATGGAAGCTGGTTAAATATATACGTAGTCAAGGATTAATAAATCAAATTGGTTCTTTTCTGCTCTTATAAGTATAAATTATTGAGTAGGAAATAACTGTTGTTTATATGCCATACTATTTCCTGTTTAACATTTAAATTGAAATTTATTTTCACGATGGCTTAAAAATACTGTATATTATCAATTTATCATATGAAAGTTCGCCTCCACACAAACATAGACAAAGATTCTAAACTATATTTTAACTATCTAGTAGATATTATGATCCAGTTTTAATGTTCGACTAAACGGTACTATGGAGCTAAGCATTTTCGAGAGAACGCGACCCACCTTATTTCTAAGAAAACATAGTACATTTGAACCGCCTCGTGGGAAAACCAACAATGTGGTTTCCGAACAGGTCCGACAGAAGATGGCGAGAGACTGGAAATTTCGGATTAAAGAAGAAGATAGTGTACTATCCGTGTAGCGAAAACAAAGGCGCTGATCAGCTTCTCAGTTACTGCGAAGCTGATCTGCGCCTTTGTTTTCGCATATGCAAATTGTTGGTTATCCCATGCGGCGGCTCATTTATTGAACTGGTCTTGAACTTAGTGTCGTGTGGCGGCCCTAAAAAGTCTCCCCGTGTGGCGGGCCTAAAAATCTCCCCGTACATCCATAGTGCAGATTATATTTTTCTTTTGGTCCTTTGAGATTCGCAGAAATCAGAAAATTATTACCGGGTTAAGATTCATTTTCTAACCAACGTTTAATACATTTGGTCTCATTTGGATTATACTAGCCTTTGTATCGACTACCCTGTTGAAAGATGTAAAATTACAGTATTTCATTTTGGCTCCATGTTCCATATATAGAGTCACTGAAGAGGCTTAAGTAGCCGAACCCGCGGTATCGCTAAACCTCTTTCTCATTGATATGTTCACGGCTCTTAAAGGATCTAAATTTTATTTTTATTTGTAGTATCATTCAATTCAAAGGATAATTGATTTGCAATGTCAAAGGATAATTGATTTGCAATGTATCTTAAAGATTAATTTCCTGATCATTGCTTACGTGTACCCTATTAAATTACGAAAATGTATTTTAGAATACTAAATATGTTCTGTCATCAAAATAATTCTTAGCTCAGTGAACATATGCCAACGATGACAGCAAAGCTCTTTAGTTAAGTTGGTTTCTAGCAGTTATGCTCTTTGATAGGCTGGAAAGTAAGTAAATGTCATAGAATTACATTGTAAAGTCCTATTTGTGCAATTCTATAATTTGTTATCCTAAATAAAGCTAAAGATTGTAGACACTGATACCTTCGTCCTTCAACGCAAAGTCCAGAGAAAAACACACGTCACGTTGGATTCTGTGTCAGCCTTTTAAACCAATTCATGGAAATAAACAAAGAAATTTATCTCTGGAACAGATTGTGAGCAGAACTATTTCGTGTACTAGTTCAGCGAACAAATCATTGTGCAGTACTAACTTGTATATAACGAATGTGCCTATCTTGAATGGTAAAGAATTTCGAATTGAATAATTGTTTCGACCTAGTTCAGTTGTCTTCATTCTATTACTCTCTCTATATATAACATTCTTGTTCAGACAAAGCGGCTTATCCACAGCCCTAGGGAAGCTCCTAATTAACGTTTTCCCTGAACTTAAAGTGCTTTCAATAACAATAACAATCGTTCTGTGGCACAGGCATTCTTTACGAGATTACAGCCGCGACGCGAAAATCTGGTCTTCGGGATTTCCAACCACACCTGACACAAACCGACCTGCGCAGTCTCAGACAAATAGCTTGAAGCTTGAATGTTAAATTTGAGTGTAACAGGAATTGTACTATCCGTGCAGCGAAATCAATTGCGCTGATCGACTTTGCAGTTGCTGCACATCTAATCTGTGCATTTGGTTTCGCATCTGCAAAAATCAACTCATGACGCGGCTCATTATACGTCAAAACCGGTCAATAATCAGGTTAAATAATACAATGATTGTACTTTCTGAACATTTACAGTACCGTTCTTAGTGTTAAAGTATATTTACAAAATTGTCTTCTGAACTATGTTATTACTTAACATATAACTATGTTATACGTCATTAGGATGTCTAAGTTTTCTTTTAAATGTAAGAATAATTTGATTAAAAAGTGTACTTTATATATTGTAATCATACTTATTGCTGGCTTAAACACATGTGGCGTCTCGAAATTGCTCCAGGGCCTTAAACACAATAATTTGTAAAAAATGTGTTTTGACTCGATATCCTGATGTATACACTTTTAAAAACGTTTTTTCTCTTTTTCTTAAAAAAAAAAAAAAATGAGAAGACATGCAATTTAATGTAATTTTCTATTTGAGAATGTGTCAATGTCCAATTTTGATATTGTAACGTGCAGCCGAGGCAGGCCACAGCAAACCCCGTCGGTGGAAAAGCATGCTCATCAACCAAGTGTGGTTTACTTCGCTATATACTCAACACTTACTCGATTCACAAAGTTTCAAGTTTGAAATTTGCATATTTCCAAGGGAGGCTATCCCGTTACATTACTTCCCCCTCCGAGAAGACTCGTCCCGAGTCTTGGTCTGGGGACTACATGGGTACGGCAACTCCAGTCCGGCAGTTGTCATTATCCCACCGCTTCATTCAAATGTAACGTGCAACCGAGGCAAGCCACAGCAAACCCCGTCGGTGGAAAAGCATGCTCATCCACCAAGGGTGGTTTACTGCGCTATATACTCAACACTTACTCGATTCAAAAAGTTTCGAGTTTGAAATTTGCATATTTCCAAGGGAGGCTATCTCGTTACAATATTTAATAATTACGAATTTTACAAAAAATCTAAAAATGCCATTCATTCCAATAAATATATTTCTCCTTATAAAATCAAAGAAAGGTGGTAAAGATTTCTACAATATCTTAAATAATAATAATGATAAACCCTCGTCTCAGCCTAAATGGGAAAACACATATAATATTGAACAAGAGACCTGGAAGGATATATATGCATCACCCTTTAACTTACCAATAGGCACTAAATTACAGTGGTTTCGAACACAGATAAACCATAGAATATTACCAACAAGAAAATTGTTACACAAAATGAAATATGTACAAAACCCAACATGTAATTCTTGTGGAGAAGAAGAAACCATAAGTCATTTGCTTTGGACAAGTCCAGAAAGTCAGTCAATTATAAGACAACTTATCAGATGTTTACAAAATAGCAATGCCAATCTTATATTTGTCGAAGAATTGTTCATTTTTAATATAGGAAACACATATACTACCGCAGACTTGCAACTCTTCATCATAATTAAACACTATATATATGCAGCAAAGCGTCTTAACCAGCCTTTTCATATTTTTAGTTAAGTTAAGGTAACTGAGTGGCCACCTATTGGGAAAATAGCTGCTCATTCGGCTTACGATATGTTTCATGGTATAAGTACCTGATTGTTAGTTTGGTTTTTTCCCACCTCGGTTTTTGGAGTGGGAATCTTTTTCTGATTGCGCCTTTTCCTGATCTTTGCCTACTTGTACCTTTTTCTATCACTTATTGCACTTCTTAGAAAACTTAAGTATATACATCAGGAAAACATGTCCGTGCAATATATACCCCCGTAAACCCCACTTTTATATATTAAAACTGGGGTTTGCAGGGGTATACCTATTTTTCTTATTTTTGCTCCAAAACATACATTGTGGGTACTCGTTAGAACCGCCTCGTCTATGTTTTGAGAAAAATAAGAAAAAATATCAAATTTTTTCTGATGAAATTTTCAATTTTTACAGGTGAAAAAAAGATCTCTGTATATTGCATGGGCAAGTTTTCGTAATGCATGGCCTTGAACGAAACACGGCAACGAAAAATGACAGTCTAGACAAATTTGAAGAAAAATGGCTTAAATACAGAAATTTTTTACTGTCGTTCCACTGAGTGTTCTCAAAACTTCCCTGATAATACCCATGTCAAATCTTTAAAATTATTTGTAAGTATAGCTAATAAAATCAAAGAACACTGCCAGGCCATGAGCGAGAGTCTACTAGACAACTCATATTTCCTTATTTACATATATGTTGTTGTTTTCTTTTTCACTTATCTGAGGTGAACACATTGTCATTCGAGTTTAGTGAATGGAGAGTGGAGAATGAACGCACTTTCTTATACGCAAATCCACCCATGTAGTTTGTAAGGCACTCAGGGGGGTGATCCTCCCCGACCCTCTGGGTGCCAAATGACGGGTAGAAGAAATGGGTTGCCCTCAGGTAACTGAAAGAAAAAAAAAAAAAAAAAAAAAAAAAAAAAAAAAAAAAAATGAACCCCGATATACAACCATGATAAGGTCACAGGATACATGGCTACATCATCAAAGCATCTGGGATACAGCCCAGTTTGTGATTTGGTGAGGTTTATTCAAATAGTAATCAATGCTTCTAGAACTACATGGATGCTCATGTACGCATGATACAGTCATACAACGGTACTAGCTCCAGAAATCACAATACATATTACCACCAATTTTCTTTCTCCTAGGTCCATACTTGTGAATCAATTGTATTTTATTACATATTTTGTCCTTGAATGTATCCATCCTATGATTAATTATATACGGCATTCCTGCTTTGCAGTGTTACTTTACATTGGACGGCGTTTTAAGTAGGTGAAATATTTTTTTGGGTTTAGTCAAAAGTGTATTGAAAGTTAAATGCAAATGAAAAAAAAGTGTTCCCTAACTTTTTAGCTGAGTATACCCCCACCCCTAACACAAAAACAAAATCCTGCCGACATTCCTTTACTTACATGTAAAATTTACTTACATCATTTACATATACTAAAGGACTTTGAAAACGTCTCGCTTATTTTGTTGATTATTCCTCTCAGAATACAGGACATATCGGCAAAACATTTTTGAACTAAAAGGACAGTCTGCTTTACGTTAATATGAAAAACGAAATGTCAACGCCAGTTATGAACATCATAATGCACAGTGAATGCAAGCGTTACCATGAATTCTACAAAACCAAGTTATGGGACGGAACTTGTTTATCAGATACAACATAATTTATGGAAAGAAAGAAAGAAAAAAAAACTTTCATTTGCACTAAAACCGCGATAATTATGTCACTTTAACATTTATTAAGAAAACTTTAATTTTTGGAAGTAAAATAATACGAATTCAAAAGTTTTAGTAAACAATAAATAGGCACAGACCTACGTAAAAATATTATTTCTTACAATAAGCCGCCCAGCAGTTGACGATCCCTGGAAAGCTAAACAACTTCACTGAAAATCTGGAGCAAAATAACATCGCTTTCAATGTTTTACTGCTTCCAAAGGATCTAACAATTATTTTTATTTGCTATTACTGCAGCTGGTGTTGTGCCGTGTGGCGGCCCTAAAAAGTCTCCCCGTACATCATTAACAATATTTTGATTATTTGGCCCCTTTGGGAATACAAGTCTTTGATTTAAACTACACCGATGTAAATTTTTGAAATTGCAGCAAAAATGTCTGGCTTTCGCTGCCAGTTTTGTAAAGGGTCACTGACGAAGGTTCATTACCCGAACTTGTACAATATGACCCATCTTCTCGCTTTCAATGTTTTACTGCTTTCAAAGGATCTAACAATTATTTTTATTAGATAAAAGAAACAGAAAATAAACTCTGTCGTAACGTGAGTGTTTAATGCGCTTTAGAGTCATTTAAGAGTTATACGAACTAAACAACTGTTCATGGCACAGACTTGCTGACGTGTAACAATCTAGGCAGATGGAGTATATTGCCTGTCTGAAACTTCGTTTTTGATACAATACCGTATTGATATCAATATGTATCCCTTACTTCTCGAGGCAGATCCTGAACAGTGGTGTTTTTTAATAATGCATTATTTAAGGTTTTTATTAAACATTCCTTAATAAGGTTTTTATTAAACATTACTTTCTTTAATATACTGCTTATATCGAAACATAAACTGCCCTATACTTATTTTGATGTTTAAAGAGCAATGGTATGTAAATTTTATTTACATTACGAAAACATGCCCAAGCAATATACAGAGTTTTTTGAAGCTGTAAAAATTGAAAAATTCATAAGAAAAACTTTGTTTTAAATATATTTGCTCAAAACATTGATTTTGGATACACGTTTAAATTGCATTTACACCTGTTAACCACAATTTTACTATTATAAAAGTGGGGTTTAAAGGGGTAAATATTGCACAGGCTTGTTGGCGTGATGTTCATTTCTGATTATGTTTAAAATTGTATTATATGAAATACTTTGCATATTTCATACACTTCTGTAGCTGTTTGCGAATTACTTTGCATGATGTGAATATTTTATTATTTCAGATTAATGGAATTTGAGTCCCCATGAATTGACATGTCGCAGTCACGATTTAACAATATGACATAATTGCATGCTGCAATCACCTAATGCACTATTCAGGAAGTGAATGTGCATCTGTTAAATATCAATATTCAGCCTAATGGGTTGTGTGAATATTCTGATACTGCATTTAATGTATTACCTAATATTTTGTGAGTGTTTTAAATGCATAAATAAAAGAGACGAGAGTAGATATATCACTCACTCAGAGTTGCGTGTCTGCTGATTTGATGTATACCATTTGATGTTAAATATTCGTGTTTTGTAGTGTTTCCTAATGAATTATTCAATGCTTACTTTGTACATGGGACGAAAACACTCTCAAGGTGTCCGGAAGAAACGCTAAGAAGACACATTTAGCCTCTTTGAAGGATTTCGACACACCAATACAGTCTTTGAAACAGGGTGCACAGGAGCGATCAAAGTGGCACGGTCTCATCAACAACGGAATCGCTCATTTTGAAGAAAAGAGAGTTTGTGAAGCAGAAAGAAAGCTAAGACCAATGAGCCACCAGAAGATTCTTTGGCATTGACTTGAACTACTTGCAACCAAGCTAGATTTGGCCTAGTCAGCTACTTAAGAAATCGCCAACATATACGAACATAAAAAATTCAAGAAATAAAGATGGTCAGTTTCATTACTGAGATACGAATGACTACATGAGACAAGACAAATGTTTTCTTTCACTGTTTAAATGACAATATTTTAGTTCTTTTCTACTTCATAACGGAAACACATTACCTGACACGCGGGTGGAACTACCACACTTAACGGACATAACAAAAAAGTAAAAGTAGGCAATAATCAGGAAATTGCACGACCAGAAAGAAATTCCCACTCGAAAAACCGTGGTGGGAAAAGAACTAAATTAACACTGAGAAAACATATCGTTAGCCGAATGAGCAGCTATTTCCCAAAAGGGGTCCACTCAGTTACCCAAACTTAACAGC
Source organism: Rugalucina vietnamica (assembly GCA_964017185.1). NCBI lineage: Eukaryota > Metazoa > Mollusca > Bivalvia > Lucinida > Lucinidae > Rugalucina > Rugalucina vietnamica. The sequence goes on from OZ024877.1 coordinate 50,969,643, forward strand.
TCTAACCACTATCATTGCATAAATACCCGTGTCACACGATATTAACAGCCGTTTATTAATGAAGAGAAAACCATACATTAATGTTGCAATTCACTAGCGCACGTGCTGTTAATATATTGCGCTCCTTACCAGGCGGCACGCAAAGCACGTGCTAGTAATGAGAAACTGAAGTCCACCCGGAACGAGAATAATAAGAGCTGTCGCAGGACAGCGTGCTCGACTGCTTCTGACCTTTGTCAAACATCAGGTCAAACCCGACCAGTAACCCAAAGCATCATGCTCATACGCTTATTGATGGAATAAGGCAAAATCACTGAACTATGAAAGTTAACTATAACTACCTAAGATTTAGAGGTCTCACTCATATTGTTCATATACCAGCTGAGTGCCAAGACACAAGGCAAAATCACTGAACCGTGATATAAGGTCACACTGACCTATAAGGTCTAGTGATACTTACTCATAATGTGAAAGAAATATGATCATATACCCATTCGGTGTTGAGATATAAAGCAAAATCACTGAACCATGAAATTAGGTCATAGTGATTTATAAGTATGTTTGGGTTAAACGTCTGGTCATACTCATTCATAATCAGAAAGAAGTATGAAAAAATACCAACTGAGTGTCGAGATATAAGACAAAATCACTGAACCATGAAATTAGGTCACAGTGACCCATGAATACTTTACGGTCAAAGGTCTGGTCATACTCATACATATCGTGCAAGAAGTATGTCTATATACCAATTGAGTGCCGAGATATAAAGGAAAATCACTGAACTGTGAAATTAGGTCACAGTGACCTAGGACTACTTTAGGGTCAAAGGTCTTGTCATACGCAAACATAGTGTGAAAGAAGTATGTTCATAAACCACTTGAGTGCTGAGATATAAGGCAAAGTCACTGAACCGTGAAATTAGGTCACAGTCATCTATAAGTATTTGGGGTCAAAGGTCTGGTCATACTCACTCATAATCTGAAAAAAGTATGAAAATATACTAATTGAGTATCAAGATTTAAGGCAAAATCATTGAACCGTGAAATTAGGTCACAGTGACCAAGGACTACTTCAGGGTCAAAGGTCTTGTCATACGCAAACATACTTTGAAATAAGTTTGTTCATAAACCATTTGAGTACCGAGATATAAGGCAAAATCACTGAACCGTGAAATTAGGTCACAGTGACCTATAAGTATATTGGGGTCAAAGGTCTGGTCATACTCACTCATAATCTGAAAAAAGTATGAAAATATACTAATTGAGTGTCAAGATATAAGGCAAAGTCACTGAACCGTGAAATTAGGTCACAGTGACCTATAAGTATATTGGGGTCAAAGGCCTGGTCGTACTCACTAATAATCTGAAAGAAGTAAGAAAATATACTAATTGAGTGTCAAGATATAAGGCAAAATCACTGAACCATGGAAAGTAGGTCCAACGACCCTTACAGTCATGACACACAAGTCAGTGTCACAAAGTCAAAAGATGAATGACCAACCATCTTCCTAAGTTGTTTCTATTAAGAAATAAAAAGAAAAAAAATTGGGGAGTTCTAGATTTTGACCTCTAGCCCCGCCCCCCTGACTCCGACCCAGAGGTCCGATGTCATGGAACCTAAAGTGTATGAAGTATGAATGCTTTATGATAAGTTGTTGTCAAGATATGGACTCTCTGTAAAAGTTACACAGCAGTACATCTATTTTTACAGTGTTATAGTTTTTAACCTCCAGCCCCACCCCCCAGGCATGAACCCAGAGATCCGATGCCATGAAATGAAACTCAACCCTACAGGGTACCTATGGTCCGAGTATGAAAGCCCTCTGATAAAAAGTTGTCAAGATATAGACTTCTAGAATACTATATCACAGAAAAGCCATTATTATTAATGGTGTTCTAGATTTTAACCTCTAGCCCCACCCCCTGACATGGACCCAGGGATCTGATGCCATGGAATGAAAGCCGACCCTTCAGGGTGTCAATGGCCCAAGTATCAATGCTTTCTGATGAGTGGTTGTCAAGATATGGACTTCTAGAAAACTTTATTACAAGAATTGCCATTTTTGAAGGTGTTCTAGATTTTGATCTCCAGCCCCACCCCCTGGCCTGGACCCAGGTGCCCGATGCCATGGAATGAAACTAACCCTACAGGGTATCTATGGTCCAAGTATGAATGCTTTCTAATGAGTGGTTGTCAAGATATGGACTTCTAGAAAACTTTAACGCAAGGGGAACGGGAACGCACACAGGAACGGGAACGTGGACGACCGGGGTGACTGCAATAGCTCTATGCACTTCGTGCAGTCGAGCTAAAAACAAAAGCATTTATGCGTAAGAAAATGTGATGACGCTGTAAAATATAGTGCACCCTTCTTTATTTCGTTTCTGCAGAACTTATGCAATAATAGCGATCAAACATGATTTCGTCATTTGGCGACTCCCTCGGTTTTCAACACTCCCCTCGGGACCTAGCGAATGTTAATGAATGGAAAACCATGTTTGATCCCTATATTGCAATATCAGACCTTGTTTAATTTCTAAAAAGCTAATGTAATTGTAATGTTATGACTAATGAGTATGGGATTAGCTAGTGTTTACTTGTGTAAAGAGGGGGTAAGGGGTTCTTAGACGAATTAGTAATTGTCCAAGAGCCAGTTGTCTTTTAAAAGTTTTGTTACCATTCATTAGTATGCAAATGAGATTTATTGTATTATGCTTATACTGGATAAAAGAGTCGTGCGAAAGCTCTATATTGAAACCAAAATCCGTGATCTAAGACAAAAATAGCTGAGATATTTTAATTTTGTACGCACATCCTTTTTAAAGGCTATTTTGCCTCTGCTTGAGTTGGTTACTGCTAATGGCTCACATTCTACAAAACAGATATTCTGGATAAATCAAAATACGAGGTTTGTCAAAAAGATCATGGGCACCATTTTTATTTCAAACATATTTGTTTGGACTACTTCTGAGCTTCAATTTAAAACTATACCGCAGAGAACATTAAAACTTCTAGAAAATGATGCCCATGTTACGTGATTTCAGGATAAACAGATGTGAATCTTATATATTTTAGCACTGTTAGCAAGCAAAACCACACTGTGAAAATCGTCACATTTTTTATCAGATGCGTCTTCACACCTGCCCTGCTCAGTCCCACCGTTAAATGGAAAAATGGCCATTTTAAACGTGTTATTATTTAATTGTAAACACTATTGCTCTTAACACATGGTTTCGTGTGTCAATTCGACACAGTTGAAAAATGCGTTACTTTTCTCTAGCTATGTTAAGTTTTTCTGACAAACCACGATCATATTTCTGCAAGCTCATTTCGTAGTTGTCTGATATGCCGCCAGAACTATTAATTTCCATCCCATAAATCCCATAAATGTGGAACAACTCGCCTAAAAATACCCTACTTCTTGTTTTAGCAATCTTTTGTAATTATGATTTAACGAAAACTCACAGTTTCATGTACGGTTTTTGCTCTTAAATTTGAATAATTGTCCATAGATTCATATTATCGGGAATTCGTGATAATAATTTTGCTTTATTTGGTATTTTATTTGATGTCTTCCTCAGGCGAATGATGTACTGTTATGTATGTCGCGACATGAAAACCGCACCGCCTAGCAGAATTATGGCACATTTAATTCCATGCTTATTTCAAAATCTGTCTTTCATAAACCCTACACAAACTGTACTTGGCAAAGTCAAAACCCCCCAAAGCTTTCATTTCATTTTACATGTCATTTCCATAATGATCTACAAAATATAGTCATTCGAAATGTCCTTCGAATACTGTATTCATCAGCAAAGGATCTACATGACTGACCTATATTATAATAAACTCTGGTGATACTCGCACAAAATAAGAGTAGAAAAAGCAGAAATTGATACAATCAAATTTAGAAGATATATGTATTGCTCTTAACACGTGGCTTCTTGTGTCAATTCAACACAGTTGAAAAATGCGTTACATTTCTCTATATGTTTCGGTTTACATAGTACATATAGCTTCTAAGCTCGCATCAGGAAAACATGTCCGTGCAATATATACCCACTTCAACCTCACTTTCCTTTACAAAAACTGGGGTTTGCAGGGGTATACCTAATTTTCTTATTTTTGATTCAAAACATACATTGTGGGCACTCGTTAAAACCGCCTCGGCGAGGCGATTTTAACGTGTACCCACAATGTATGTTTTGAGCCCAAATATAAAAAATATCCAAATTTGTCTAAAAAAATTTTTCAATTTTTACAACTTCAGAAAATTATTTATATTGCATGGGCATGTTTTCGTAGAACAACTGCTACATGTAGCACTGCGATGAAAAAGAGTAAAGCTATGTAGCAACGATAAGTGTCCATCAACGACTTGTCGTTGCTACAAAGCTATCATTAAACAGTAACACAATCAAATACTGCTTTGCTGCTTTGCGGTTCAAAAATGGTCTTTTATGTTTATATTTTTCTTCAAATCTTAGTCCTCCGTGAATTTTGAACCCTCTTTTGAATTTTGAATAATTTTGAATACATACAATATAGGAACACTGCTAAGGCTCATTCAGCCTCATATACACTAACCTATTAACCACGAATACCTGTTTCTACCGGCAATGCGTGTGATGAAACTGAGTGGCCCATTTGCGATACTGTGTCATTTCTGCAGTTTGACTTTGTTATTCTTTTCTCAACAACATTAAGTGTGATTTATATACATCTCAAATTGAACTTCTTTTACGCGTATCAGTATTTTTTTCTTTCTTTTTGTTCAATTTGTCGTCCTTTTATTATCACGGGGTCTATTCTTCAAGCCAATATGCTCGGGAGTTGTGCTGGTTAAGGTCAGTTTAGTCTGGTGTTTCATTGGTTCCTTCAAAAAATGAAAAAAAAATATAAGAACTTAGGTCAGCAATGTAATTTCTTTGTTTACATTCAATTTCACAAAACCACTACCGGAACCTGCTTATACCTGGACGACACCAGATTATAGAGGCTTAGAGAATAGACCCCGTGATTATAAACTTGAGAAAACTGAGGAGTACAAAAAATGTGTATTTTTAACTCATTTAAGCCTGGCGTCCCTTTTATTGGACATAGGCAAACAGAACGCGGCGTCCCAACTAGGGCTATTCTGTTTGCATAGAGAATTTTCATCGAAAAATTGAATGAAATTTAAAAATCACTCCTAATGCCCCCTAAAAATGAAAGTGGACTAGCCCAAATGATAATGATGGGAAAATCCATTCGTCAAATATGGGTTAAAGAAACCTTCCAGACGTGAGTAATGCTCATTAGCTTGAAATGGCCGTATAAGTTACCATGTACTTTTTATGGCATTTCCATCAATGATTGTTCAAAGGCAAATTATTGATCATTTATCATCTAGATTAATAAGACACTCATTAGTTCTTAGGATTTATGGAAGTTTGTTTGTAATGCGTGTTTTGTTTTCTTTCCTGAAAACCACCTTCAAACCATGTAAAAGAACAAACTCGTGTTCAAACAGGATATTTGCATATGACATCAGGATAACATGTCCATGTAATGTATTCCCCCATATACCCCACTTTTATATAGCGGAACTGGGGTATGCAGGGGTAAACCTATTTTTCTTATTTTGGCTCCAAAACAAAGATTGTGGGTACTCGTAAGAACCGCCTGGCCGAGGCGGTTCTAACGAGTATCCACAATCTCTATTTTGAGCAAAAAATGGAAAAATGTCACAATTTTGCTACTGATTCAATTTTTACAAAATAAAAAAATATCAGTATTTTACATGGGCAAGTTATCGTAATCGAAACCAAAGTCGCAGATCAATTTTTCAGTAATTCCGCTACAATCCAAGTTCCTTGTGATTCTCTGTGGCTGCACAGATCAGTTTATGTCAGATATCGAAGGAAATCCTGAAGATGCATTTTCTCTCGTCGCGGTTAAATAGTATTTTGGGACGGCTGAGACGGTTATTAAACGTTGAACAATGTCCATATTGCGTGTTAATCATATTTTTTCCACAATAGAAATATGTTGCAATACATCATGGACTCTATTAAGACAAGTCCATAAAGTACATGAATTGTATTTTTGTGTACACTAACGTGTCGGATTACTTACTTTTGAACGATAACAACCTATTAATTCGAAATTATTATGAAGAACTATTATGATGTAAGAAATGCTCGAAGATATCTATTCTGAGATCCACAGCCAACGCAACTCTTATTAAATTTTGAATAACTTTTTGCAGTTTCATTCAATTCATCGGAAACTACGCAAGGGGTCATTTTTAAAGATGAAGGAATCAGCAATGTAGCGCACCAAAGCCTCGCCGAGGCGGTTCTAACGTGTACCCACAATCTATGTTTTGAGCAAAAATAAGAAAAATATTAAAAATTTACTACTGAAAATTTTCAAAATTTTCAACTTTAGAAAATACTGAATATTGCAAGGGCATGTTTTCGAAATGTTACAGTTTAAATATTAAACCGATTATACCAGACACACTGCTTTTTGACATTATGACGAGAAGGCAACGCATATTCTTGTATCATTTATGACTATTACAAAAGGGCATTAGTCGTAGAAACAGTTTGCTGACCAGATTTTTCTAAAGACTATTCCACTTCATTTTGATGTCGCTTAGTACGACTTTTTTTAACCCCCTCCCCGCTATGTGTATCGATGATAATTTTTCGTATAAATTCTAAGCTTCAGAACGATACGCCTATTTCTAGTGCGCATACCTGCTTTTGCCATATATAAGAGCTATACCAATTATCAGATTTTCTGTTTACTGCTGACAAAAACAATATTGCCCAATGTCATTGTCTCGGAAGAATTACCTCTTTTCCCAACTGAATACAATATTTAAATTATATTATAATAAGTCTTCTCAGTCGGTTAATTCAGAAAACAAAATAACGAAGTGCGTGACGAACAACAGCTGTGCTCTGTAAATGGTCAAAATAAGATACGCTTCCCAGAGATGTACTGAAATAAGTTTAAAGCTTTCAGCTTCGTATTGTCATAGCATTTAACGTAATTTTGCATAAACTTTGCTGCGATAAAATTGAAAGCTGCCTTATTTCTAGAATTGTATTTAGCCAGCTAATAAACAACATATGAGGGGAATGCCATCTTATATAAGTTAGATGATCCCAAATGTCTCGGGTATGTCACTAGATTGATCAAATAAAATAAACCTGTGTTTGAGCAGGCCTTATTTTATATCAGTACTTATTAAACAGCAAAAGATTCCCAGCAAAAAGGTACAAGTAGGCAAAGATCAGGAAAAGGCGCAATCAGAAAAAGATTCCCACTCCAAAAACCCAGGTGGGAAAAAACCAAACTAACAATCAGGTACTTATACCATGAAACATATCGTAAGCCGAATGAGCAGCTATTTTCCCAATAGGTGGCCACTCAGTTACCTTAACTTAACTAAAAATATGAAAACATACATAAGGCGCCAACAGCACAAAAAATTTTAAACACCAAGACATAAAACAAAAAGAACCACTACAGAAGTATCGACTTGGAACGATCAGTAACACAAAGTTACTTTAAAATCCATTTAAAGACCTTTATCAAACAACAAACCTAATATCCAGATATTTACTCTTTCATATGTATTTTATGTCAGACAGCTGGAACTCAGCATGTCAACTTCCTTTTGTGAATGTAATCCTGGAACTTCAAAAGTAGTTTTGGTATATGTCACAGTAGGAAGTTATACGTAATCAAATACATAACATGTAATTATTTCATTACGTATAAGCCCGTACACACGTTTTTCCGTTCTTATGAGCATCAGCCATAATTCAAGGTACAACAGCTGTATCACATGCTTACTAACCTGTACAAACTAACGGATATTTTAAAATAAAACTGAGATCCTTTAAAAGCAGTGAGCATATTAATGAGAAAAGGGGTTGGCCATACCGCGGTTTCGGTTACTTCAGTGACCCTTTGGTTTTGGCAAAACGGAGGCAAAGAGAAATACTGTAATTTTGTAACATTATCAAATCAGAGCCAAATGTACAAAACGTTGGTTAGAAAATGAATCTAAACCGATGATGAATTTCTGTTTTCTCAGAATCAAAGGAGCAAAGGGAAATATAATCTGCACTATGGATGAGCATATTAATGAGAAAAGGGAATGGCCATACCGCGGTTTCGGCTACTAAAGCAGTGAATATATTCACGTGTGTTCGAATGCCACTTGGCTTTACACATTCATAACGTAAAGACGCAGTTCGATATACATTTTTTTTCACGTATTAAATGAGCCTGTGCATGAGAAAAACAACAATTTGCATAGGCGAAATCAAAGCCGCAGATCAGCTTCGCGGTAACCGCGAAGCTGATCAGCGCCTTTGTTTTCGCTACATGGATAGTACAATCCCTCTCCTACTTAAATCCAAAATTTCAAGCCTCTAACCATCTTCTGTGACTGTACAGGCCGGTTTGTGTCAGACCTGGTCGGAAACCCAAATTGTTGGTTTTCTCACGCACATGCTCAATTATGATTGGCATTTAAGGACAACTCAAAAGTGCTTATACTTGGCAAAGAAAATTCTCAGACACCCACACGAAGTGTTGTGCTTGTTTGATGAGTGGGAGAAACAGCATCGTAACCCAGACATTCGAGTTTAGTGTCAATTACGTGTACTGGTAAAGACGATAGAAAGACCGCTTCAAAAGAAACTAATTCATGACCTACACTGAATTGAACCATTGTTTTTCGAGACACCTTTCAAGGCCGGGTGAATTTCAAAAACCAGAAAGAACAAACTTAATTATGAGGCAGTAAGTTGTAATTTATTTTGTTATTAATTGTCACCATGTCTCCCAAAACATGTTATAATATATACGTGTATTATTATATACGTATTCGCAAAAGATACGCGAAAAAATAATCACTTGTTTTTTTCTTTGTATAACACCAAAATGTTTTTTTTTATATAAATTTCGATAGTCCCATTAATTCTCTATCACACAATGTGATAATAATGACGTTAAGGATTCGCCAACATGACAAATTTGCGGTGGGGTAACGAAATTTTCAAAAATTGAATTGAGACAAAATAAAGAATTAAGGGCAAATATGTATTATCCTTATCATTACTAGTCCTATGGAAGGTGCTTTAAAATAAATGCTGGCTTGGAATGTTATTGCAGGAAAGAAATACAGAATTTTAAGTACCATTTACATTTGACCCCAATCTCCTCATGTTGACTGAATTTGTGTGCCATGTTTATATGTATACATGTTCTGATAATATCCAACTTCCTAACACATGAAGATAATTACATAATTCCCTTTCTCGGCTGTGCAATTTTAATTAAAAGACATAAAGAACATTGAAAAATTGAAAAAAATATCTTCCATTTTCATTTCAAAAAGAAGTGCCTTCTGAATTGTATGGTGACCAATTGTTGTCAAAAAAAGATAATTATTACCTCCCTTATGTGTAAATACAGTTGTCTCCCTTAAAATATTAAAAAATTAGGTACATAGAAATTGTAATTTGAACAAGTAATAACTTTTCAAAATTGAAACAGCTGAACATGTAACAAGTATTGGCTTTCCAAACTTGAAACAGCTGAACGTGACATCTAGATATGTAAATGAAACAAATATGGGACTTCACATGAGAAAATCAACAATCTTGGTTTCCAAAAAGCTCCAACACAAACTGGTCTGTGCAGTCACAGAAGACCGCCAGAAGCTTGAAATTTTGTATTTAAGTATAAGAGGAATTGTTAGGCAAAACAAAGGCACTGATCACATGCGCAGCTACTGCACAGCTGATCTGCATCTTTGTTTTCACTAAAGCAGATTGATAGTTTTCTGTTGCAGGGGCCAGCAGCTGCGAATATGATAAAAGGTGATATTAATTACAATAACTGTATAATTGTAAATATCAGAAAATGTATTGCAAGCATTACAAATACAATCATGTGTACCATGTAAAATAAACTAGCTAGTGCAAGTAAATGAGCCGCCGCTTCAGAAAACCAACAATTTGGCATAGGCGAAAACAAAGGCGCAGATCAGCTTCCCAGTTACTGCGAAGTTGATCACCTTTGTTTTTGCTACACACAAGTACAATCCCTGCTACACAGATAGTACAATACCTCTTCTTCTAAAAGCCAAAATTCCAACCTTCTACCTTGCTTTGTGACAGCACAGCTCGATTTGTGTCAGACCTGGTCGGAAACACAAATTGTTGGTTTTCTCATGTAAAGGCTCAAATATGACTATAACATGTGGGTCTCTAAACCCAACAGATACAGGTAATGTATTCTGTCAAGGGCACCCTGGAACCATTCTCTGCAGCTCTGTTTCCATAGGCTGTGACAACAAGCTTGAAATACAGGCAGTATCAATTGCTGAAATTTCTATTCTGTATCAGAATCCTGACTTAGACACTATCCTGTATATTTACTCTCCTTCAGACTTAATTTTCAACAGAGCTTGTGGCTGCAGATCAGTATAATCTTGTAAGAAAACACAATTCACATTGATGGTCACACTGAATTTAATTTCAAAATAGAATCACTATTCCATTTTTCTACATATGGCCACTTCCACGATGCAAGAATGTAAACAGGAATCAAGTCCAACCCTCAGTAGAGGACAACGGACTATAAAACCGTTAAACGGATATTATGTTTTCTTTTCCAACAATTGTGGAAGCAGGATACACTACCTGAAAAAACAAAACAATATTGCTATCACATGTCATGAAAAAATGAATTTATAGTCTATAGGAATACAAAGGCACTGGTCAGCTTTGCAGTAACTGCCAATGTTCTGGCTATACTGTTAGTACAATGAATTTTCTTTTTCAAGCCGGAGTTTCAGCCTTCTTCGATAGTACAGGCTTGTTTCTGTTGGGCCTTGTTTGAAACCCAAAGACATGTTTTCTTTGTGTCATCTTCTTACAAATTAATGATAAGGTGATTGGCTTGTGTGTGCAAGTCTCCCAAATACATGTTATTTGTTCTTACTGCACATTCTTTTCAATAAGAACTTATAAATAAGCCTTCACATGAGAAGACCAACAATCTGATTTTCAAACCAGGTACCAAATTTTGGATTAAAGAAGGATTGAACAAAGGGGCTGATCAGCCGTGCAGCAACTGCACATCTGATCTGCATCTTTGTGTTCAGATATGCAGATTGTTGGCTTTCTGGGGCTACAGCTCAAATGTTATTCTGGTCCTGGGTTTGATCCTTACATGCTGCACTGTGTTGTGTCCTTGACCAAGGCACATTAACTCCTTACAGTACTGGTTAAGCCCTGGAAGAAATGGCTCCGTCCGGACATGACTGACAAATTGTAGACTGGGACATTAAGCCTCAATAAAAATAATCTGCCAAAATCAGAAATAAATTTTGAACAAACAGGCTATAATACATATATGCTCCCTTACCTGCACAATACATTGTACAGGTGGTGGTGCCAGGGGAAAAATCAGTTGTAAAGAAACATTTTGATGGTGTGTACAATCAATCCCAGCGGAAATTGTCCATTTTAATAGCAACCAACCAACCGAGTTGTTGTCGCGCAGCGACAACAACGAGGTGTTGGTTGCTTTACGATTAGAAGTTCTGTTCTGTTCTATTCTGTTTTGCAGTATGAAGACGTCGATTTTTGTGTGTCATTCAACTTCCGGAAATTTTTACCGCAGTCGAATTCCGCCAAGCGAAACCATTTAATCTTACAAATAAAAATATGCTAGACTTGTGATAGTTGAAAATAAAATTACAAAAGAACATACAAACGCTCGAAACTGCGTTTGAAATGCAAAACCTGTTTTTCTTTACTTTCGTTTTATCATTATTTTTCCTCTTACAAGCTGTGGTTCATTCTCTCCGTAATTGTTGCATAGCAACAGAAATCGTTCTTTGCTAGTTGGATGGCGGGAGGCAGTTGAAATGAGATATGCTTCTGAAATGCATGGAAATGGTTCATTGAAACCTAATTCATTCATGCTGACTTAGCCAATGTTAAGCCCTGTTTAACAGCCTGAACCGGTATGACATTACTTGGTACCGCTGATTAGCACTTCGGTGTTTAGTTGTCTCAAAGATAACTTTGTCAAGCGAAGAAGGACTCGTAATTTCACTACCTGATTCGGTTTCCTCTATGATTATTTGGATCTGCACCTTTTTTACTGCGAGTAGGTGGACATTGCACATGTTAAACATCGTCAACAAAATATTTATAGTCTCTAACATACAGAAGGTGTAAATTTAACTGATTAAAAACAATCCGAACCACCGCCACCAGTGGGTGGGGTAGCGTAAGACGACAAGTGATCGATCAAGGACCAGTGATCGATCATCTAGTGGTTCTCAAAGGATACGTGAAGTAAATCTTATGCTTACAAACATTAATTGGAAAGGTCCTAATTGGGTTGAATGCAGTAAAATTTTAGCCGGTTTTGTTTTACATATCTGTAGATTGTCCATCGCCTACATCGAAAAAAGATCCGATACGAGAAAAGCTAGTATCTCACTGGCATGCGAATTTTGTCGCGGACTTTCGCTTTACATTTGTGCGAGTGTCGCACGAGTGTCGTGAGAATATTCATGTGTCGTGAGCTTGTCGCCAACTGGTCCAGAAGGTTTTAAACATGTTTTAAAATTTTATGCGAATTTTTTAAAGTTGTTCCAAAATATTTCGCAAGAATGTCGTGCAACAGTCGTGCAAGTGTCGCGAACCTGTCGCCGCGAAATTTTGGCAAATTTACAATGCCAAATTTTCGCGACACTCGTAACAATGTCCTGCGAGTGTCTCACGATGGTTGCGCGACAGTCTTATGAAAACATGCGAAAAACCTCACAACTATCTGGCGAGAAAATAAAACTAAGCAACATTCGTACGAATGTCGTGCAGCACTCGCACGAATGTTGTGCAACTGTCGTACAAATTAAAATGAAAATAAGCTACATTCCCGGGAAAGTTGTGCGACTATTGCATGACAGTCGCAAGATTTATTTTCAAAATTAGACCAAAATTTGCGAACTTGTCGCATAAACATGATAAATGTCTTTTCAATGAGACTGCAACGTGAAACGGTGAAAGTTGTGTTTTTATTGTCAATCTTTGTCGCGAAATAGTCTCCAGTTGTCGCATTCCAGTGAGATAGGGCTAAACCAGTCAAAATTCAATACGCAGCAATACTGTAAACAATCGAGCTAAGACAGTTCGCCAACAAGCCGCACCACCGACCCTGTATCATTTCTGATAGATTCGGAGTGATTTTTAAACAACGACAGTTAAAAGTCTTGGTTTTAAATCTGCCTATTATGTAATAAATTAATCATCAGGAAAACATGTCCATGAAAAGTATACCACCTCATACCCCACTTTTATATAGAAAAACTGGGGAATGCAGGGGCATACCTATTTTTCTTAGTTTTGCTCCCAAACATAGATTGTGGGTACTCGTTAGAACTGCTTCGGTGAGGCGTTCTAATGTGTACCCACAATCTAGCAAAAATAAGAAAAATATCAAAGCTTTTCTGATGAAATTTTCAATTTTTAAAGCTGACAATTTTCTTTTCTTTTTTTTTTTTCTTTTTTCTTCAAACCCACACAGATGCTTGAATGGTTAAGTGCGGTAATAAAATATCAGCGCTCTTAACCACTCGGCCACTAGGGCCACCCCCAATATTTCAAAGTTCTGGTTACACAATCAAATGCAAATATTAGTAAATCAAAAGTATGCCTGGCTTCTATGACACTTTTGCAAACATCTCTTTACCAAGGCAATTGATGCAAAACTGTTTCAAGTTTTGAAAATAATTGGGTAATTATTTTTGTCTATCTTGTGACAAAACAAACTTAACAAACTTATTGTGAATGAAGTGAGATTGAGGCACTTTTACAAATTTATGTCTCATGAATATTGTAAGAGTATCTTGCAAATAATCCAAAATTTCAAATATTGCATAACATCCCAGAACTTTTACAATAGTATTGATCCCAGGAAATTGGAGACCCCTACCTGGTCAAAGAGCTTGCCTGTCTGAACTTAATTATTAAATTCATAAATGTTCAAGTCTTTCAAGAACATCATGGATAGTGAAACTTGTTCTCTTTTTCTAAACCTACTTTTTACGCCCTTACAAGATTCTTTCAGCTCATATGAGATGGGCATATCAGTAGGCGGGGCGAAAACTGAAGTACTCAAAGACAAATACTCTGTACACCCATAAGCACACTACCCAAGGCAAAGGGGACTTGAACCCACATACACTGGACTAGTGGTGAGACAAAGGAATGATTATGAGCAGTTTAAATGGAAATAAAAAAGTTGACAAGATGAATATGAACCGCTTTTCATATGAAATTGTTCTGCCAATACTCTATTGTCTGACACTGTGGTCAATTTCATTTGAGGTGGCTCCGTGTTTCTTAATCACTCGATCATTTCACCGCTGTGTCTGGTGTGGGTTCGAGTCCCGCTCTGGCCACATGTGAGACAAGCCAAGTTCTGCTTGCGGGTGTGCCAGGTGTTTTTTCTCGCGGTTCTCCCGTTTTCGCCCCACCTATATTGATTGGCCCGTCTCATATGAGCTGAAATAATCTTGAAAGGGACGTTAAACTGAATTAGAAAAAAAAAACAAAAAAAAAACACTTTCATTTGAATAAGTTTTACTGTTTCTTTGAACTGTATACATGTACTGTTTTATTTTCAGGTAAAAAACCAGCAGTGTGGTCATGAATCCATGGTCATTGAGGTGTTCTAAATTAGCCTTGGGTAAGACAAATAAAGTTTCTGTCTTTCTTGCAAATACTTATTCAGGGTGTCCATGGTCAGGGAAAAAGTCAGAGAGAAATCACTTTTTTTCAAAGCCAAGGAATTGTCAGGGATTTTTGACATCAGTCAGGGAATTTTTCAATTTAAGCCAAAATCAGGAAATTTTGAAAAACAGGTTTATAAAATGCCAAACTACAATGAACACAAACATTCTTTCACCTGTTGCTTGTCCTTATGAACACAAAACTGAAGTAAAGTAACTAGGATAAGCAAACTTGATGTAGAAATTCAATATGTAGATCATAATAAGTTGATATTACTATTTTCAGCAACTGTAGATATTCATGGTGCTGTCCTGGACTGTGACCTTTGGACCAGGAGAGGCATTAATTTCTGTTATTGTACAAGTCATAATTTCATAGGTAAGTGCTCCTCAAGTTATATGACCCAAAATTTACTCTTTCCCTAAACCCTCCTCTGGAAACCACCATAACATTTTTTCAGAGTAGAATAAAATTTAGTGATTGACATGCATAAAATTTGCTTTCCAAATGTTTTGACATGCAAAAGTTTTCAAACTGTGTTCACAAATTAATTTTATTTCCAAAAACATTCTTGAATTAGGCTCCATCCTGAAAATAAATTAGATGGAATGTTTCTCACAACAGAAGTCCTGTGCTGAAATAATTGATTTTTATCGTACCTGCTTATAGCAGGGTGCGATATAGGAGTCCAAATTTCCGTCTGTCCGTCCGTCCATCCGTCCGTTCGTCCGTCCGTCGGTCCGTCCGTCCGTCCGTCAACATTTACGTTGAAGTTTGGTTTTCTCTACATTAGTGAGAGCTAGTAACGTGAAACCTTGCAAAGTAATTGTCCTTGACATACCCTTCAAGGACGCACCTTGACCCGGTGCCAGTGACCTATATTTTACGGTCCATTGACTTTGTTCATTTTTATGTCGAAGTTTGGTTTTCTCTGCATCAGTGATACCTGCGAGTGTGAAACCTTGCAAAGTAATTGTCCTTGACATACCCTTTGACATACCCTTCAAGCATGCACCTTGACCCGGTGCCCTTGACCTTTATTTTACGGTCCATTGACTTTGTTAATTTTTACATCGAAGTTTGGTTTTCTCTGCATCAGTGATACCTGCGAGTGTGAAACCTTGCGTAGTAATTGTCCTTGACATACCCTTCAAGCACGCCCCTTGACCCAGTGCCCTTGACCTATATTTCAAGGTCCACTGACTTTGTTCATTTTTATGTCGAAGTTTGATTTTCTCTGCATCAGTGATAGCTGCAAGTGTGAAACCTTGCATAGTAATTGTCCTTGACATACCCTTCAAGCATGCACCTTGACCCGCTGACCTTGACCTATATTTCATGGTCCATTGACTTGGTAATTTTTATGTCAAACTTTGGTTTTCTCTGCACCTGTGATAGCTGCAAGTGTAAAACCTTACATAGTAATTGTCCTTGACATACCCGTCAAGCATGCACCTTGACCCGCTGACCTTGACCTATATTTCATGGTCCATTGACTTGTTAATTTTTATGTCAAACTTTGATTTTCTCTGCACCTGTGATAGCCGTGAGTGTGAAATATTGCATAGTAAATGTCCTTGACATACCCTTCCAGAACATACCTTGACCTGGTCCCCTCGACCTATATTTGAGGTTTTTAGTTATTTTGCTCAGTGCAGGTGCGATATCGACCTCCGCGGCGTTCTTGTTAAATTTTTGAAGTACCTCCCACCAGTGCATGTAAAATGCAAGGTAAACACTGCTATTCAGTACTATAATGTTATGATTTTGTCAACTGATTTTCAAAATTTGTGTTGAACTTTTTAGGGATCGAGGAATGCAATGGGAAAACAATATCAGATACATTTTTGAACTAGGTGAATAGCTAAAAAGGTAGGTTTTAAGAATGCTTGGTTGAAGTACAGTATGGTTATTCATGAAGATTTGGTCATGAAGATATTTATACTTCTTTCCTCATATTCTGCTTCCCCTGATCCAAGAACAGATCTCAGTAAAATATACTGGTAAAGCCCTGTATATCCGTGATGCAACCAAATTTCTTAAGCACAGATTGATGCAACATTCCATCATGACAAAATGGAGTGTAGTGTTTGGAAGCCAGATTGATTTGAGTGCAACTAACCGTGAGGCATAAACCTACAGAGAGACAATGACCTCTTTGCTGTAGGTTGAATCCCAATGGATCATTTAGCTTCCAATCACTGGACTGCGTGTCATGTGTCGTGAAATGCTGCATCAGTCTGCACTGTAAGAATCACAGGTATACAGGATGGTAATAACTGCCTCAGATTGATTTGGATATATCTGACCATCCTAATAACACAGCAATTGTCTGCGAATGTAAAACATTAAGTCAAGCAAATATGCATCTAATAAATGTGTACTTATACATCTATGATTTATAACTTAATCATAAGTATAAAGTTTTGGAATATCCATCTTAATTGCTAAAATATGAAATCTTTTACAGAATTAATTATTATGAATATAGATTGAATTTATAGGCACTTTACTCTTATAGAAGTTGATGCATTTTCCTTGATAAGGTTTCATGTAATTTATTAGAGGTGTTTAAATCTGTTTCAGATTTATTTACGGTTTGATCTTTTAAGTGGGAATACAGTATTGACCAGTGTCAAATGCATCATTGACCATGGAAAAAGAACATTGTTAACACATTACCAGAGAAATTTATGCCAAGTCAGCATAAACATTATGGACTGATTTAGATTCAATTCTGAGACTCCCCATCTTGCCAGCAAGTTCATTCATTCAGGATTCTGTCTTGTCAAAGCGCAATTACTACAGCTGAATCATCAAACTACTTTACTGTTTTTCAAATATTCTTAGTAAAAGTTAGCAAATACCATCTTCTTTTTCATGTGAAAGTTGTCTGTTTTAACTTAAGAAAATGCACTTTATTTATTAAATTGACAGACCTGTGAAGGTGTCACTTAAATATTAAAACTTAACTTCAAGAATCTTAGTTAGAAAAGTGAGACATTAGAACTGAAAAATGCTTGGCAGCATTTTCCATATAGGAGTTCTGTTAAATAAAATATTTCAGAAATGTAATAGACTATTAAATGAGCCATGACACCAGAAAATTGGTCTTCAGGGTTTCCGACCAGGTCTTACACAAACCGGTCTGTTGAGTCACAGGAAAAGGAAAGAAGCTAGAAAGTTTAAGTAGAAAAGGGATTGTACTATATATGTAGCGAAAACAAGGGCGCTAATCAGATGTACAGTTACTACTCAGCTGATCTGCGGCTTTGTTTTCACATTTGCAAAAATCCTGTTTTTCTCGTGGCTCAAATTATAAATGTTACATTTTAAAAGAATAAATTCTACACACCCATATACTTGCTGTGTTTATATACAGTTTGTACATGTGACTATGTGCCAGATATTTAACCCAAAATCATTTCCATTATGTTGACATACATGTACTTGTACATGTAGCTTAGCTCGATAGAAAGGTTGTAGTTCAAATCCTGCTTCTAAGACATAAGTACTAGGATGTGTTGTTGAATAACGCTTTTGTAACCATCATTGAAGTACCAAAAAATGTGGCCTGTCTTGTAATAATGAAAAATGGTTGACTGTACTGTTCAGCCTGAATGCAAACAAAACTGAAACATGGCTTCTGTGAACACTGATGACGAATTTAAAATGGGAAGTAAAATAAATGGGAGGCCTGGTGGCGTATAGGCTCAATTTACAACTTTTTAAGAGATCTATAAGTGTCTTGGAACAGAAAAGCTATAAAATTGCAGACTGGTTATTTAATAATACATTTATTGATGCCTTGTTGAAAACTTCTGGTGCATATGATGCATATCCGTAATCTGGTCATGTAAACCAGTTTGAAAGTCCATTTTGCATACAGTCATACATCAATGATGAGAGCCATACGTTTTTGTAAGTAAAGGTATCTAAGTTATGTTTACAAAAGGAAATTTGATGCACAGATATACTTAAGGAATAAAGAAACGCAACAAACACTTTGGGTCACTAAAAGCATGCTTTGTAATGCAAGTATGTGGTGTTACTGAGCTTATTATATGAAAGCAATATCTAAACGTAAACTTGCAACAGATTGAGCCACAATGCCGGTTACGTATGCTTAATGGCGTACGCGTAACCATACTGACCTACTTTAGCACACCCTGTTACCATGATCAGTAAATGTCAAATTTGAAACCAAAACCAAAATTTTGTTTCCAAAACCCATAAAAGTGATTGCAGATAAAACTATTGATCAGTTGGTAACATTTGGTTATGTTATGGGACGTTTAACATCACCAACGTCAAATCGAAAAAATGAGTCAAAAGCCAGTAAAATTTCCTTCGGCATGCGTTATATTCAATAAAATGATAATTTGTGTAAACATTATGACCTTTGAACTTAAGACGTCAATAAAACGTCCATGGTAACGTCAAAATCCAACATCCTGTCTTTTAATGACTTTCATTATGTTTTTCAAATTTTCGGATTTTCAAATGATCAATTGCCAAACATTTGATTACAGTGCGTAAATCGAGTGTTGACTCAAAGCATATAATCCGTTTCGCTTCTTTTCATAACGTGATATTCTGTTAAACGAACGTCAAAACAAACGTTCCGATGACCCATTTATACGGTGCCTGCGACGTCACTGTTGATCAAAAGCACGTGGTGTCGTATGGCGGTTCGACATACACCGTTGAGGTGCAAATGATCAAAATCGGATAATTTAAATGACGTTAACAACTCATTCTTCGTTATTGTTAACTTCAGCATTCCGTTAACAAGAGTTAACGCAACATGGGATGGCACCTAAGTAAACAGTGGTGTTGGTCTTTATTGCACCTTATCAAGTCGACGTCACGTAACCCACGTGCAAAGAATTTGGCATCTTCACCTTCACCCCGACGTTTACGTCACAATTTGCGTTTTTCATAATTTTTGATGTTTTATCCTTAATTTTGTCAATAAAATGACGTACGTTTTCTCACTTCAATACCTGCAAAAAGCAGTCAGTATGTCATTTCATAAAAGGATTTTATCAAAACAACAAATACATACTAGTACGTAAAAATTGAAATGTAATGTGTTGCGTATTTTAATTCCTTAAGTATATGACCATTGACCAAAGTTGTTCATTTGGTTAAGCAACAAAATAAACAAACTAATGTACACACAAAAATCATGAATTCAAGCGTGCAGTATCCTGATAGATTGGTTGGTTGCCCATTAGGTGTGCCTATTTCATATTAAACTATAATGTTGGTTGTGTTTTACCTTCTCTGTCATGTTAGTCTGAAAAGGGAAGCAAAATAAATTAATGCACATAAGCAAACACATTGTTAATGACCAAATTTACAAGCTTCATTTATGTTAAAACACTGAAAAAAGAAAAAAAAAAAAAAAAAAAAAACACTCTTCTTTACCAATTTATCAATCTATATATATTAAATTATAATGGAATACAATTTAAACTTATTTTCATTGAAATTTCATTTGATAATAATATATTATTACTTTATTAGGCACATTAACTTACTCTTTCAATTTATTCGATAATTGCAGCTAGGCGTACAGTCATTCAAACGACAGGATTTTTTTCCCGTTTTACTTCGCTTTAAATATTATTTCAGCTTATAAGATATGGGCCAATTAGTAAGTGGGGTGAAAACGGGAGAATCATGAGAAAAAACACCTGACACACACGCAAGCAGAATTTGGCTTGTCTAACATGTGTCCAGTGCGGGGCTCCAACCCACATCATACACAGCGGTGAGATGATCGAGTGATTAAGAAACATCGCTCTTAACCTCTCTGCCATGGGGGCCGCTGCCGCCCGGAAGTTTTTCTAATTTCCACCTGGAAAAGTTTGCAAAATTCGTCTAATTTGCATATTTCGCCCAATTTTTATGCCCAGAAACTAGTGTATCCTATTAAGTTCTAGAGGTGTCAAATTTACAAATATCCAGTCGTAATCAAAGAAAAAATCATCAAAATGTTTCGTACAGGTTGCCATGGCAGTACAAGGGAAATACCAGAGGTGTGCTTTATATAATATGCAAAAAGGGTCATGAAATAAATGAAAAGAAAGCAGGCCGCCTGTTTTAGCAACGAGCAGTCCCCGCAGCGTGGGGACTTTTAACGGGGAATATGGTTACAAATGAGTAAAGTATTAGAAAGTGTGGACAGATAGATAGACAGACAGAATCACAGATGGCCGATCGTCCCATTCTATCACAATGAGCCTACTGCTAAGGTGATTTAAAAGTAAAACCATAAAATACTCCACCTCTATATTGTGTTAGCAAAAGAAATCCCATGTGTTGCAAACATTTTATTCATCAGTTGAAAACAATTATCATAGACTTTCTTTCAAAATAGTTTCATACCCCTGCATACTTGTTGATATCCTATGAAATTTTATACAAATATTTATAAAAAGTTTGGTTATTTCCGGATTTAACGTAAACATTTAAGCTATTTACATGTTTTCCGTGCATATTTTTTTAAAATGTAACTATTGATGCTGGTTTTTGTTATGGCTCAATAAAGTTGACTCTTCTACCAGTCCAATTCTTTTATTCATGATGGGACATGCCATTACAAACTTTTATGTAATCATAATTTAACATTTCATTTTATTTAATTTAAACAGCTTTTAGTGTTAACTTTGATGATTGACAGATTACATGTATTTATTTTGACGCACGTTTCGGATGTCATGGATAAAACTGATGTCCATATACTGTATGACCATAACTTGAAGTTTAAGTATCAACACAAACATCTATCACTAGTACTTTGTGGCGTTACATGTAACTTCAGAATCAGAATCAGAATAGTTTACTGGTAAAACGTCAAACTGACAATACTACATGATGATGCCTTGCTCAAGAACACAACAAGGTGCTATGAGTGGGGATCAAGCCCCACTGATTTCTCTTTCGGAATTTGATGCTCTACCACCAGGCGACCTCACATCCTTATGATGTTCTCAGAAGTGTAAAAAATGTCAATTATAAATTTAACAATATGAATCTTAACATATAGCAGCTACATGAGGACCCACACACCTGGTGAAACATTATCGAAGATAGCTAGACAGATTTTTTTTCTTACAACACCTGTGAAGTTCTTTTTCATATACTGTCAAGCCCCTTCACAGCCATTCTAGTAATTTCTAGACAGTGCTGAAATAAAAAGTTCTCTCCAGATTTTCTGGACCCCTGAACTGTCAATTTAATCAAAAAAGATGGGTAATTGTCAACAGAAAACGCATTTTCTTCTTACAGAATTTCATCACAAGCCATATCGCAACACTGCAGCCCACCGTAGATTGTTGACATGGGTTGGTTACGTAATAACACGATTTTACGTTACGAATAGTATTCTAATTTGACCAGTTACGTAAGATCTGACAAAAACGATTGTATAATGTGAATTTATAAATGATGCGCCATAGGTTTTCAATTTCACTTACCTCGATCTTTCACACAATACTTTAGGAAAAGACGAAAATCAATTTTTTATTTTAACCAAAAATATTCTCATGGAGCCGCAGGTTTTCTTCCGGTTTTGACACAAGGACTATACGCTAAAGAAATAGTTCTCGTTATTTTACAAGTACTTGTTGTTTTTTTTTATGAAGCAGTCGTCAGTCATATATGAAAGAGCATAAATAGTCAAATAAACTATGATGTTGTTGAAAATAAAACAAAAAATCACGATGTTTCAGCCAAAAATATTTCGGCGTGTATTAATCTTAGACAAGACTTCCGGTAATCAGGCCACAGCTGTCAAGATCTGCATTTCTAAGTCGAAGACATGGGTTTGGAAATTCGCTTTGTATGTGTATATCAAGACATATGAAGACAAGAGTCATGACTTAAATGGTAGAGAAAAGACTACTTATTCGACGGGTAATGTACGATTTGGTTGCATTTTGAATATAACAGGGGAAAAATGGGTCCAAAAAATGTAAACAAAAAAATTATGAATGAATTTTATGGCCGTTTGACAAAATCACATGCTTTTCTAAAAGTGTGTTCTTTGCAACAAATTTTCTTATACAAAAATAGAGTTTTGGAATAAAATTCTCGTGGTAAAAGGTAGTTTAATGTTTTGGCAATAAGCTTCATTGTTCGAAATTTTTATTGTAAGTGGTGTCATTTCACATTTGTGGTCCAACAAAAGCAGGTATATTTTTAGATTTTTTGACAAAAAAACACATTTTTTCAAAAAAAAAAATATATTTTTTCCTTGCCTAATGGGACTATAATTTGGTTCATAATTCAAAACAAAACTAGGGAACCATCATTTCAGAATTTTTTTTGGAAAAAAAATGTGTTACCACACCCACACATGTACGATGTGTTCTTAAGACTTACGCCTGTCGCGTTACCACGAAAATTTTTAGTTACCCCCCCAGCGGGCACATCACGTCAAAATGACGTCATATCAACGTCGATGCGACGTCATGACGTCATATCGACGTCGATCTGACGTCATTTTTACGCAATGCATATGTGCCTGCTGGGCCCCCTTTCCATAGCCAATAGGTTATGATACCTTTAATTATCTTGCAACAAGTTCCAAACAGCCACCGGTATTCGAAAGTGATGGGGGGACAAAATCAAATCAATAAAATTTATGCCTCCTTAGACGCATATTTCTTGTGTGTGACGCCTTTTTTTTATTTTTGACGTACATTGCCGTTTTCTATTAAGTATATAGACGTACCCGGAATCTTATAGTGCCATAAGCTAGCTTTTGACACACTGAACTGACAGCTAAAGAATCGCGATATGAAAGACCATAATGTGTCTGTAGTGAGCAATAATGACGATTTGAAAACAATAGGCTGACGTCAACAGATAAACTCGACCACTGGGAGCGTTTACAAACGGTATTTTTCAAATCTTTTTTTACGATTTCTTTAGGTTAGACATTCGGCCATTACTTCATGCCATATGTTTTCAAATCGCGTTAATCATGAATGTTTTAGATGCAATTTTGTAATACAAGAGCTCGTACACAAACGTCATTGCAACGTCATAATGAAACAGGCTACAAAACTCTACTTTTGGTCGATTGTTACTTACTGTAATAACTCATTAGCCATATCACTTAAAACTTCATCAGAATAATCCTTTTCAAGAAAATGGGTTTCAATTGTTTTCGCGTTTCTTGTGCGGATAAGTATATATATATGTCCTTGACTAGTCTGATTATGGACCAAAACATATGTTCTTGAGAATGTATTTTTATTAACTCATGAAAAGCAAACTGCTAGCTGACAAGAATGGATCCTCCTGGTTTGCAATTTCATCACTACGAGACTTCACCAAGAACAGCGCATTTGGTTGCCTTGTTTCCAAAATGACGCCATTTTTTTTGCAAAACAATAAAGCATAATCACATCCCTTTCGATATGCTGATATTACACTAGAAGCTATCATAACAATTAGTGTTTGACAATGCATTGTCGTGTACTCAATTTTATCAACAAGTAAACGTGACAGCGTTGTATCCACTACAACATGATCTGGAATGAAGAAGGCCTGCAGCAACCATATCCTAAGTGAAGCTAGCAGAAGCATGTAGCAAAAGCCTCACTTTCGATTCGGTAACGGATAGAGGAGCGAATGATTTATCTGAAGCATTTGGATATGAGGCGCCGTTTTACTATAAAATCAGTATTTTTGATATTACAAAATAGAATTTTTGATATCAAAAAATCGAATTTCTGATATCAAAAAATCGAATTTCTGATATCAAAAAATCAAAGCGATTTCTTGATATCAAAAATTCGATTTTCTGATATCAAAAATTCGATTTTCTGATATCAAAAAATCGAATTTCTGATATCAAAAAATCAAAGCGATTTCTTGATATCAAAAATTCGATTTTGTGATATCAAAAATTCGATTTTCTGATATCAAAAAATCGAATTTCTGATATCAAAAAATCAAAGCGATTTCTTGATATCAAAAATTCGATTTTCTGATATCAAAAATTTGATTTTCTGATATCAAAAAATCAAAGCGATTATTTGATATCAAAAATTCGATTTTTTGATATCAAAAAATCAGGAAATTTTTCCATCTAAGAAATGATGGCTCCCTTACAAGAAACAATTAGAGTAGTTTCCCATGTAAAATAAACAGTTTATAGTTCGGGTGGTAGCTATTGTCACGCTAGTCAAGTAGATAGCTTTTTCGCTTTGCAACCGAGAGGTTGGCTGTTCGATTCCCGATCGGCCGTAAAGGCATTTTATGTCGGTGATAAATGTTCATCCTCACTAATGAAAGGCAACTCGCTCAACTATCTGTCCCATAGTTTGACTGTTTGACTTTTCGCGGTCGCACCTCGTGGCATCCACGTGGCTCCTTTATCGGATGGACCTAATTATCGGAATGGCCTTACTGCTGTGTAATTGTGTAGTATTTCATATGCATAAAAATACAAGTATCAGATGTGTTTCATTTAAGCATAATAAAATTAACCTCCTGCAGTTGCGCATTGGGTTACGGATGACAGAAGAAGGTGGAGGGGGAATAATTGTTAGAATGTTAACGCTGATTCAACGTTTCTTCGATCAAAACTACAGTTTACTCGACAATGGCGAATCACTAAGCGATCTAACTCTATCTATTCATGGGAATGTTATTCTATTTGATACTAAGAACGTCTAACATATCTCAGCTTTACAGGAAAATAATAATTTTAATTTATTCTATTTCTTAATGGGAGATAACTCTGTTGATATGATACCTCCTGCATTAGACAATGGCGAACCAAACTCGACAATGGCGAATCAAATAGCCTATAGCCCAAAAGAAACCATTTTAGAAGAGTATTTTTGCATACAAATGTTGCCATCATCATTCGAAACTAAATGGTGTTCGATAATATTGTGTAAATTTGCTTTTAACCTTTACGTTAACTGTCAACAGCAAATGTCATATCGGAAAGGTCAATTTTACCGATTTAAGCATGTCTTATTGCTTTAATGAATCAATGTAAGCCTAAAAGCAAGATGGTTAAACCACGACTTGCACCAATATTAGTTACGCCATTGACCAAACCAAATGGTTCCAGGGCAGGCCTTCAAAAGGCAGATTATCAGTACTTTGTGCACATTCTTTTCACCACACAAAGTATGATTCGCTATTGTCGAATTTACATGTACATCTTTCCCCACTTATATCTACATTAAATGTCAAAACTTTTATCAAAAACAGGCATATTGCATAGCTAGGGATATTAGGCATTAAAGTAATGCAAAAGTGGCCATCATCAAAAGCTTAGAAACGAGGTATGAAACCAATTTTATGTGAACAGACCTCATATCAGGTGTTGTCAACGTGACGGTAGTCTTCAGGGACCCAAGCATAGGCAATTGATGTCAGCTAGACCCCCATCGTACGCCGCAGCACACACTTGTATGGTACTTATATCAGGCTAATAATAACAATAATTATCTTTATCTATATAATATTAAACATATGAGTCTGTGCGTGAGAAAAACAACAATTTCAGTTCCGACCAAGTACAGCCAAAGAAGCATGCTAGAAACTTGGAATGTCAGATCTAGAAAGTATTGAAACTGATGATGTACTATCCGTGTAGCGAAAACAAAGGCGCTGATCAGATACGCGGTTACTGCGAAGCTGATCCTGCGCCTTTGTTTTCTGTTAGTTTCCTCATGCGGCGGCTCTTATTCTGTTCTGCCTTCACGAAAGAAAAGAAAAGTACCCTACGATACATACGAGTGTCCAATAATTATAGGCACATTCCGGCCCATTTCAATAAAGAAACGCATGGGAAACCGTGTATATTCTGCTGCGCATGTTTCAAGTCTGACCATGCCGCGCAATTTATCGGTAATTTTACTGAACATACACAGCGGATTTCAAGTAGATTTTCGCGAAAACTATAGTGACCATAGTTAAACACCTGAACTCAGCCCATGCAAGCCTATAAATAATTTGAGGGATCTATCATTTTTTCTCAGCAAAGGAAGGCCTAAAGGATTTTTTGATATCACAAAATCGAATTTTTGATATCAAAAAATACTCTCCATTTTTTGATATCAGAAATTCGATTTTTTAATATCAGAAATTCGATTTTCTGATATAAAAAAATAAGCCTGATTTTTTGATATCACAAATTCGATTTTGTGATATCAAATATTCGAATTTTAGATATCAAATAATCGAATTTGTGATATCAAAAAATCAGGCTTATTTTTTGATATCAGAAAATCGAATTTCTGATATCAAAAAATCGAATTTCTGATATCAAAAATTCGATTTTCTGATATCAAAAAATAAGCCTGATTTTTTTGATATCACAAATTCGATTTTTTGATATCAGAAATTCGATTTTCTGATATCAAAAAATCGATTCAAAAAATATTTTCTGATATCAAATAATATTTTCTGATATCAAAAAATCGAATTTCTGATGTCAAAAAATAATTTTTGATATCAAAAGATCGAATTTCTGATATCAAAAATCGGGATTTTATAGTAAAACGGCACCCCATATTTGGAAAGTGACGTTTAATGGTAGGTATATGTTGGTCGATGCTCAATATATGAATGACTACTCTTAATTCTTTCCCACCCTCCGCACCATTTTTAGTATTGGAGGTATTTTGTCAACACTACCATCTTATTTAAGGGTGTCCGATAGCACCACTTTGGTTATGGGAATAAAAGGGATTGTACTATCCGAGTAGCGAAAACAAAGGCGCTGATCAGCTAGTAGCTGATCTGCGTTTTTGTTTTTGCATTCTTGGCAAAAATCTGGTTTTCTTATGACTATTGTTTCGAGTACAATAAGGGCGACCGGATAGCTAAGTCGGTAGCGCGTTTGGCGTCTAACTACTATCTACCACTGACGTGCAGGTTTGAATCCCACTGTCCACGCAGTTAAAATATCGATTGTTGAAAAAAAAAAAAAAAAAAAAAAAAAAAAAAAAAACACTATCAGTGGATCCTGCATCGGTATGTACCAATGGATTTACTGTTACTTTCCGGGCGCGGTGATTTCACAGGCTATTTCCCTAGCGAATGTCGAGAACTATTCCTGCTTCCTCCCACCACTAGACAGTCGGCGTCTAAGAAGCAGAATTGCTTAGCTGAGAAGGAATGCCTAGATTGACGTCGATCATTATAGCTAGTAAGTAAGAAAAGTATCATATACGCCTCATAAATAGCAGTACTGTAGTGTGCGTGCACCTGGCGGTACTTATAACAGCATTATTACTAATTTTGTTATTACTTATCGTTCCCAAGCGATCCTTCTGTTGTGGTTCTATTTGTTTTGTGTTTTGGAGTCGAATTTTTGTGCTGTTTGAGCCTTTTGTACGTTTTCATTTTAGTTTAGTTCGGGTACCTGAGTGGCCGCATATTGGGAATTAGCTGCTCACTCGCTCGGTTTACGATATGTTTTCTTGGTATAAAAACCTACATCAAGGCCACCAATCCAGCTCTTTCATAGCAAAATGCAATGATAATAAATTCATTTGCGGCTGCGGAGTTCGAAACGTGTAAGCGACTTCGTGTTCTCTTGTTGTTGTTTTTTATCAATTACTCCTATTTTAAGACACATCTTTCAAAAATCGGAGAATGACATGATGTGGGTGAATTATCTAGCTTTTTTCACCTCCAGCCGATCTGCTGAAAACATAGCACGTGTTTTGGAATCACTTTAGAAGTGAGTGCAACACATGCGTGTTAGGTTGTATGCTAGATTTTCACCACAAACACACTGCATTACTTCGTTTTCCATTTTAAGCAATGCGTCTTAATAGAATAAATTACAACAAAATAATCAAAATCTTCAAGAAGGGGAGTGCGGTTTTTTAGTCGGACACTGAATCGAGATGTCAGGCGTTCGTTATCCAATGGCATCGAATTTTTTCCTTGAGCAAGCCAGATTTGTAAGTTTGTGTTTGTGTTTGTAAGAGCAGTGAATTACTTGAGGGACGTAAGCGACAGTTCACACATGTTTATATACATGTACCGTTTACGTGCTGCGCGAGCACTTCTGACTTGATAATTGTCAGAATCCAAATGTGGGCTTTGCACGTTGATGTTCATTTAAGTTACTGTGGAGTTTGCGTCCACCTGTGCTCAAGTGATGATGCTCGTTATCTCCGGATTTTCAACATAATTACTTCTTGTGAGAGCTTGTTATTCAGTAACGAGTAGTTTTTCTGTTGTGATGTATAAGTGAATCACCATTGACTTGTTAGAGACGTGTATCCGAACAAAAAATCAACAAGGTTTGAACTGGTTTAACCCCCCCCCCCCCCAAACACACACACCCAGTATCTTATTAATGACCACTCAACAATAGGCAAAGTTCTATTTTACTTGTTCTGTTTCTTGTTATATCCATTTACATGTACATTTGTCGATTTATTATTTTTCTGCATTTCATATTCCGTTCGATTAAACTTAATGTAGCTGAGTGGCCTCCTTTTCCTATTCTTGTACTGTACGTGCATGATGTTAGTATGATATTTTAGTCATTCTAATTTGAGTTTTTTTTTTTTTTTTTTTTTTTTTTTTTTTGCATTCTCGTGTATTTTTAATTTTTAGATATTTGTTAAAAGAAATAAAGAAAATAGATTGTAAGTACATAAAAGAAAGAACATACAAATGTCGCTACAATAGTTTTAACACGATATGCCATCAAAGCCATATACATGTATATCACGATTATAACTGCTGTTACATGATTTAAGAAACTGCTGTTACATGATTTAAGACTAAGAAAAATGATAATGACGGAATAGACTGATGTAACTTCCAGATCAATGATTTAACAAAAGGCAGATTTAAGACCTATACATGGAAATGCCACTATTACAGTGACCCTTTACCCTTAAACTGACATTCTTAGCTAGTTTTGTAGGTTTACAAAATTCAAAACAGATTTTAAACAATCAAAAAAAAAGTATGTAACAGAGTGTTAGAATCCGGCTCGATAGGTCCAGAAGACTCGCGGTTGAACCCAATCGGCACCGAATTGTACCATTGTGCAAATGTATTAACTTCTCTCACTAAAATAACCTCTACACGTTTTTTTTATGTCATGTCATATCCCCTACAATATAACTGCTATGTCAACAACCTTTGTATCAAATTAATTCAATTGTCCATCAGCACAGCACAGACGTATTGTTCCTTCTTTGAGAAATAGCGCGACAAATGATAGAGGGGTTAAAAACCAAAATCACACATAACGTGTCAACATAAAATCACGTGTTTCAAAATGTTTATTTCAGGGATTGAAATGTTAAGGGATCTGAAAGCCATGGTTGCCGCCATAGACCGCCGGCGTAAACGCACGCTGGTCATTATTGGTTTATGTCACGGAACTGGTACTTTACGCACGGCTCACTTGTCTTCACTGTGCATGTTCAGTCTCACGAGACTATGTGAGCCGCGACGCGAGAAAACCGGTCTTCGGGGATACCAACCAGGTTTGACACAAAATTCAAACCAGTCTGTACAGTAACAGAAGAAAAAGGTACAAGCAGGCAAAGATCAGGAAAAGGCGCAATCAAAAAAAGATTCCCACTCCAAAAAAATCAAACTAACAATCAGGTACTTATACCATAAAACATTTCGTAAGCCGAATGAGCAGCTATTTTCCCAATAGGTGGCCACTCAGTTACTTTAACTTAACTAAAAATATGAAAACATACATAAGGCGCCAACAGCACAAAAATATATTAAACACCAAGACATGAAACAAAAAGAACCACCACAGAAAGCTAGAATCTTGAAAGTTTGGATATATGTAGAGGAGGAAATGTACTAATGTAGCGAAAATAAAGGCGCTGATCAACTGCACAGCTGATCTACGCCTTTGTTTTTGCATAGGCAAAAATCCGGTTATCTCATGACGCGGATCATGTTATATCAATCAATGGGTTGATGTTGTGTTTTGCGGTAATTTAGATGCAATGCGGTCGGCCAGGCTCCAAAATGCATGAACTTTTATTTTGGAACATTGTGTGCCATCATGCTGCCCTATTCATCATGTCCAGCTGAGCCCCGTTTCCCAATTAACACGACGTGTGAGATGGGGGTCTACAGTACAGTACGAGTAAAATTGCATGCACTATCCTTGTGGCTTAAGACTCCATCCCACACCCGTATGTAGAGTCGTGCCCAGACTTACGCAGCCAAATATCGGTAGTGAATTTCACATTTGAATTTTGACAGTATTACTTTTAGACTGAACAGACACGTTCATTGCACAATATCCTAGAAGTGGTGATCAAGTATGTAGGTGTGGACCAGAGTATGCATAGCCTATGAAGGGAATGACTGGCCTCGCCCCTACTACGGGGCAGAAATTACAATTTCGATTGCAATATTAGGGACTTTCACTCAAAAAGATTGGTCTCCCAGAAGTGGCAATTTGCCGATGCCCCGCCAATGAAAGATGGTTCGAGCTGGCCAGTTTGTGCGCATGGTTTGCATAGGTACCATCAAGGCACTTCTCTTTTCCCATACTAATCAGGATGAGCAAAACAATCCCAAAAGGGCTGCAAAGACTGTGCGATTGTACATATGTGTATCCTTTCTCAGCCCCCATGCCTCGTGGCAAAATAGGATATACATACATGATTGCAGCTTATGCATGAATATCCGAATGTCGGCCTTTGGCGGGGACAGAGGCCGGGCTCACCTGGAACATGCAATTAACAACGGTTTGAATAGTCCGCTGCAATATTTGTAGCTGGAAGTAGACAAAATACTGTTTTATTAGTTTTATGTATGTAACCTATGCCTGTGTAATGCTAGTGTGGAAGCATTATGTAGTCGGACCGTGCGTATTCATGTCGTTACTATACATATCTGCGCTGCAGTTACAAAGAGCTAGCAATGAGCAACACATGATGCTAACGTCTTTCACACAGGCCGAGTTTATGTGTGTAAATGTGCAATAGATTAGAGAGAAAAGTCGTGTCGGGGAGCTAAGTACTTGGCTGGGCGGTTTCCCTACCTACTCTGTCGCTCACAGAATTTAATCGTTATAGAAGAGACGGGATAGTATAAAGATAGAAAAGAGTCAGGGTGTGGGGTGACCAGCTAACAGGGACCACCGGCCTCCCGATTCAGCTTTGTTGCTACATCTGATACCGCCAACCCCAGCAGCCTGCCATTCATATCCAAGAAAGATCTATCGCCATTCAGTCAATATTAATTGAGTTGCTGTGCTTCTCGCTTCTGGACAGTACAATAGATAGAGAGGGTAATACAGTCCCAACTGCACTATGACACAATAGAGTGTGGTTCTACTAGCGTCTACAGCCTGGTCAGTATCATAAGTTTATTATAGTTGTAGACAGAGATGGTGTGAGTTGGGCGTCGCCTGTCGCTTGTCAGCTCCCGCTTAGGGATAGGTTCTAGATTCCTAGTTAAGGAAGGGGGGAGACAGTGGGAGTCGGGCACTGCCTGTCGCTCATCAAACCTCCCGTTTAATGCCTAGGTCACACTAGCGCTTACGGATGCCGCGGATAGTTGCGAATACTATACGTAGCGATCCGCAGAATTTTGTGGGCGGGGCTAACGGTTCTTAATGAATTTATTACCTTTAAATACGAATAAATACGGGTAGTTCAGGAAAGATACGGATACGTTCGAAGATAGTTACGGATAAATTCGAATACCTACGGTTAAGATACTTAACTACATACCTTTCGATACCATCTGTTACTTTTAGATACAGACATACACCTTCAGATACGTAATGTTGCGTTTTCTTGCGTATATAACGGTGAAATTTGATGCAAGAAAACGCAGGTTTTGGTCAAACTACAGTCACACTAGCACATCCGGATGCTGCGGACGCTGCGGACTGACCTTTCGTATCTATCCGTCATATCCGTAACAATTCGTATCTTTTCCGTATATGTTCGTATCTTAACGTATTGTATATGCAAGTCCGATTCCATCCGCGCCCAAATTTTGAAAAAAAGTCAAAAATTGGGCACGGATGAAACATCCGTAATAGTACGTAATGACATGTAAATGAAGGCATTGATTCGAATCTTTCCGTATCTAAACCGTAACACAAACGTATCTACACCGTAAATGAACGCATCAACCAACAAGCATATGGGGTGCCGTTTTACTATTTATTCCCTATTTATGGATATTCAAAATTCATTTTGGATATCCAAAATTCATTTCTGGATACTTAAAATCGATTTATGGATATCCTTAATTCGTCTGAATATTGGATATCCATAAATTGATTTTAGGATATCCTAAAATCGAACTATGGATATCCTAAAATACAATCCTATTTTTGGATATCCATAATTCGATTTAAGGATATTATAAAATCGGGCTAATATTGGATATCCATAATTCGATTTATGGATATCCATTAATGAGTTATGGATGTACCTCAATAGAACTGTATTTTAGGATATCCATAATTTAAGGATATCCTTAAATCACAAAAAATGATGTACGTGCCTATGGGTTCCATTTTACTATTTATTCCCTGATTTTGGATATCCATAATTCATTTAAGGATATCCATAATTTATTTATGGATATCCTTTATTCATTTATGGATATCCTTAAATAATTAAGGATATTCATTAACATTTCTGGATATCCTAAAATGAATTATGGATATCCATAAATGAATTATGGATATCCATAATAATCATTGATATCCTGAAATGAATTATGGATATCCTGAAATGAATTATGGATATCCTTATTTTTTTCGATATCCAAAATTTATTTTTGGACATCCATAATTCTTTTTTGGATATCCATAATTCATTTTGGATATCCTAAAATCAATTTAAGGATATCCTAAATTCGTCTGAATATTGGATATCCATAAATAGATTTAGCATATCCTAAAACCGAACTATGGATATCCTAAAATACAATCCTATTTTTGGATATCCATAATTCGATTGAAGGATATCCTAAAATCGGGCTAATATTGAATATCTATAATTCGATTTATGGATATCCATAAATGAGTTATGGATTTCCTTCAATAGGACTGTATTTAAGGATATCCATAATTCATTTAAGGATATCCTTAAATCACAAAAAAAATGATGTACGTGCCTATGGAGTGCCGTTTTACTATTTATTTCCTATTTTTGGATATCCATAATTTATTAAAGGATATTCATAATGTATTCATGGATATCCTTAATTCATTTATGGATATCCTACAATAATTAAAGATAAATCGAATTATGGATATCCAATATTAGCCCGATTTTAGGATATCCTTAAATCGAATTATGGATATCCAAAAATAGGATTGTATTTAAGGAAATCCATAATTCGATTATAGGATATCCTAAAATCAATTTATGGATATCCAATATTCATCCGAATTAAGGATATCCATAAATCGATTTTAGGATATCCAAAAAAGAATTATGGGTATCCAAAAATATATTATGGATATCCAAAAATGAATTTGGGACATCCAAAAATGAATTATGGATATCCATAAATAGGAAATAAATAGTAAAACGGCACCCCATACGTGCCTATGGGATATAATGATTTCTCCCTAGTCAGAGAATGGAGGCATCTGGTGTGGTTGAATTTACGTTGGCTTCCGTTTCGTTCAGTTTAAGTTAGCGCATACGTATTACACGGAAAAAATCATTATGGAAAAGAAATATTTTTAAAATGAATTATGGATATCCTAAAATCGAATTATGGATATCCTTAAATCAGATCATTATGGATATCCAAAAAAAGAATCATGGATATCCAAAAATCGAATTATGGATATCCTAAATTCAAGCTTATTTTTGGATATCCTAAAACACATTTAAGGATATCCTTAACTGAGCTGATTTAAGGATATCCATAATTCGATTTTTGGATATCCAAAAATCGAATTATGGATATCCATAATTCATCGTGATTTTTGGATATCCAAAAATGTATTTCAGGATATCAATAATTCAATTATGGATATCCATAATTCATTTAAGGATATCCATAATTCATTTATGGATATCCATAATTCATTTATGGATATCCATAATTCATTTTAGGATATCCAAAAATATTGATGGATATCTTTAATTATTTTAGTATATCCATAAATGAATTAAGGATATCCATAAATGAATTATGGATATCCATAAATGAATTATGGATATCCTTAAATAAATAAATTACCTGTACAATAGAAAAATGATGGACATTTTTGTCAAGGAGACTATATATTCCAGAAACGTTCTTGTATGATTCATTCAAGCATTGGATACAGATTATGTTATGCCCAAACACTCAGCTCTAGAGGGCTCAGCCACACGCTTATTAGCATTGTTCAAGTTGCATCCTGGTTTGATTCTGTTTTCATACGTGTGGCATGCTGTGTAAACTTTAGGAAAACCGTAACATTACGTGTTCGTATCTGAACGTATTAAATTGTATCGAAAAGTGTGTATAAACGACAAAGACCGCAACCGAACGAAACAACACGTATGTAACAGTATCGATCCGCAACAAATGCTTGATCGCGGAATGATACGTTTAGATGCGATTAGATACGGACAGATTCGAATAAATACCTTCAGTTACGTACCATTGCCTACCATTACCGATCGTCCATCCGCGCATGCATTTTTGACAGTTATGAAAATTTGCCCGCGGATCTACCGCGCCCTGAGGATACGATACGTACAGCTACGGATGAGATACGAATCGTTACGGATAGGACGGACAGATACGGAACACCTATCCGCAGCGTCCGCAGAGTACGTAAGCCCTAGTGTGACCTAGGCATAAGATAGGTTTTAGATTCTATCGTAACATTTTATATCTCCGAGAAACCCAACCACTGCCTGTACCACCTTTTTCTAGCAGTTATATGTATAGACACAAAATGGGTAAAATCTCCAGGAGCTACTCAAATTCCAATAATCAATTTGATTGATTGTCTATGGCTACACCTGTGTAATAGCTGATATACATATATGCTCGCTTGTAAAACATTATAACCGTAAATATCTATGCCCATTCCTGTCATTAACTTTACTGTACTTTATTCAAACAAGTAGTGTATTGGGGATTGTCAATAAGACAATACATATGACAGTAGCTTATCTCTATCTGTATTACATGTACCTGTCTCATTAAAGGTAATAATATACATATATTGCCACCCTGTGGCGGGCTTAATCCTTTAAGCATCGCTTTTGCATTTTTGAAGAAGTGTTTTTCAGATAAAAGTATCTTCAAAACGAATTTTGTATGACTGTTTATAATAGACATTGCGTAAAAATACATGCACAATAACAGGTCATGCAATTTTCGAACACTGTCGTATGCATTTTATTGTTACATTCTCGCTCTAGCCACACAATCTGGATTTATCATCTAAGTAAAACGTTCACTGTGAAATGTCAATGGCCTATGGTCATGACATATGACTATCCTGAAATAATTGTAAAGCATAAACACTGTTAAGAGAGAAGTCTTCATTTAGTGCATGGGAAACAAGAGAGGCGAACTTTGTGTTAATCTCGCAACTGTTCATTGATTGTGCTTCCACAGCATATATAGTAGATTCATAGATTGTACAATCCTCTCACTGTTCAAACATAATTTTGTCGGGTTTATTCGGAAATTCAAACGAAAGG
Organism: Rugalucina vietnamica; assembly: GCA_964017185.1. Taxonomy (NCBI): domain Eukaryota; kingdom Metazoa; phylum Mollusca; class Bivalvia; order Lucinida; family Lucinidae; genus Rugalucina; species Rugalucina vietnamica. The sequence continues at coordinate 51,006,163 of OZ024877.1, forward strand.
CGTTTCTCGTGGCCTAGTCCATATTGATTGTAGCTTGCCTTTTTGGTTCTGGCCAATGCATTAGCGCTAACTTGTCCCTGGAGTCAACGAAAACACAAGATACAAAACCAAAGCTCTTTCGTTTAATCATCACATCAATCGCGAACTGAAAATTTCTGCCAAAAGAAGTCTCGGGTTCATGTTTATTTTGAAAATACTAAGAGAGAGAGAGAGAGAGAGAGAGAGAGAGAGAGAGAGAGAGAGAGAGAGAGAGAACGGAAGAAAATTAACAAAAATAATGACAATAAGTACAGAACAGTATAGCACTCAGCCGACGATATGGCATCAAAATCGTATATATCACGATTAAAATGGCTGTTACAAGATTTAAGACTAAGATAGATTTTTATGAGTAGACTAAGGTAACTCCAGATCAGTGTTATAACAAAAGGTCTTTAAAAGCTACTTATGGCTCATGCCACTATCACAGTGACCCAATTTACATTAACTTGACACTCACTGAAGCTTGAAAAAGTTGTTTTTCGTAACAAAGACTGTGACAAAGCGGCAGACTTCTGCTCCACAGGTCTAGAAGAGTTGAGTTGGACAAAGAATAGAGCCCTGCCCCCTTTACAATTACATTTTCCTGCAAGCTACACAATTGGTGCTAACCATCTCAGCAATACACAACGTAAGTTTATTGTTAAATGTCAATGGATTGATGTCACGACAATGCTTTATAAAGCTTTGAATATCACGAAATAATAACAGTGTCAAGAGGGAACGTCATTGTGTACATGCGAAACAAGAGAGACCCAACTTTGTGTTAATCTCGCAAAATGATAGTCCTTGATTTTGCTTCCATAGAATAGATAGTTGATTCATAGATTATACAATCATCTCACTGGTTTTGCTGAATAATTAGCTTTTCGTCGGACCTTTTCGGGAATTTCTAAGACATAGTTTTTTTTTTTTTATTTCTAATGGCCCGATCCAAATTGATTGCAGCTTGCCGTTTTGGCTTAGTCAAAAGGGTAATCGGGTTATGCAAACAATTACTGACTGATATCATCACGCAAACATGTCCGTGTAATGTATACCCCCTTGAACCCCACCTTTATATAGCAAACCTGGGGTATGCAGGGGTATACCTATTTTTCTTATGTTTGCTCCAAAACATAGATTGTTGGTACACGTTAGAACCGCGACGCGGTTCTAACGGGTACCCACAATCTATGTTTTGAGCAAAAACAAGAAAACTATATTATTTTTTCCAGTGAAAATTTTAATTTTTACAACCAAAACATGTTCTGTATATTGTATGGGCGTGTTTTCGTAATGGGTTATGCAAACAATTACTGGCCGTTGCCGCGGTTAGCGTTAACTTGTCCCTTGAGTCAATGTAAACACAAGATAACAAACCAAAGCACTTTCGTTTAATTATCATTATTAGTCGCAGACTGAAACACTTGTCACTTCTGGCAAAAGAAGTTCTACTGTTTACTGATTTTATTTCCCAGCAGGGGTATGTCTGATACATAACATTGGGAGAAAGTCATCTTGCATTTAAATCGAGCAAAGCATTACAAGCAGCTTATGTCTGCAGTTCAGCAAAAGTAGTGCAACCCTACATGTGAATGACATCGTTCGCACTCTGCAAATTAGCGGTAATATTTATTCTGTTTTCAGTCACAAACTTGGTAGACAGAGAAAATAGCATGTTGGCATGTATGTCCATCGATGACCTACAGCAGTGTCTCACTTCTGGAAAACAGTTCAAGCAAAACGCCAGTTAAACACATGTTAAACCTCAACAGAAGATCAACTACAGTTTTTTTTCTTTTTATAGTGGGACTTCTTGTAATTCGTTAGATTAAATTAATATGCTTTTTAATGAAACTGTTGTGCAACAACAGTAAAACACAATATGCTTATGAGACCTTTGCTTAGCAAGGTGTAAGGCTTCGGCGTTTGTAAAATTGGGCGATGGGCCGATATACGATTACATGAATTTATTTTTTGAATATATTGCGGATTTAAGATGGTTTTTTGACTGCAAGTGTGGCCTAAGAAATTATACCCATTACAAAGAATCGGTTGGGGAAAAATACTTAAAAACTTCTGAAAACTAGTGTAGAACTATTATTATACTCATTGATAACATTATTATTATTATTATTATTATTATTATTATTATACGGTTATATTGTGTGTTAGTCGCACTTTAGTAAACATCTACCTAACAAACCGGAAATAACTGTCTTCCGTCCTGACAGCAGGAGGACATCCATGCAGCCGAAATTTCGTGTGTAATACTTATAGATAATACTGTAAAGGCTATATAAGGAATGATAGTGCATATTTTGTGACAAAATCAGTGACAGCTGCACCTTGTGTAACTAAGCACGTTTCAAACTATCGGTACATTTAAAAATAATAGGGTTTCCAGGTGAATTGTGTTGAATAATTGAGCTCGCATTGGTTCTAGTAAAGAGTCCAGAGAGTGTTTTTAATGGATTAAGATGTGTTTTTGCTATCAAATTATCTACAGATTTCTAATGACTGGTTTAATATATTTCCCTTTACTTGGATTGAACGAGAAAAAAAAGATCAAAAATACAGATAATCAGTCATAGCCCTACCACAATTGAGCAGCTGCATAAGAAAACCATCGAAATGTATACTAGGGAAAAAGGCACAGATCAGTAACTGCACAACTGATCAGCGCCTTTGTTTTCGCTACGCGGATAGTACAATCCCTCTTCTTCTTAAATCTGAAATTTCAAGCTTCTAGCCTGCTTCTGTCACTGTACAGGTTGATTTTTTCGGACCTAGTCCGAACCCCATATTGTTTGTTTTATCATGCGAAGGCTGAAATATTATTGTAAGCACAATATATCACGTACAGTGTATATGCGCGATAATCCCAGCCAAGTAACATTCGAAATTCACTTAAACACCAGTAATTGTTGTCTCTTCAATAAAATACTACTCAGCTGTTTGCCTGCACATGCAGATTTATTCGCCAATATAGGACCAGTCCGAGAGTAGACAATAACATATTTGCGTGTTATATAAGGGAAGATTTTTGGCATCGGAATCACAAAATGTCATTTAAAAATAACTGGTAATTTACAGCGGTCAAAATTGCTATTAACTGTGGGTTACCAACTGGCAGATCAGGAAAACATGTCCGTGTAATATTTACCTCCTTATACCCCATTTTTATATAGAAAACTGGGGTATGCAGGGGTAAACCTATTTTTCTTGTTTTCTTGTTTTTCTTGTTTTTGCTCAAAAACATAGATTGTGGGTACCCACAGGCGAGGCGGTTCTAACGTGTATCCACAAACTATGTTCTAAACAGAAATAAAAAAATATCAATAATGCCTATAACATATGTTCTTTGTTCCAACAACAACACACTTTGATATCTGTTTTGATACCGTTTTGATGTTAAATGAATTCAATACATCAACTGATGAAATCAAAGACTGTCATCTTGTTACAATAGGTATTCCTTAGGGTAATGTGCCATTGTCAAATAAGTACAAGTAGAACAAATAAGTACAAATAGGAGATTTACAGATATTTTTAAGATTGGTGGAAACCGTTATAAAATAATATGAAATAAGGCACCACCTTTGGCGCGACGCTCTGCTCCTATTGCGCCAATAATTTTAAAAGCTCCTCATCCTCACCCTAGGGCCCTGCCAGGTGTCTTGCGGATCTGGGGAGAAGGTAATTTATTTTCAGGGATCGGGGAGCAAGCATTAACGTTTGGAGATTTAGGGAGCAGAGGAAATGGGCAATTAGGAAAACAATATTCTTTCAGAGAGCAGGCAGACCCACCAGGTAGGACCTTACCTAGATGATCAGGGACACACAAAGGCATGGGCCACAAAATTCTTCAGTTTTTCTTTTTGCACAATTTACAATAATTTCCGTACAACATAAAGTTCTAGATCTGCATGCGCGGATCCAGAAAAATTTCTCAGGGGGTGGGGGGGGGGGTTCCAAATTCCCAGAAGGGGTCTGACGGAAAATTTCACCATGGCAAATACTAATAATCTGGCAATTCCAGGGGGGGGGGGGGTCCGGACCCCCTGTCCCCCCCTCTGGATCCGCCCATGATCTGTATTTTTGGATAGACCATTCCGAAATAAGGGTGGCTGTTTTGTTTCATACGAACCTTCGTCGCTCGGTGCGACAAAGGTCGTGCACTGTGCAGTTAACCGAATGCAACCATGTGACGTCAAACTAAGCAAAACCGTGACGTCATGTTGTCATGATCTATCGGGAACAAAAACGACAGATATTCTTGAGTAAGTATCTTTGTTTAATTCGTCTATTTAGGGCAGCCGCAGTTGAACAAAATGTTTGTCAACACAATATTTCGAATGTTTCGACGTGAATAGTTGTTGCTATTCGCTACCCAAAATTCCGGTTCCGACTGACGAAAGATTTTTTTCTATCAATGTATCTAGAACAGAATAGAACAGAACATTTTTACCAAGTTCTACCATAAGAGCGACGCAGGAGCGTCGCTATGAAATCGACTCATCCGCGTGTTAGGATTTACCGGTATGATGTATATGTATTAACTATAAATGTTTAAATATTACTGCTTATTTCAATTGGCAACTATATCCCCGGTGCAATGAATACAATTAGTACTGATTAGAGTTGTTTACCGTAATATACCTGTTCGTGCAAAAATCATCGGGTATCAGTAGTATAGTGTGCACGCAAAAGCACCGTATTTGATCTTCAAATGGACCTTTTAGCGAGGTTCTCCCCCCCCGATCTTGGATGACGTCACTTCCTGTCCGACATCTTGGAAGACATCCGGTCCGCCATCTTGGTGTCGAAAGCGTCGGCCTGCGACACTATCAGACCACTAGCAGACTTCCAGGATACCGGTGCCAATTAGTTTAAGCTTAGATTTCGACTCCCAAGACCCTCCCGAGTCGAAAGTGTCGGTCTGCGACACTATCAGACCACTAGCAGACTTCCAGGATACCGGTGCTAATTAGTTTAAGCTTAGATTTCGACTCCCAAGACCCTCCCCAGTCGAAAGTGTCGGTCTGCGACACTATCAGACAACTAGCAGACTTCCAGGATACCGATGCCAATTAGTTTAAGCTTAGATGTCGACTCCCAAGACCCTCCCGAATCGAAAGCGTCGGCTGCGACACTATCAGACCACTCGCAGACTTCCAGGATACCGGTGCCAATTAGTTTAAGCTTATATTTCGACTCCCAAGAGCCTCCCGAGTCGAAAGCGTCGGTCTGCGACACTATCAGACCACTTGCAGACTTCCAGGATACCGGTGCCAATTAGTTTAAGATTAGATTTTGACTCCCAATATTCTACCGAGTCGAAAGCATGTTGAGTTGACTGGTTCAACGGATTCCAGTTAACGAAAAAACAAACAATTACAGAGAATTCATTGGATAGTTAGGACGGACAATTTTAAACAGTTTGATGAAGCTGGGCAGTGCTTGCACGATCAACGTGTCAGACAGTATGTTGTGAGACAACTCACGGAGTTTGAACAGTCTGGAGGCTTTCATGGACATTTCTAGAGTAGTTTACAACTGATCAAAACTTTATGAAATACATCGGCCTGTTCGTGTCGAGTGGGGATATCCACTGAATACGATTGTCACCTAAATGTGTCAACGAGCCAGTTTGTAGGGTGCGAGGGGTCAGACGGAGGAACTGGGGAGGCATTAGGAGGGTGCGAGGAGTCAGACGGAGGAACTGGGGAGGCATTAAGAGGGTGCGAGGAGGCACGTGGAGGGTCTGAGGAGTGAAGCGCGGCGTGTTTGGGAGTGAAACAGGTCTTACTAAGAAAGCGTCAAGACGCAGCACTCTATACATACACTGAAACAAAGTTATAAGAGGCCACCTCATATTTTGTCTTCTAGTTCAGAAAGTAAAATACGATCAAATAAAATTCATGATCATATGAATAAACCAATGTCTAACAGTGGCTCTGTGAGTTTCTGCATTCCAAAATGCGTGATACTTCTCACACAGACGAAGCATGTGTAAAGGTACCCTATTTCAAAAAGTCACACTTTATTAACATCAAATTAAATGTCATATTATGACGTTGTGTTTTTACATTTTAATTTATTTGAAAGTGCTACTGACTGCCATGATGCAAGATAAAATTAAGTCAAAAGTGTTGCTGCAATAAGAATCTTCGTTTCTGTTTTGCACATGCAAGAAGACAACAACCTGAATAACAGGAATTCAGCTTTTGTATGCAATTTGCATACCAACTTTGTTCTTCTCCAGTTGCGTTATTATCAGCAGCACGGCATTGAAATTTTCAGCGATTATTTAGGTCAAATGCTAGACTCTGATAAACTTTGAAAATTAAAAAAATCGTCCACAAATTTTGTTATTTTGTTCGTTAAAAATTGGCATTGAAACCGGAAGTGTGCGGCAGCCTTGACATGTTGGTCCTCGAAAATGGTCAAAAACAGTTCAGTCGAATTATATCTCTCATTTCCAGGCCTCATCAAGTGAATTTAACAGGGGTCAACATGTTTAAGAGGCACATTTATGAATTTTTCAAAAAATCTCAAAATTGGCGATTTTTAAAAATGCATAAAAATTCTACCAGTAGAGAAAATTTGAATGTTTGATGTTTTTCCGAGCCGTAACGACCCCTTTGATGACACCCGTTCCTAATTTCAATAAATGGTGTGCTGTATCCAATTTTTTATTTAAAAACATTGATTTTTGCATTTTTACTCCAAAAACGCCTTTAGTAAAAGAAAATTATTTCTTAACACTTTGGAACTTTACTTACTTGAAAGACACGTCTTTTGGCAAAAAATTGTGCAATTTTGAACTTGGCTTAGAAACAAAAAATGAGTTTAAAAGTGGCCTCTTTATAACTTTGTTTCAGTGTACGCATGAATCAACCAGGGTATTGAGACGCGCTGAGGAAGCAAAATTTAGTTTAGCTAGTATAATAAACGACATACAAATAAACCACATCATTGATTGTCAAAATAACACGCGGTGAAGACATACGAACCAGATCCAAAAAAATGGGCGCGTTATTTCCTGCGGAATGATTCATACAATATTAATCAGGTTAAAGAAGGACAACGACCAAGAGTCATGTTCTGACGATTTTTCCCGATTGTGGAAATAAAACGATATAAATTCCAATTTTCAATTTAATAACAATGCTACATGTAGGTGCTGTGTGTAGTCGCGAATCTTCAACTCTTAGCAACCAAATCCTGACGTTATAAAAGCGTTACGTTTACGTTACGCATATTACGCAACGTTCAATTAGTGACATTTATTATAAACCATTAAATATTCTTCTGTCCATTTTTCCCTCCTCAAAATATTTATGATTTTGATCTTAAGTCATTTAATCTGTTCTCCCTCTTGAATCAAATGCGATTAACATAAACCGTAACTCCGACCAAGATCGCAAAAAGCATGCATAGAGAATTTCATGTATAAAAATATTAATTTTGCTTCGCCAGTGATTGATAAATTGAGACAAATAAACTATTACAAACATCAACACTCTGCGAGTTATGCATAAAGAAATTCTCCAAAACATTTCTATGAGAAATTGTAGTTAAGCCTGTTGCTAAATCATACTGATACTGATTGGTCACATGTAACCCGAAATATGAACACATTTAAACTTCTTAAATGGTATGGCGACACAGCTTCCCCTCCATGAAAACCTGTATCTCTGCTGTGTGTCCAATACGAGTCTGTCTCTAACATCCGATCTGATCTTCTGCATCTGAAGGCGGTGAATGTCCATCCAAACTGTAACCTGACCTGACGCGCGTTAATAAACAATCTTCTGTTCCCTTCGATTTAATCAGACTCTTCCCCTCCATGTCGGAAGTGAGGTGACCTGAGCTCGTAGATAGCGCTCCTTGGCGCTCTTGTCGCTGTTTAGTGTAACCCTTCAATATTGGCTCGTTCGTTGACGTGTGTTCGGAAACTGTCGACTTGACGACATTTACATGTAGCAGTCTATGGTGCACTTTATTACAGCCGTCTATACCACATCGTCTGGTTTTACGACATGATTTACCCTGGTGTCCTTCTGCTAAGCAACGATAGCAAAGTTGGAATCTTCGCGCTAAATTCCATCGTTCTGGTATTTCCTCGTGTATAAATGCCCGACATTTCCAAATACGGTGTTGAGACTCACAAACTTGGCATGAGCGCTTCCGTTCATGATGACAGATTCTTGATTGACTAAGAATGTCCTATGTTCTGTTTTATTTTGTGTCGATGAATTTGACTGATCATCACCGGCACGACCAGTTAACCCATAAACGGTCTCCGAAGCAATCGTCTGAAAACGGGATTCTTCAACCACCCATGTCCTTAATGCCATTACCGATGCCGTCACGCTGTTTTCGAAAAGCCAGCGATGGTATCTCGCTAGCAGACTTTGTGGTAATTTCTTTTGCAATTGTATATAAAGGGAGCCGTCTCCAAGATCTTGATTCTCACCTGCTTCCTTCAGATTGATAACTGTCAAATCCAACAAGTCTGCGAATTTTTCTAGCTCACTTGCATTGCCTGACTGTATCTGTTTAAACTGCTCCAAGTCTTCAAGGAAAATAGCTATTCGACGGCGTTTTCCACCATACTTTCTCTCTAATCGATCTTTTTCGGCCTCGTATGCTGAGGTAGAGTGTCCTAAATTTTCGATCGCTGAGAGCGCTTCGCCAGAAACATATTGTCGCAGTTGTAACATTTTGTATTCCGATGTTACTGGCGCTTTATCAATACACGCCAGAAACGCAGCCTCCAACTTGGATAAGCCTTCTTGTCACCAGAAAAAATAGGGATATGTATCCGTTTCAACTGCGTCCACATATCGTTTTCGATGTTAGTACCCGTCACGCCATCTGTGGGTGTGAATACTGTTATGCTTCCAATCGATTTCTCAATGTTTTCATCCTTTTGTAGCCGACACTTTTTAGCAATTGCACATGGGTTAGGTTGATCAAAAATCCCTACCTTGTCTGCTGTCTGACTGGGTGTAATCTGCACTTTCGATGAATAATCAGAGTTTGTATCTCCGCCTGTTGTAATCCGCCTTTCTTTGTCGATTGAACAACTTTCCAACAAACTTCTTGTCTCGGCACACGCCCGCGAGTCAAGAAACGCCCAAGCAATCTCGTTTGTTGTGCGATACTCAGTCTCTACCGTTTCCATCTCATCAATCAGGATGTTGCTCCTTTCTATATCCATATTTTCTATGTAAAATGCTGTGTAATTTGATAAAATTTCAATCACTTTATCATGCAAGTATCTAGGTTTTCACAGTCATTCAATATTTCGGTATAAGTCGGCAACTTGTGATATTTTATTTTCCGTAGTAAGCTGTTACGTGACCGAGTAAAGTTCGACTTTGATTTTACCTTTTCCTTTCTTAAATCGGCTTCCATAATTTCTACTTGGAAACATTTTCCAAGTTGAACATACTTTTCACTTTTCGTCGACGATGTCATTCTAAAGTTTCTATGTCGTTCATGTTATGTCTTAAACCTCGCTCTGCTACCAGATGTTCTGACGATTTTTCCCGATTGTGGAAATACAACGATACGAATTCCAATTTTCAATTTAATAACAATGCTACATGTAGGTGCTGTTTGTAGTCGCGAATCTTCAACTCTTAGCAACCAAATCCTGACGTTATAAAAGCGTTACGTTTACGTTACGCATATTACGCAACGTTCAATTAGTGACATTTATTATAAACCATTAAATATTCTTCTGTCCAAGTCATACCGATTGAAAATGAAACTTCGAATGTGTCAAACAAGTCGGAGATTGTACGCATCGAGGCTGTTACTCCTGTGCAACGACAGAACGAGAGAATGGAAAGTGAGCTTCTGAGGATGGGAGCTTTGAAGAAACCTTCCAGAGAGAGGAAAAGAAAACACACCGACACGCTGGATCAACGGGGAGGTTCCAGAAGTCTGAAACTGAAGCGTGTTTCTTCGTGCGATACGTCTGTATTTTAGACCTTTCTCCTCTCCTTCTCATTCTTACTTGGAACGTCAGCATGACCACATGTGATATTTGTAACAAAACTTATCGCCGACGAGATAACATGTTGCGCCATAAAAGAAGCGTTCACCGACCGGAAGAGTCAGAAAATTCCGATACTGACCAGTCGTTGGCTGAGGACTCGGATCAAGCAGAGTCGGAATATGAGGAAACGGTTGACAAATACGATCCATGGGACAGTCTCATACAAAAGACGTTTAAACAATGTCAGCCACAGTTCCAAGCGAAGGTTTACAGCCTTACTCATAGCCGCATAGGACAGGAAGACGCCCGGCACAAAGAATATAAAGAGCTACAACCTATGTTCAGGAAGGCGCTCATGGCTTATTTGAGGGACAGAATGATTTGGTTTAAGTCGTTTCAAGCGGTCCCGATTTACAAAACTATTCGAAACACGGCTAAGGCGCTGATTGAGATGGAAGAATACAACCGAGACGAAGCTTTGAAATACGCTATCAGAAAACGCAAGTATCTTCTGGACAGTGTTCTCGAAGAGTTTCAGCCCCAAGAGATGATGCTGATGATGATCAGCCAGCTAGTAAAAGACTCAAATTTGAACATTGAAAAAAACATGAGGTCATACGTGTATTCATAATACAGTTTGAAGTGAGAATGCGTATACAAGATCGTGGATTTATTTCGCAAAGGACTCAAAAGTTTCAATGCATTGTATATACAAATTTGATCGACAGAATAATGATGCAATCATCAATAAATCTATTAACAATATTTTCAGTTTGTTTCTTTACATTAACCTGTTTCACTCCAAAACACGCCGCGCTTCACTCCTCAGACCCTCCATCTGCCTCCTCGCACCCTCTTAATGCCTCCCCAGTTCCTCCGTCTGACTCCTCGCACCCTCCTAATGCATCCCCAGTTCCTCCGTCTGACACATTTAGGTGACAATCGTATTCAGTGGATATCCCCCACTCGACACGAACAGGCCGATGCATTTCATAAAGTTTTGATCAGTTGTAAACTACTCTGGAAATGTCCTAGAAAGCCTCCAGACTGTTCAAACTCCGTGAGTTGTCTCACAACATACTGTCTGACACGTTGATCGTGCAAGCACTGCCCAGCTTCATCAAACTGTTTAAAATTGCCGGTCATAACTATTCAATGAATTCTCTGTAATTGTTTTTTCGCTAACTGGAATCCATTGAACTAGTCAACTCAACATGCTTTCGACTCGGGAGGGTCTTGGGAGTCGAAATCTAAGCTTAAACTAATTGGCACTGGCATCCTGGAAGTCTACGAGTGGTCTGGTAGTGTCGCAGACCGACGATTTCGATTCGGGAGGGTCGTGGGAGTCGAAATCTAAGCTTAAACTAATTGGCACCGGTATCCGAGAAGTCTGCGAGTGGTCTGATAGTGTCGCAGACCGACGCTTTCGATTCGGGAGGGTCTTGGAAGTCGATATCTAAGCTTAAACTAATTGGCACCGGTATCCTGGAAGTCTGCGAGTGGTCTGATAGTGTCGCAGACCGACGATTTCGACTCGGGAGGGTCTTGGGAGTCGAAATCTAAGTTTAAACTGATTGGCACCGGTATACTGGAAAGGTACAAGTAGGCAAAGATCAGGAAAAGGCGCAACCAGAAAAAGATTCCCACTCCAAAAACCGAGGTGGGAAAAAACCAAACTAACAATCAGGCACTTATACCATGAAAACATTTCGTAAGCCGAATGAGCAGCTATTTGCCCAATAGGTTGCCACTTAGTTACCTTAACTTAACTAAAATATGAAAACATACATAAGGCGCCAACAGCACAAAAATTTAAACACCAAGACATAAAACAAAAAGAACCACCACGACTTGGAGCGATCAGCAACACAAAGATACTGGCGGGATTAAACCGATTTTACTTGGCCATAACCTCACCCTCAGCTTCTGCAGTGGTTCATAACATTTAGTTAGTTCTTCGGTCCTCGTGGTGAATCTCTAACTATTCAATGAATCATCAAGAACAAACAAATAAATCTTGATAAACATCCTGATGAATCAAAAACCAGGACTCAAAGATTCAGTAAGCTGCCCGACGATGGAGATCCCTGGGCGCCGAATAACTTACTAACTCCGGAGGAAAAGAAAAACATCAGTTGGACCCCGGTGGGCCAAGCAACAGACAAGAAGCTCCGGCCCCAACCAACTACAATGAATAGCTTTAAGTCGGGGCCATCATAGAGTCTGACGCCCGACCCATCGGCGTTCAATTAAAAAAGGCAGCATAGTTATCAACTATGATTGGGTTAAAAACTAAGCATGCAGACTGTCGCTAGTCTGCTAGTGGTCTTATAGTATCGCAGAACGAAGCTTTTGATTCCAAGATGGCGGACCGGATGTCTTCCAAGATGTCGGACAGGAAGTGACGTCATCCAAGATGGGGAGGGGGAGAACCTCGCTAAAAGGTCCATTTGTAGATCAAGATAAAATACGGTGCTTTTGCATGCACACTATACTATTGGTATCGAATTATTATCATGCATCTATGAATCGATTGTAAAACTGTCGAATCGAAAAATCATCAATGTGTAAGCACAAAAAAGAAACATGTCATTTTGTGAACATGTAGTAACAAAGGCCATTTTGGTTCTCCTTTTGAGGTAACGCTACTCCTCTGATGTTCGTTTCCTTCTAACGAATATATTCTGAATGTAATAAATTTGAATATGAGGTTGCACATCAGAACGCTACCGGACCGAGTCGTGTCATTGTGCAAGATGACATATTCTCCACTGTCCTAATTAGTATCAGGAAGAGGTACCTCAATCCTGAATCCCAGGGGCCAATGAAAACACAAAGGCAGAGTGAAACGCTTGTCAATACTTTTCAAAAGAAGATATATCGTTTACTATTTTTTGTTTATCAGCAAGATGGGTATGGAACACAGCATTTGCAGGAAATTTTACTCGCGGCAAAATCAAGCAATGCATTACAAGCAGCATTTATGTCTGCAGTTCAGCAAAGTTAGGGTAGATCTGCAATCGAATGAATGACTTCCTTTGCACTTAACAAATTAACGTCGATGTTGATTTAGATGTAGATCAGATACTCGTATGAGTCGCCTCATAAGAAAATCAACAATATGCACAGGCGAAAACAAAGGCGCAGTTCTGCTGTGCTGATAGTGCACAGCTGATCAACGCCTTTATTTTGGCTAATCAGAAAGTACAATATCATTCATCTTCTTGAATCCAAACATTCAAGCTTCTATCTTGTTTCTGTGACTGTGGAGCAGGACGGCTTTTGTCGGAAAGTCTCATTTGAATGTAACAAATTGCCTTAAAGGCATGTATCATAAAAACATCTCCATATATTGCGTGGACAAGTTTTCGTAATAAAGTATGTCCGCCAGTTGCCTGCAGCAATATCATAGTTCTGGAAAAAACAGTCCAGCATAACACTAATTAAGTACACATTAATCCTTTACAATGCACTATGGCATTTTACTTGCTTTCATTGGTACTTCATGGTATTATATTGATGAATTAAGCTATTCACCATTTTTGCATTATTTGCTGGTTCCCAGCTTAGAAAAAATCAATATTGGAAATGCAGATAACCAAAACCACCCTGACATTGAGGTCAGGGTGGTTTTGGTTACCTGTATTTCCAATATTGATTTTTGAAAGCTGGAAACCAGCCGATAATGCAAAAATGGTGAATGTAATAAAATTATAGCAACAGCAAATACAAAATGTGCTTAGGAGAACTACGCTAAGCCGGGCATAATGTTTTGGCATTATTATTATCATTATTATTTTTTTTTTTTTGTAAAATTAAGGCAGGTAATTGCGGATTTAAAGATTAATTTTTCGAGTGAAAACTCAATTATACATGCTCCCAGGAAATTATGCCCCTTATAATATCATTTGGAGCATGGCACTGCTATCAGAACATAAAGCTATGAACAGTGCCCTAATTAATTTTCAGGCATCCATCACTGATCGATTTCGACATAAGTAAATTGACATGCCTTAATTGGTATATTGCCAGAATGTATTTAATCCATATTTATTCGAGGGACTGTCTGCTCTGCAGATTGACGTGTTTTAATAAAAGGACTAGGGCATTTAACGCCTGATTTTGGCCTCAGATTTTGCTAAAAAATAAAATTTGGAATTTAGGTCAGAAAACTATTCCTTAAAACAGCCATATGTCTCCTCTATTAAAAACAAGAACAAGTATTTCACTTATCCTACAAGCGTTGCCATGGCAACGCCCGGAAGAACCATAGATAGAGCACTTTCTGCACTTTTTGGTCTATTTTTGACCATTTCTGAACACATTTTTTAATTTTTAAGTGCCAGCCCACACTTCGAACAAAATTATACTTAGCATACAATATCTCTGGATGATACTTCATAATTATTTCACAATAAGAAATTGTTCGTCGCGTGGGCCGGTAGTTGAAAATGATGTTGAATGGTGAAAAATAGACCCAAAATTGCAAAAAGTGATATTTCTATGCTTTTCGGAGCGTTGCCATGGCAACATGTGCAATTTGAATGTGATCGTTGTGCTAGAGTATTTAAGCAGGGACCTATACCTGCTATTTGCAAAACGTTTCTCCTCAAAATTCCAAAATTCAGTTTTTTATCAACACATGAGGCCGAAATCAGGCCTTAAATCCCCTAGGCCTTTAGCGATTTCCAAAGCCCTTCATATTACGAAAACTTGCCCATGCAATAAACATATATGTTTTTTGCTTTAAAAATTAAACATTTTCAGCTGAAAAATTTTGATATTTTTCTTATTTTTGCTCAAAGCATAGATTGTGGGTATACGTTAACGAGTACCAACCATCTATGTTTTGGAGCAAATTTAAGAAAAATAGGTATACACCTGCATACCCCAGTTTAACTTTATAAAAGTGGGGTTCAAGGGGGTATACACTACTTGGACATGTTTTTCCTGATAATTACATTTTCCGCATAATCAAGTTTCCCGTTTACTTGTTAAGATACTTATGTCAAGCTTTTGTTCCTAGAAAATGCAGGAACAATAATCTTTTTCCAAATTAAAATTTTAGAAAAGAAATAAATAATGGACATGTGTGTGTGATGAAAGTAAAAGAACAAAAATCACATACTATTAGACATTTTCATTTTTTAACAATTTTAAATGAACTTTATGCATACTGCATGGATATGCTTTCGTACACATTCAGTGAAAAGATATGACAAGCAGCGCGACATTTTGCAGGAAATAGTGAGCACTCCTAACCAATACAAAATAATTTGCAGCTATTATTGCTTCGGCAACAAATCAAAACACAACACACGTGATGCAATGTGGTTCTCTTTATTGAGGTGAACAGTAAACATTTGAAAGTTATTGCAGTAGTGCATTGTTTGATACGCAAGAATAACATGCGGTTCATTCTCTTTGCTTGCGACCAACTGTGTGTGGTTCATAGCTCCATGAACATCAGAAAAATGAAAATTTTGGTAAGCTACAATGTGTGATTTTCCGTACAACACACTACCAGTTCGATCCAAGTCTAATGGCAACTCCTTGTACCCTGAATGTTGGCTTCGTTTGCTTTTAGTCCGACATTTCATCGAAGTTACTGACCACAAGACATTTGATACAAGAAATGTCCTTCCGAGTTCCAGAGAGCATGTCTTCTAAAATTTAAAGTTTGGCAAAAGCAGTGATTGTTTTCAAAATGAGCTCAAATATTACCATTGCAAGCAAGTTTTGATCCTGCATTATTTACATCTGCAAGAATGTATTTCAGACTGATTTTCCTAGAATATTTATTTTCAAGTCGAATTTTTGCACATAATTATGTGGACGTTCAGAACCAGGTTACCAAAAGCCATGAGAACACTCAATACAATCTGAGATTTGGTATTTGATAAATGACCTTACTTTTGCTCATATTGGTCAAGTTAAAAGTAACACTGACATTGAGTCCCTGGTGCTTCATACAAACTTTCATTGAAATCAGTCCACCGGTTCCAGAGAACTCATTTTGCCATAAATTAGTAATGCGTTGACCTGGACCAATTATATAATATATTGTATACTCAGCATTGGTTTCGGGCTCTACTGGGTTGAGCATGAAAAATACCAGGTGTATTTTAGTTTTGACGTTTTTGCCGCGACGTCAAACGTATAATCCATGCTTCCCGTAAATATAACGTCAGGACGTTATAAATTTGAATTTTAGTAACGCCAAAACAATATGGCGACGTATACATGTGTCTTCCTGATGAAGAGCTGGAATAAATGAAAGCGCTACAGGAATTAGATTATTGCTGTAGCTTCATTTAAATATATATAAAAAACTAAAACCACCAGAAAATCTTTCATTCAGACCAATTGTTGCTGGCCCTGTGTGTGAGACGCACAGACTCAGCAACTTAGTTGACATTTTACTTCTAACATATACAAAAGATATAAAAAGTTATATAAAAGATACAAAAGATTTTCTACAAAAAATACCAGAAAATATAGAAGATAATAGTATACTTGTCACATTTGATGTGGAAAATCTGTATTCAAGCATTCCACATGATTTAGATTTAGAAGCCATTGACTTTTGGTTAAGCAAATACCCTGATGAACTGCCAAATAGAATAAGCAAGGAATGTATATTGGATAGCATTAAGCTTATTTTAGAAAACAACAGTTTTTGTTTTAATGACACGTATTACCTTCAGGTTAAAGGCACAGCCATGGGGACGAAATTTGCTCCAATTTATGCCACACTTGTTTTAGCATATCTAGAAGAAAAGATGTACAAAAGGTCAGAAACAGCGTTCAGTCAAACTTTCAGATAATATCTACAGGCAAATTTCAAAAGATTCTTAGACGATTGCTTCTTAATATTCAATCCACCAGAAAAAGATCTGGATAAATTTCATCTCTTATTGAACAGCTTACATCCTAGCATCAAGTACACAATAGATAAAAGCAGAAAGCAAATATCATTTTTAGACACTTTGATTAGCAATAATAATGGAAAAATTGAAACAGACATTTATTACAAACCAACAGATTCGAAACAAGATCTTTTGTATACTTCATGTCACCCAAAACACACCAGAAAAAGTATTCCATACAATTTAGCTAGGAGATTAAGATTAATAATTTCGGAAGAAAACACATTGATTAAAAGGCTTGAAGAATTAAGGAAATTTCTGTTGAAACAGGCACTCATTAACGATAGTATAGCCAAAATTAAATCTATAAACAGGCCTGATATTTTAAGGACCTTTGATAACAAGAATACAGAAACCAGTGAAATACCATACGTAACAACATTTAATCCACACAATCCAGATATTTTTCCTGAAATCTGCAACAACAAATCAAATCAATACTAACAAGAGATAGCAGATTAAAATCAATTTTCAAAAACAAAACATTTTTAAAAAGTTAATGTCAACCACCATGTCTAAAAAAGTACTAACAAAAGCTCAATTCACTACTAGACAATGGCAAATACATGTACCTACAGTTAAAAAATGCAAAGAGCCCAGATGTGGGCACTGTACATACATAAAAGAAGGATCGTCATGCAATTTCAATGATCGTGTCTTCAAAGTGAACTGTGATATGGATTGCACATTGAAAAATGTCATCTACACGAATTATGGACAATTCGGACCTTGGCTAATTCGGCCCTAGTCAATTCGGACCCTAAAAATTCGACCCTAGTCAATTCGGACCTCGACCACTGGTCAATTCGGACCCCGACTACTGGTCAATTCGGACCTTTTTTTATTGGTCAATTCGGACCTCAAAACGAAAAATTCTTTGGTCAATTCGGACCTTTTCTGTTGGTCAATTCGGACCTTTTCCATTGGTCAATTCAGACCTTTTCCTTTGGTCAGTTCGGACCTTTTCCATCGGTTACTTCGGTCCTTTGCATTATCTATTTTCCATAAAGAAAACTGCGTTCACATTGAAAACGAGCCGTCCTAACATCTAGAGTGAGACTTTAATCCATATACAAGCCGTACAATCTGCTGTGTCGTTTTTTTAATAGACTACGGATTGCATTCACGGTTGTTGTAAGCAGGCTTTACCGATTTCTTGCCGTGCTGTATGATGGTCTTGCATTCCATAAGGTAAAAAATGTTTGCACTGGCTAATGTCATACGCAAGAGGATTGCGACCTACAAAGCACAAAGTACCCGTAAGAAACAGATGGGCTGCTTGGGCATTCAGGCAAAGCTTATTCACTACTGATTGACCGTCTGATCACTGGTTAACCGCTCAGAAGGTCTGAGCGTGTCCAAAAAAGTGGTTAAAGTCAAACCATCCATACATGTTATAGTGTTATATTTTCAAGCGCATTTAGGGTGTCATGACATCGTGATGTTGGGTAAAAGTCCTACAAAATGGAGGCAACGCCCCGACATGACCATAGCTGTTGACTGGGATGTTAAGACACAAATCACTCAATCAATCAATCAGTCAATCAATCAATCAATCAATCAACAAAACAAAGTATTTCATTGCAAATACTGCAGGAATTAAAGGCATGAGTACTACAATGGAATTTTATTATAATGATTTGAAGACACAGGCAATCGTTCCATCTTGAATCATTTCAAGCTTTGACTGATTCGGACCTTATTTCTGTTTCACATGTGGTCAATTCGGACCCTTAACAAATTCTGACATTGGCTAATTCGGACCATAATTCGATTCGGACCTTGGCTAATTCGGACCTTATTTCAAACAAATTATTGGCTAATTCGGACCTCGATTTTGCGGGGTCCGAATTGACCAGTGGTCGAGGTCCGAATTAGCCAAGGTCCGAATTGTCCACAGCTGAGGTCCGAATCAGGTCCGAATTAGCCAAGGTCCGAATTAGTAAAGGTCCGAATTGTCCACGTACCATCTACACTATAGAGTGCCGGGGGTGCCATAAATATTACATAGGTGAAACGAATAATTTGCGATAGGGAACGACTGTTCATAACCAGCACATTAGACATGAAAACTTAAGAATGATCTCGCTAAGTAGGCATATCGCTTCATGTTCTAATTATGATCCACAATATTTTATGTTTCCATTTTGCAAAATGAGGGTGAGTATTGCCTGCCCTGACCAGGATAAAATTGTTTTGGTTCTTGGTTTGGTTGTTTGTTTTGGGAGGTATTGTTATAGAATCCAACATTTTTACCAATATAGGTTGTTCCATTATTATCCCGTGACTGCTGTGTTTTCTTCCTGGTGGCATCGGCGTAAGAGACACCTGTCACAATCACATCTCCATCTTCGCCTGTTGTTGTCATCTCGGATTGTTGTTCTGTCGTATCTGTTCCCATCCGTGGAGGCATAAATTTGTCGTTCCTTACTAGCGGATTGTGTGACCGGAAGCACTTGACAAATTCTTCCGCATATTTTCTGAACCATTTCAGGTTCGTTTTTTTCCCACCTTTCTTGTGAGACTTTTTCCTCTCTCTCGCACTCGGTTTTCAAAAGCTGGATAATCATTGCTCTCCGTTGCCCTGTAGTTTTCTGACTTATAAGCTCCTCCATAGCATTGTCGAAGCTTTGGCATTTTTCCTCATTGCTGTCAGCTCGTAGCTGAAGTTCAATGTCAGTTTGAAAATTGTACATGACTTGTTTTTCTCGTCTTTGTGTTTGTGATAATGGTTCCTCGTCAATTGGTTTCATTTCGAACTTACGGGGAATGGCCATTGGTGCAGCATTTTTCCGAGGCTCCTATGTATCCGCAGTGTTTCTATTTCGCACCATTTGCCAACATTTAGTTCTCTTTTTTGTTATATGTTCGTATTCCATTTATCTAGTATGATTGATTGCTTTATTTTTTGGCCTTCCTGTTTCTAAAAGAGTTTGTGTAGACTCTTCTTGGAGCGCCTGTGATGAAATTTGACTAGCGGTTCTACTTTCATTGGTTAAGTCTTTCATTGTGTCCGTTAGTTCCTTTATGGCGCTCACTGATTTGTTATTTGTTTCCTTAAGAACGTCTATAACACTTGCAGTGTCTACCTTTTTAAGGACACATGGGTTGTCAGTTTGACAATGATAGTGTGTCATTATCATTAATACTTATACTGTGAATATTCGCATTATTCGCATTTCTATACATGTATAATATTGTTATTATTATTATTATTATTATTATTATTATAAATACACTGTACCAAATGTATGGATATTAAAAATATTATCATTATCATTAATACTTATATTGTGAATATTCGCATTATTCACATTTCTAAACATTATTATTATTATTATTATTATTATTATTATTATTATTATAACTACACTGTATTATATGAATCGTTGAAAAAAGCACAAACAAAACGATTGCTATTTTGTACTGATAAAATGTTCTCTTTGTATCGGATAGGATCAAATCTAGTGCACCTAGTCGGCTACTATAAGATGTGTAAATGCTAAATAATAATTATTATAAGGATTGATGACTACAATCGATTGAAACGATCCGTGACAGCTGCTGGTTTTCTGATCATGTTTTAAACAGTGTTCCATTGAAAAGAATTGAACTTAGCTTTAAGTTGTTTATTTTGAAGAATATAGAGTTACCAAGTGTACTTTTTAGAATATTTAACCTCGCTTTGGTTCAAGTAAAGACTCCAGTGAGTACTGCATCGACCCAATTCTAGTCTTCAAGAGATAAATATTGATTTCTTCTATCCAATTATCTACAGATTTCCAATAACTGGCTTAATATATTTTCCCATTACTTTGATTAAACGAGGAAATAGATCAAACACACACAGTTAAGGAACACATTCATAGCCGTATCAAGATAACTATTTCAAACATGGAGTATCACGTACACGTCTATTCTTCCAGTAGTCGACCTTTATAGGGTTGGCAATGAGTTTTGAGTTCTATCTTTGAAGTTATGCGGAGTGGCCAAATAGAATTAAAATACTGACACCATGTTCAGGTTACTGTTGACTTTGAAATCTCTTAGTTATTATTCCGATTGAAATCTGAAATCTCCTTGAATAACTAGTAAGCATTAACAAGCAAAACAAATCATGATTTTGCATATGCAGAAGATCACAACTTTGCCTTTCTTAGATAAAGGGTATAGTCCTACCGATTTCTTAGTTTTAGACCGACTTCTTAGCTTTAGACATTAAGCATCAAATTAGGGTAACGATATAGTTTCCGTTCGAACGTTTATACTGAACTAATTTAAGTAAAGATAAATAGTAAGCAATAACCAGGAGCTGGTGCAATCACATCAGGAAAACATGTCCCTGCAATGAATACCACCTTAAACCCCACTTTTATATAGTAAAACTGGGGTATGCAGGGGTTTACCTATTTTTCTTATTTCTATCCCAAAACATAGATTATGGGTACTCGTTAGAACCTCCTCGGCGAGGCAGTTGAAACGCGTACCCACGATCTATATTTTGAACAAAACTATTAAAAATATTTTCTATCTGCTGAAATTTTCAAATTTAACAGCTGAAAAAAAAACAAAAAAAAAACAATAAAAATAAAAAAATAAAACTGTATATTGCATGGGCAAGTTTTCGTAATTAGAACCAACGATCCATCCTTCTTAGTTCAGAGCTAATCAAACGCTTAAAATACATTTTCATGAGTGTATTGTGGGTTGTATTGTTATGCGTGCATAGCATATTTAACCTTTCTCACACTTATCTAACCAACGTGACAAGTGCGAATTAAGTATGTGTCTACTTAATCGGAGCCCACATGTAATAACAAAATAAATGATATAACACCCAGACCGTAACAAATTTCCTATCGAATAATAATCCTTGGAGATCTGTCAGACCAGCTTCAATGCAATATGAAGCATATTCGTCGATCGAGGTTAACTTAGGATGACTGGTATAGATAAAATTATATACTGGCTCCTTTGTTTCGAGCAGGTCTCTAACAAACATATACACCTACTCAACAAAGGAAGTTTTGGCGGGAGGTGTATAAGTTTCCCGCCGTTTATTATACACCGGTGTATAATATCCGGCGGGAAACTTATACACCGGTCTCTAATATCAGGCGGGAAACTTATCAGTCCTCCTGTAGATATATGTTGTGATATGTTGTGATTTTTATATTAGACTCAATAAAAGGTAAGTACATTTTATAATTGGTCAGATGCACAGCAAAAATAATGTTTTCACCGTGTTCAAAGACATTAAATATTGCCAAGGCTGATTGATTTTTTTTTCTTTTAGCAAATCGTGGTTAAGAATCTTTGTAACGTCAAATGCAGTTTCTTTAAACAGAGTATTTAAAATCCTTTGCGGTGAAAGAAAAGAAATTTCCGGTTTCATTTATTTACAATTCCCCCAAACGTTATATTAAACGAATCGTCGCATACATTTGTGTGAAAGTAGCTCTTGCTCCCTGGTTCCATTGTTAGTAGAAGGTTAGCGTTAGTGTGAGTTGAATGAGAAACCTGGCAGTAGGAACGAACTTCACACAGTTATTTTTGACCAGCTGTTTTCCCCCAAAACAGCCGGGCATAAAATGGTCCTCTGTCTTTCCAGCAAGGAGATTAGCCCTAGACAGATCCACATACACTAGCTCATCAATTTAAGCACATTATGTAGTAATGTAAAATCATACTTAGATGGTATTGAATTATTTGCGTTAATCATAAGCAATACGTTTAACGACGTTTAAAAGGGAAATTACTGTGAATGTTCAATTTGTTCATGATTGCACGAGGAAATGTAAATATCGTTCAAAGTTAGTTACCTCGATAAGTCCGTGGGATAGTTTGGCTAATATGCCATGTCGCGAGAAAAGAAAGTTAAGCGGACTATCATTAGTCTAAAAATGCTGCGCAAGGTTTGGCCATTGCTGTCTTAAGATTAACAGCAGTTGTTATAACGAAACAAAGCAGCCAGTATATAAGTCAGTTAGAGTATGTCGGTATCGGTCAATACGAAAATTATAGACCCGGCACGTGAACTTAAAGCCTCCCTCGCTGCGCTCGGTCGGCTTTAAGTTCACGTGCCGGGTCTATAATTTTCGTATTGACCTCTCCTCCATACTCTAACTATTACATATAATATTGATAATTTAATTTTCAAACCATGAAGCAACTCGTTTGGTGGTGACTCGTAGTTACGCACTTCTCCCAGATCTAAACAGTAATACAAGTAAGCTGCAACGATTATATACTGATTATATACATATATACTGAGTTCCACAGCCAACGGAACTCGTCATTAAATTTTAAAGAACTTTTTGTGGTTTCTGTCGATTCATCCGAAATTCCGAATAATTTTTATATGTAGTCAATCCATTTTCAAAGAGGACCTGTGAAAATCAGCCGTCAGTCTTTTTTTTTTTTTTTTGGTTCGCCTAAAATTGCGTAAAAACTTGCGAAGGGGTATTTTTGAAAAACATAGAAAATCAGCGATTTTGATGAATTTCTTGCTGAAATGTGTACACCACCCTAATCACATTGAAAAACGACTCTATCATAGTTGCAATACGCTTTATTCAATAGGGCTAGGTTGCCAACACATAATAAAGCATGTGTTTGACATCTTCAGTGACGTTGACCATATGACGTTTAACGCCTAAAACAAGTATTTTTCCGGGTATCTAAAATCAATACCAATTTCTGGCGTTGAGCCGTGGGTGTCAACATTGATATTGCCATACCTCATCGGACGACCTTCCAGGATTTGAATTGTGTGAATTGTTTTGAAATCTTTTCGAGCCCGCGCGCGCGGGGCACGGAAAATGCATTTTTGTACCCTGGGTACCCCGGGGCGTGTTCCCACGCATGCGCACTAAAATTTCAGATTTGATAACACACAAAGATTTACGAGTCATTTTATTGATGATGGGGCACAAAAGTTTTCGCATAATTGACCAATTTAAAAGATATAAAAAATGCGTTGGCTGTGGAACTCAGTATAATTTTGTATTTCGGTTTCTGTATATCATTTTACTTCCTTTTAGTTTGTCAAAACATCTAAGGATTAAAATTCAGATTTTAAGGTTTCGCTGGATGCTGAAATACTATCTGAGAAGCCATAGAGCCTTCTCAGAGACATTATTTTTACATTACAATTAATAAGAATTGGAGTTTTATTTCTACTTATCATCGCTTATTTGCCGAATGTTTGGCATAAACTCCATTTTAAAGAAGACTGGGAACGGCTAACATTACGAAAACATGCCCATACATATACAGAGATTTTTAAAGTTGTAAAAAATGAAAAAAAAATCAGTAGAAAATGTTAGATATTTTTCTTATTTTTGCTCATAACATGGATTGTGGGTACACGTTAGAACCGCCTCGATTTATGTTTTAGAGCAAAAATAAGAAAAGTAGGTATACCACTGCAAACCACAGTTTTGCTATATAAAAGTGGGGTTCAAGGGGGTATACATTAGACGGACATGTTTTCCTGATGAAAATCAAATAATTTTCGCTCGTTTCTTCATTGCAATACGCGACCGCCATCACGACAAAATGAATATACAAACGATGGACGTTTTAATTTTGACGGCCCTCCTTTCATAGACGTTGCATAGATCACGTGACTTGTATATGACTGTGGCACCTTCATCTAATAAAATATAAAGGTTTGATCCTTTGGAAGCAATTAAAACATTCAAAGGGAGATAGTATGGACTATTTTGCGCAATGTTGGGTAATGAATCCTCATCAGTAGCCCTTTTTAAACAGGCAACGAAAGCCAGACTATTGTACTGCAATTTCGTAAATGTACACGAGAAGTCTAAATCAAAGACACGTTCCTAAACGGGGTCAAATAATTTAAACATTGCTTAGAAATATGAATATGAGTAGAAGTATGAACTTGAGTGTTATGAACACTCTGAATAGTTTTACTGATTTCAAAGGACCTAAATAAGAATATATTCTAAACTATAGATGGTGTACGGGGAGACTTTTTAGGGCCGCCACGCGGCACAACACCAGCTGCAGTAAGAGCAAATAAAATATAAAGGTTTGATCCTTTGGAAGCAATAAAAACATTCAAAGGGAGATAGTATGGACTATATTGCGCAATTTCGGGTAATGAACCTTCAGCAGTGGCCCTGTTCAAGGCGATTTCAATGGAAATGTCAACATTAACGTCAGGAAAACATGTCCGTGTAGTTTATACCCTATTGGACCGAACTTGATAACGTAAAACTGGAGCTTACAGGGGTATACAAAGTTTATTATTTTTTATTCAATTCATACATGTACATGTAGATCATTGGTATCATTGGTACTCGTTAGAAACGCTTCGGCAGCTGATCTGCGCCTTTGTTTTCGCATAGACATAATCTTGTTTTCTTATTGCGCGGCTTGAGTAGCCAAAACTGCGGTATGGCCAATCACTTTTCTCATCAATATGCTCGTCCCTCATAAAGGATCCGTTTTATTTTTATTTATTAATATATGAGATAACAGGTGGATTCCATAACAGGACAAACACAGTTGGATTGTAAATTATGCCATTTATAAAATAAACGCATCGAACAAGACTTACATATCGGGCCACGGCATGCAATGACCATATCGACAAACGAATAGATGAAGTGCATTTAATGTTTGAATAATCTATGCAAATACGAAAATCTTGCAATATCACTTGTCTCTTCAATATAATACCGATCAGTGATTTGTCTGCAGCTGCAGATTTATTCGCGAATATACGACTAATCTGGGAGCATTCAATGTCATATGTGTTACATAAGAGCTAATTTGCACATTTTTGCATCGGAATGGCAGGATGTCATCTAAAGATGCCAGTGCGTGAGAAAACCAACAATTTCGGTTCCGACCAGGTCCGACACAAACCAGGTTGTACAGTCACAGAAGATGGTTGAAGGCTGGGAATTTTTGATTCAGAAAGTAGAGGAATTGTACTATCCCTATAGCGAATTGTACTATCCCTATAGCGAAAACAAAGGTGCTGATCAGCTTCGCAGTTACTGCGAAGCTGATCTGCCCCATTTGTTTTCGCCTATGCAGATTGTTGGTTTTCCCATGCGGCGGCTCAAATAATGATTTATTAACGTCTTAATTCATTGTAACAGAGGTTACAACGCGTGGCCTTCACAATAAGTTTGATACTTCTGTGTTTGGAATCAGAAAACTTGCGCTGAAATTGGTTTGAGTGGCTTCAAAAACAAAAAGAAAGACAAAAGCCCCATAGCAGCGAAGAACGTAAGGAACCAAAGACCTTCATACTTTATTAAGATGATGACTCCTTGATGACAGACTCCTGTCAATAGCAATTATTCGGTAAATGTACTGTTGACATAAATGTACTGAAATAGCAAAATTACCGACGTTTTGCTAATGACAGACACGTCTTATCCCTTGTAAATGTGCTATTAACAGACGTATGGAAATATCAGATTTACCAACTTTTTCAATGATTTTTTTTAAATACAAAACTATACATTGCCTTATTTTTACCAACAATTTCAGATTTAAGAATGACCTTATATAAAGTCTGATGATAGAATTGTCATAAACAATATGATTTAAGCATGGTTTAGCATTTGCGAAATCAAATAAGCAGAACAACTGTGTTCCTTCACAGCTTTTGTGCCTTTGCTTTCGCTACACAGACAAAACACGGACAAAACAATTTCTCCCCTTCTTCAAACCGAAATTTCTAGCATCTAACTTTCTTGTGTGACATCCAGAGGACCAGTTTTTTCGCGTCGCGGCTCATTAATCCTGTCAGCACGACAATTTGCAATAACAAAGCAATCACAAAGAAGATTAGCGTTGAAGTTATTACTGTACTGGGTAATTAGAACGCATTATATTTCTTGTTCTCGAATATTACTGATTGCTAGTGTCTTATTATGTATGCATTATGTTTTGAGACATGCAGGCATGAAGAATCGTTCGTTTGGTCTATGAAATTCTAGAATACACACTGAATGCAACTCGTGGTGTGACTTTGTAAGTCATGTCCATCATAAATGCATCCAATTTCAGTCCTAGTACAGAAATTATCGTTCTTGTATAAAGTATAAAATGTATAAAATGACATTCCGTTACGATCCATTGTTTCTCGTGGAATCTTTGAAACTCGAATCTAAGCTACCTTCTTGTAAAAACATCAGGTCCCGAGGCTATAAACTTTTTTTCATGCTCAACTTAGCTGAGACTAAAATTTATCCTGCTCGTAGAAAGGTACAAGTAGGCAAAGATCAGGAAAAGTCCAATCAGAAAAAGATTCCCACTCTAAAACCCGAGGTGGGAAAATACCAAACTAACAATCAGGTACTTATACCATGAAACATATCGTAAGCCGAATGAGCAGCTATTTTCCCAATAGGTGGTCACTCAGTTAACTTAACTAAAACTATGAAAACACACATAAGGCGCCAACAGCACAAAAAGATTTAAACACCAAGACATAAAACAAAAAGAACCACCACAGAAGTATCGCCTTGGAACGATCAGTAACACAAAGTTACTGGCGGGCTTAAACCAGTTTTATAGGCGCCAAACCTCGCCCTCAGCTTCTGCAGTGGTTTTGTTATACACAAAAATAAACTAGAAATAAGGAAAATCATGTTAAGAAAATATACATAGGTACCAACGTAAAACATGTATAACGGAAAGCAGGTTGAGCAGCTGTTGAAGGTCAGGTGGACACAGTGCTAGCTTGGACAGAACAAGTAAATGCAGAGGGCTAAGTGAACAGCCGAATGATATTCGGGTGGCCACAAAGTCATGCATCATGAACACACATAATTGGAATAACCTTGATAAATTTGAACCACAACAAAACTACCGCCTTGGAACGGTCAGTCGTAAATAACTGGGGGGCTTAAACCGGTTTTACAGGCGCCTAACCAGTGGTTCATAACATTTAGTAAGTTCGTCGGTCCTCGTGGTGAATCTCTAACTAGTCAATGAATCATCAAGAACAAACATATAAATCAAGATAAACATCCTGATGAATCAAAACCCAGGACTCACAGATTGAGTAAGCTGCCCGACGATGGAGATCCCTCGGCGCCGAATAACCTACTAACTCCGGAGCAAAAGAAAAACACCTTTTGGACCCCGGTGGGCCAAGCAACAGACAAGAAGTTCCGGCCCCAACCAACTAAAATGAATAGCTTTAAGTCGGGGCCATCATAGAGTGTGACACCCGACCCACCGGCGTGCAATTAAAGAAGGCAGCATAGTTATCAACCATGATTGGGTTAAAAACTAAGCATGCAGACTGTCGCTTAACATTCAAGTTATAACAAATACATCTGTAACGTGTTATGATTTTTCTGAATTGAAAAGAAAAATCATTAATTTCTGTAAGTTTCTTAAATTTGTAAACCAAGTCACCATAAAATTCAGGTTCCGAAAGGTCCTCACTTAAAAGCGTCTTTAACCCAACATTATATTTGGAAATCAATTCATAGTGTCTACGATAAAATTTAGAAAAGGTTTTTCGAAGTTTATGATACCGATAGCCCTGTTGGAGAAGTTTTGCCGTTAAACATTTATTTCGAGCGTTGAAGTCTGTAACATGATTGCAGACTCTAGCAAACCTAATAACTTGCGAAATGCATACACCATAAGAAGTACGACGAGGAACGTCACCATCCAAAAAAGGAAAATTTACTATATCAAAATCAAAGTCATCGCGCTTATCATAAATTTTAGAAGAAACAAATCCATTTGCAACAGAAAGATGAAGATCTAAAAAGAGGGCTTCGGTATCTGAGATATTGGCTTTGTTCAACTGTAGTTCAGGTGGATAAATTTGATTGACCATACCTTCAAAATAAGGGTTGTCAATGTTCAAAAGGTCATCGAGGTACCTAGATGTGAAATTGAAAGCCTCGATAACATCAGCTTGATTATCATGATTAAGAGAATCCATGAAATCTCTTTCGTAGCAGTATAAAAATAAATCAGCTAAGAGAGGTACAATTGTTGGCATTTTAACATTTATGAGCAGGATAAATTAATAGTGTTTTGAGTTTTGAACCAGAATTTTCCATTAAAAGTGACTATTTCAACATTTATGAGCAGTTGAAATTTCATGCTTGGTTTAAACTATATATTTTTTTTCCATTAATACATATATATGTTACACGCATATTATATTGAGCATTTGGATTGGATAGCAAGCTGTAATAGCTTATTTCATGCTTCAGCTGAGCTTGAAAATGATTTTATAACCTCAAGACCTGCTCTTCGATTCTGTATATTTATTCATCAAATTTGGCATAGAACATCTCAAGATCTGAAAGTATTTAATACTGAGAGGCAAAAGAAAGAATACAACTTTTGATTGTCCATTTTTGTCTTAATTTTCAAATTCATTTCTTTCATATTCATTTCAATTCATTTATAGATACATATCTCTCAATACTAAATATATACATAATTGTATAAGTGACCGACATTACAGTCCGTAAGCTTGATTCTCACTATCAGCACTAACATTGACATTATTCCTTATAAGTTCTTCTCTGACTGCCTTCTCGAACGTCATTAGGAAATCCGTAAAAAGTAAATAAGTACCAGCATAAGAAAATCATCCATCTCCTTTTTAATGAAATGTAATATGTAATAATGACTACGAAGAATGTGGCAAGTTTCAATTGATCTACAGTTTGTAAGCGGAGACGCATATTAATAGTATCTGTATCCACACTAAAATATGCTAAACGCTACAACATAAGTCTTTTATTTTTATATTCACCATTATTTGCTAAGTAATTAATAATTCACCATTATTTGCTTAAAATAATTAATAACCCTTAAATCTGGATTATCAATTGAAATTATTCAACTCATAGACTTAAGACGTTGTTAACGACAACACACAATGGTAAGGTCTTCGGCTTGTAGTCTTGTAGACAACTTGACATTTTGTATTGATGTACCGACTTTAAGGCACTTCTCGGTTACCTAAACGGATGATGTTATCTGCCTTACGGTGGGTAGTCTGTCGCACAGAGACACGACACATCAGCATGTGTTCCTGTTACCCTTACACTTTGTTCCCGACAAGAAATTTTAGCGTATAGAATTATTTCTTTATCTGGCCTTTGTATCGGTTCAAACAAACACTGATCTGACTTTGGTACCCACTTTTCGAGAAAAAACACAAAGTTATGGTGCGGCGTTCTTAATCTTGTCAGTATACAAAGTTCAGCATTACAATTTAAGACATTTAAACAAATGGATGGTGATCAGTATATTTAATGATGGGTTTGTTTTTTGCAATTGAAATATATGTATTTTTTGCTAGTATTCAAGTAATCAATCAATTTGAACAATGATCTGTTACATGTAGATGATTTAATGTACTCTATGCTTACTCTTTTGTGGTTTCTGAGAGCAATTTTCATGAGTTCCTTAATGATATAAATTATCACTGCATTTTCTATACCAAGGGTGATATTAGCAGAAGTAGAATGAAATCTGCCATCACTTTGTGTTTCGATATGGGCTTTTAAAACTTATAGGACAACACACAAGTCATGTTTATGACTTATACACGTACATGCATATAGCAAGTATCAAGCCATTGTTATTTACTGAAGACTATAAAGCTTCTAGATTGCATTTCAGGCATTGAAAACAGGAATGCCATGACTGCGAATCCGATTGAATTTTCGCCGTGAACGGTATTATCTACGAACTCTAAAACGCAGGTTTTCCTAGGACATGTACCTCTGTCAAATTACGTTTACTAGATATAAAGTACTCCGGAAGATATTTCCTCTTAGATGCTCAAATTGTGTTAAATGGAAGCTAATTGACGATTTAATATTAGAATGGGAAATCACGATTTTACTAAGACTATGTTGAGAAAAGTGAAATATTATATATCGGCTCAAATAGTGATACTTGAAGCATAAAAATACGTAAACAATCTTATTTGAGAAAATTATCTATTTCCAATCTTTAATCCACCTGAGGTCAAAATCAAAGTAAACAATAGAAACGATGGACAACATGGTTTACATTTTGTGGATAATCCTTATACTCTTACCTAATCATCGACATAAGTGCGAATCAATGACGTGCCTACTTATATAATTGGAGTCCACCTTCGCCTGATTTAACTCATAGGGCATAACAAATTTTCTCTAGAATAATAATCCATCGGGACCTGTCAATCAAGTTTTAATATGAAACGCATTCGTTAATTGAGGTTAAATAAGAATGAGTGCTAAGTTGTCTGTCGTAATGGCTAGAAGTATTGTCCATTTGATTTTTAAACAACGAAGTAATCAGCAGGGCGCTGGCCTATACCCCATTTGAAATACCCTGTCCGATTCTTTCGTATCAATGCGATCCTTTCGTATATAGGAAAGGATCGGGCACACGGTATAGTAAAAGCGCTACAGGCATGCATGATACCCCGCCACGCAAATTTAATTTAGTACAACTACGCAGACTATATTAAGGACATTGATTGGAAACTGTGTTTCAAAATTACGGCGAAACCAAGTACCATAACTATGTGCTTATTTGACAAGATTTACCCACCTACAATACCAAAACACCCCTTCCAGATATCAGCTCTTTTACAAAGTTTAAAGAAAATCGGTCTACAAATGCATAAGATGGAGTCCATGGCTAGAAACAAAATTGTAACGTAAATCAAGGGCCATAACTCTATACTTATTTGACGAAATTAACCTATCTTCAATCCCAAACGACATCTTCATTACATGAACCTCTATATTCGTACAAAGTTTGAAGAAAATTGGTCAATTATTGCTCAAGACAGAGCCCGGAAACGAAATATTAACGTAAATCAAGGGCCATAACTTTGTACTTATTTGACGACAATCCCAAACGACTCCTTTCAGATATGAACTCCTACAGAATGTTTAAAGAAAATTGGTCATTAAATGCTCAAGATAGAGTCCGGAAACGAAATTTAATGTAAATCAAGGGCCATAACTCTGTATTTATTTGACGAAATTTACCCATCTTCAATCCCAAACAATTCCTTCCTGATTGAAACTCTTATACAAAGTTTGAAGAAAATTGGTCTATTAATGCTCAAGATACAGCCCGGAAACAAAATTTTAAGGATGTTTGCTGCCAATGAAATAGTATTCAAACTTTTTTTTTATTCCAAAATATAAAATGAGACCTATGAAAACAGAATTAATATAGGGTAGTGTGCATTTTTTTTCAAGCTACAGGCCTCTGAATGAGACCTCTAATCAACATTAGAAAATAAGAAAAAAAAATCAATTCTTTCACATATACCGTCTTGGACAAACAGTACATCACGGATGCTTTCAAAAGTCATTTTGTTTCAGTAACGATGTCTATTTTGGACCTAAAACATACATAAATTATACTCTTGAAGTGGATGACAATTTTTTCGACTCAAATAACAACCCTGCCCCCTAACTTGTGATGTCGGAAAATTGAATATATATAAATGTGTCAAATCCATATTTGTAGATTCCATTTTTTCTCGTATTTTCACACGACATATAACTTGTTCATATTTTTCGAATAAAAGAATGAAAATTATAGGGTAGTGTGCATATAAGAGAGAACCAACAACTTGAAAATAGCCAATTTAAGCTTTTTCGACTTTTAGTTCTTACACACCATTTCATAAAACCACCCAAAATTTTAAAACTAGCACACCAAAGAAAGAAATACTGATATAGAAGACCTTCACGTACCTCTGCTAAAAATAACATCAAATTAGTGCAAGTAATTTGAAGTTGTGTAATATTCAAGTTTTATGTACCCTACCGCCTAAATTTAAATTGACACTTATTTTTTTCTAAAATGTTGAAGAAAATGGGATGAAAAAATGAAGTTCCTTAATTGACAATTCCCATGTCTCGTTCAAAGCATATCGTCAATATGTGTTCAAATATAAAACATTAGGAAAATATCTACAACCGTTTGCGAGATATTCAACAAAATAAAAAAAGGGAAGTTCCGAAATGTCAAATGTTAGCAGCGAACATCCTTAACGTAAATCAAGGGTCATAACTCTGTTTTTATTTGACAAAATTTACGCATCTTCAGTCCAAAACGACTCCTTCTTGATATAAAATCCTAGGTTTGAACGAAATTTGTCAATTAGATAGAGCCAGGAACGAAATTTTAACGTAAATCAAGGGATACGACTTTACATTTTTTTAAATGAAATTTACCCATCTTAAACCCCAAACCACTCCTTTCTAATATGAACGTAAATTGAAAGTTTTAAGAAAATTAGTCAATAAATGCTCAAAATAGAGCCCGGGAACAAAGCGCGGACGGACAGACACTCGAATGGTTTTTTTTGCGGAGGGTATAATATAATACCCCGCACTTTTTCAAGTGGCGGGTATAAAAAGGCGCGTAGGACATCGCCCTGCTGATGTATGTTGTCTGAATTCTGAACATCGTGACCAGCCACCAGAAGCGGAGTTAAGAGATATGTTGTTATTGATTCATCTGAAAGTCGAATAATGCATAATATTACATAAATATAGATAAACAAATGACGTGCATTTTGTATTTCTGATAATCCCTGCCAAATAACATTCGAAACTCACTTAAATACCAGTTACTGTTGTCTCTTCAATAAAATACTAATCATCTGTTTGTCTGCAGATGCAGATTTATTCGCCAATATACGACCAATCCTGGAGCAGTCAATAATATATTTGCGTGTTGTATAAGGGATAATTTGCAGATTTTTGTCATCGGAATGTCATAATGTCATTTAAAAATAACTAGTTATTTACAGCTGTCAAAATTATTATTAACAGAGAAGAACAGTACAGCTGCACTGTGGGTTACCAACTGGCAGATTTGAAGTTCGCAGCTACGAAATCGAAACAAAATATGGAAGGTCATCAGGAAAATATGTCCATGAAAAGTATACCCCCTCACACCCCAGTTTTATACAGCAAAACTGGGGTTTTCAGGGGTATTTCTATTTTTCTTATTTTTGTTTCAAAACATTGATTGTGGGTACTCTATAGAACCGCCTCGCCTCGCCGTGGCGGTTCTAACGTGTACCCACAATCAATGATTTGTACTGTTTTTGTGCAAAAATGAGAAAAAATTGCCAAAAATTTCTACAGAAAATTTTCATTTTGTATTACTTGAAAAATCTCTGTAAATTGCGTGGGTAAGGTTTTCGGTAATCTTATACCTAAGACGAATGTTCTTTGTTCAAGCAACAACATTCTTTGATATTTATTTTTGATTCTGTCAACAGAAGATGTTAAATGAATACAATCCTGTACATCAACTAATGAAATCAAAGAATGTCATCTTGTTACAATAGGTATTCCTTAGGGTAAAGTGCCATTGTTAAATATAAGTACAAATAGAACAAATAAGTACAAATAGAATAAATAGATAATAGTTTTACAGATCTTTTAAAGATTGGCGGAAATCGTTATAAAATATAAAATCGACTCATCCGCGTGTTAGGGTTTACCAGTATGACAACCATGTATTTACTACAAATGTTGAAAATATTACTGCTTATTTCAATTGGCAACTACATGTACGTATATCCCTGGTGCAAGGAATATATTGGTACTGATTGGAGTTGCTTACCGTTATTTACATGTTCGTGCAAAAATGGTATGACCTTATTAACATGCATCTCTGAATCGATTGTAAAATTTTCGAATCGAACAATCATCAATGTGTAAGCCAAAAACAAACTGACTATGGGGTATAGTTCCCGGACGATCGTAGAATACTTTCATCACAGATTTACCGTTATAAATATGAATGATACGCCTGCTGCTATTGGTCAAATACATTTATTTCATTCATATGTGTAACGGTAAATCTGTGACGTAAGTCTACTACGATTGTCGGGGAACTATTTTGTAAACATGTAGTGTCAAAGATCTTTTTGGTTCTTCTTTTGAGATAACGCCACTCCTCTGATGTTCATATCCTTCTGACGAATAATCTTTATTATGTATTCTGCATGGAAGGAATTTGAATTAGAGGTCGCAGACCATAACGCAACCGGTCTGAGTTGTGTTATTGTGCAAAAGATATATTCTCCACTGTCCACTGTCATAATTAATATCAGGAAGAGGTACATGTACCTCAATCTTGAGTACCAGGAGTCAATGAAAACAGAAATAAACGTGATGTAATAAAGAGTGTTATGACCACATAGACGAGTATTAACACTTTTGCGAGAATAAGTAACGTCATTGACGACGTCATTACAACCAGATGAATTTTACTGAAAACATATCCACTTTGAAAGAGATAAAATCCTTTTTTGAGAGTAACATGATAAAACGAATCGTACACTCGTGCTCATTTCATTGAAATTTATTAAACTCGTCCATGGCGTGTTCAATAAATTTCGTATGAAATGACCACTCGTGTAAGATCCTCTATTTATCAGCAAGATGGGTATGAAAAATAGCACTTGCAGGAAATTTTACTCGCAGTAAAAGTTCAGCAAAAGTAGCACAGATCTCTTATTGAATGAATTCCTGTGCACTTAGCAAATTAACGTAGATGTTGATTAAGATGCAGATCACATATGAGTCGCCATATAAGAAATTCAGTAATATGCACAGGCGAAAACAAAGGCGCAGATCTGCTGCAAATTTAGTGCACAGCTGATCAACGCCGTTGTGTTGGCTAATCAGAAAGTACAATATCATTCTTCTTCTGGAATCCAAACATTCAAGCTTAGATCCTATTCTTGTGACTGTGGAGGCCGGCTTCTGTAGGAACGTCTGTTTTCTCATCTGAATGTAAGAAATTGCCAAAATGACATGTATGTCTACAGAGCGCCCGTTAGTTGCCTACAGCAATGTCATAGTTCTGGAAAACAGTCAAGAAATGCGCCAGTTATATACATAATAAGCCTTAACAAAGCACGTGGAAGTTAATGGTATTATTACGTTAGATTTATAATGCTACAAGTATTTTCATGTAATAAATTGTAGCAACATCAAATACAAATTGTGCTTAGGAGATCTACACCAAGCAAGGAATTATGTTTTGGCATTTGTAAAATTTAGGTGATGCGTCGGTCATTTTAGGTATTATTGCGGATTTAAGGATTAATTTTCCGAGTGAAAATTCAAATTATCCCTCTAAAGAATCCTTTGGAGCACGATACTGCTATCAGAACATAAAGCTATGAAAAGTGCCCTAATTAATTTCCAGTCATCGACCACTGACCGATTTCGACATAAGTAAATTGACAAGCCTTAATTGGTATATTGCCAGAATGTGTTTAATCCATATTTCTTCGAGTGACTGTCTGCTCTGCAGATTGACGTGTTTTAATGCAATTGAACGATCTCAGAAAAATCATAACACGTTACAGACGTATAGGTTATAACTTGAATGTTATGCGACAGTCTGCATGCTTAGTTTTTAACCCAATCATGATTGATAACTATGCTGCCTTCTTTAATTGCACGCCGGTGGGTCGGGCGTCAGACTCTATGATGGCCCCGACATAAAGCTATTCATTTTAGTTGGTTGGGGCCGGAGCTTCTTGTCTGTTGCTTGGCCCACCGGGGTCCAACTGATGTTTTTCTTTAGCTCCGGAGTTAGTAAGTTATTTGGCGCCCAGGGATCTCCATCGTCGGACAGCTTACTGAATCTGTGAGTCCTGGTTTTTGATTCATCAGGATGTTTATCATGATTTATTTGTTTGTTCTTGATGATTCATTGACTAGTTAGAGATTCACCACGAGGACCGAATAACTAACTAAATGTTATGAACCACTGCAGAAGCTGAGGGTGAGGTTATGGCCATGTAAAACCGGTTTAAGCCCGCCAGTAACTTTGTGTTACTGATCGTTCCAAGTCGATACTTCTGTGGTGGTTCTTTTTGTTTTATGTCTTGGTGTATAAAAAATTTTTTGTTCTGTTGGCGCCTTATGTATGTTTTCATATTTTTAGTTAAGTTAAGGTAACTGAGTGGCCACCTATTGGGAAAATAGCTGCTCATTCGGCTTCATGGTATAAGTACCTGATTGTTAGTTTGGTTTTTTCCCACCTCGGTTTTTGGAGTGGTAATCTTTTTCTGATTGCGCCTTTTCCTGATCTTTGCCTACTTGTACCTTTTTTCCAAAGCCCTTCTCATTACGAAAACTTGCCCATGCAATATACAGTGATGTTTGAAGCTGTAAAATTTGAAAATTTCTTTAGAAAAAAAAAGATATTTTTCTTATTTTTGGTCAAAGCAAATCTATGTTTTGGAGGAAAAAAAAAAGAAAAATAGGTATACCCTTGCATAACTCAGTTTTTCTATATAAAAGTGGGGTTCAAGGAAGTATACTTTACACGGACATGTTTTCGTGATGCAAAGCCCTTGATTACATTTTCCACATAATCAAGTTTCCTGTTTACTTGTTAAGATACTTATGTCAAGCTTTATTTCCTAGAACATGCAGGAACAATGACCTTTTTCCAAATTAAATCAGTACAACGCTAACATGTCTATGATAGAAGTATACATTTACACCACAGTTTACATAATGAAACTAGAAATTACAGGTCTTTACACTATATTTCTTATTTGTGGTAACAAACAGACATGTATATTTTTTCCAGGTACACGTTAGAATCGCTTCGGCTTGAGCCATTACAAAAACTTGCCCACGGAATACAAAGCCTTTACTGGAGCTGTAAAATTTGAAGAAAAAAAATGATAAATACATATCAGTTGAAAAAACTCGATATTTTTCTTGTTTTTTTTTTGTTCAAAGCATTGGTTTTTGTACTCGTTAGAACCGCCTGGTACGCACAATATATGTTTTGAGGAAAACACATGTATACCCCAGTTTTATTCTAGAAAAGTGGTATATATGGGTATTCATTACATGCACATATTTGCGTGATAAAAGAAATAAGAACAAACATCACATAGATATTTTTCAATTTTTGCATTTTTAAATACACTTTATGTATACTGCATGGCTATGCTTTCGTACTTCTAAGGCGGTTCATTTAGTGAAAATATTTGACAAGTAGCGTGACATTTTGCAGGAAAAATGAAGTACTGATTACCGATACATAATAATTTACAGCTATTATTCGCTTCGACAAATAATCAAAACATAACACATTTGATGCAATTGAGGTGAACAGTGAACATTTGAAAGTTATGTTTGATACGCAAGTATAACATGCGATTAATACTTATACACCTCGCCAAATATTCAGCATATTCTAGTTTTAAAGTGCTAATGTAAAATAGCCTGAAAAATATTCCAAAAGCATATTACGCTTTCAGTATTCATTAATTTAGAAAGAAAGCATGTCGTAGCAAAGAACAAATGACAGATTTGTCTCGAATTATCAGATTATGTATTTTTTTGGATATGTTAATAATGCATTATTTTAATGATACGCCGTGTTTTTAATGCTGAACTTTTCACACTATACGCTAAGCCAGAACAAAACTGATCCCAGTTCAAGGAAGTGTATGTTAGAACGATCTGTTATAAACAAAAAGTGGAGACCTGGCATCAAATACTGACATTTCTGGAAGGAACAAAAATGTAAAGAAAGTATAGAAAACTTTCAATGTTTAACATTTTGAAAACAAGTTTGCCTTTAAAAATGTCTAGTGCTTACATCTCAAATGTCACGATAATAATGTTATACCATATTATTATTCTATATATTGTCTATAGATTTTAATATCTTTTGAATGAAAATACTGAAACTGAGTACTTTTAGACAAGATTTAAAAAAACGTGTCGAAAATAACTTTTTCAAACTCGTGACTTATCTTTTGTTATCCAGTATCTATTTAACTGCGATTTTGAAATCGTAAAAGTGCTTATTGTTTCTAATAGTGTATCCATGCCATTGTATAGGAACAATTGTGTCGAAATATTTATTCACTGGGATTAATTCTAACCAGATATTTTTGCCTCCTTTTACACAAATAATTATGCTAAACTTTTGGCGTAGAGTATATACATGTATTGTTAATATTCGCATTATTCGCATTTCTTTACATGTATATTATTATTATTATTAGTAGTAGTAGTATTGCTATTATTATTATTATTATTATTATTATTATTATTATTATTATAACTACACTGTATTAGATGGATCATTGAAAAAAGCACAAATAAAACGATTGCAATTTTGTACTGATATACTGTTCTCTATCGGATAGGAGAGTTGGGATAAGATCAAAACTAGTGCACCTAGTCAGCTACTATAAGATGCGTAAATGCTACATAAGGATTGATGACTACAATCGATTGAAACGATCTGTGACAGCTGCTGGTTTTCTGATCATGTTTAAAACAGTGTTCCATTGAAAAGAATTGAACTTAACTTGAAGTTGTTTATTTTGAAGAATATAGAGTTACCAAGTGAACTTTTTTGAATATTTAACCTCGCTTTGGTTCAAGTAAAGACTCCAGTGAGTACTGCACCGATCCAGTTCTTTTAGAAAAGAAGATCGATTTCTTCTGTCCAATTATCTACAGATTTCCAATAACTGGCTTAATATATTTTCCCATTACTTTGATTAAACGAGG
This sequence comes from Rugalucina vietnamica, assembly GCA_964017185.1. NCBI lineage: Eukaryota > Metazoa > Mollusca > Bivalvia > Lucinida > Lucinidae > Rugalucina > Rugalucina vietnamica. Next base: position 51,045,720 of record OZ024877.1, read on the forward strand.
AAATAGATCAAACAGAAACAGTTAAGGAACAGCCGTATCAAGATAACTAATTTCAAACACGGAGTATCAAGTACACGTCTATTCGTCCAGTAGTCGACCTTTATAAGGTTGGCAATGAGTTTTAAGTTCTACCTTTGAAGTTATGCGGAGTGGCCCGATGGAGTTAAAGATACTGACACCATGTTCAGGTTACTGTTGACTTTGAAATCTGTAAGATATTGTTCCGACTGAAACCTGAAATCTCCTTGAATAACTAGGAAGCAATAACTAGAAAAACAATATGATTTTGCATATGAAACGATCACTACTTTGCCTTTCTTAGATAAAAAAAGTATAGTCCTACCGATTTCTTAGTTTTAGACCGACTTCTTAGTTTTAGACATTAAGCATCAAATTAGGATAAGAATGTTTCCGTTCGAACGTTTACACTGTTCTTATTTAAGTAAAGATTAAAACGTAAGCAATAACCAGGAGCTGGTGCAATCACATCAGGAAAACATGTCCGTGCAATGAATACCCCCTTAAACCCCACTTTTATAAAGGAAAACTGGGATATGCAGGGGTATACCTATTTTTCATATTTCTGTTCCAAAACATAGATCGCGGGTACTCGTTATAACCGCATCGGCGTAGCGGTTCTTACGTGTAACCACGCTCTATATTTTGAGCAAAAATATTAAAATTATTTTCTGTCTGCTAAAATTTTCAAATTTTACAGCTGTAAAAAAAAAAAAAAAAAAAAAAAAAAAAAAAAAAAAAAAAAAAAAAACTGGGTATATTGCATGGGCAAGTTTTCGTAACTGCAAACAAGGAGTGAGAAAGAATAGTGCACATGTATGTCAGATGAGAAAAAGAGGGAGAGAGAAAAAAAAAGTACAAGTAGGCAAAGATCAGGAAAAGGCGCAATCAGAAAAAGACTCCCACTCCAAAAACCAAGGTGGAAAAAAAAACAAACTAACAATCAGGCACTTATACCATGAAAACACTTCGTAAGCCGAATGAGCAGCTATTTTCCCAATAGGTGGCCACTCAGTTACCTTAACTTAACTTAAAATATGCAAACATACATAAGGCGCCAACAGCACAAAAATATTTTAAACACCAAGACATAAAACAAAAAGAACCACCACAGAAGTATCGACTTGGAACGATCAGTAACACAAAGTTACTGGCGGGTTTAAATCGATTTTACACGGCCGTAACCTCACCCTCAGCTTCTGCAGTGGTTCATAACATTTAGTTAGTTCTTCGGTCCTCGTGGTGAATCTCTAACCAGTAAATGAATCATCAAGAACAAACAAATAAATCATGATAAACATCCTGATGAATCAAAAACCAGGACTCACAGATTCAGTAAGCTGTCCGACGATGGAGATCCCTGGGCGCCAAATAACTTACTAACTCCGGAGCTAAAGAAAAACATCAGTTGGACCCCGGTGGGCCAAGCAACAGACAAGAAGCTCCGGCCCCAACCAACTAAAATGAATAGCTTTAAGTCGGGGCCATCATAGAGTCTGACGCCCGACCCACCGGCGTGCAATTAAAGAAGGCAGCATAGTTATCAACCGTGATTGGGTTAAAAACTAAGCATGCAGACTGTCGCATAACATTCAAGTTATAACCTATACGTCTGTAACGTGTTATGAGTTTTCTAAACTGAAAAGAAAAATCATTACTTCCTATAAGTTTCTTAAATTTGTAAACCAAGTCACCATAAATTTCTGGTTCCGAAAGACCCTCACTTAAAAGCGTCTTTAACCCAACATTATATTTGGAAATCAATTCAGTGTCTACGATAAAATTTAGAAAAGGTTTTTCGAAGTTTATGATAACGATAGCCCTGTTGGAGAAGTTTGGCCGTTAAAGATTTATTTCGAGCGTTGAAGTCTGTAACATGATTGCAGACTCTAGCAAACCTAATAAGTTGCGAAATGTATACACCATAAGAAGCACGACGAGGACCGTCACCATCCAAAAACGGAAAATTTACTATATCAAAATCAAAATCATCGCGCTTATCATAAATTTTAGAAGAAACAAATCCATTTGCAACAGAAAGATGTAGATCTAAAAAGGGGGCTTCGGTATCCGAGATATTGGCTTTGTTCAACTGTAGTTCAGATGGATAAATTTGATTGACCATACCTTCAAAATAAGGGTTGTCAATGTTCAAAAGGTCATTGAGGTACCTAGAAGTGGAATTAAAAGCCTCGATAACATCAGCTTGATTATCATGGTTAAGAGAATCCATGAAATCTCTTTCATAGCAGTATAAAAATAAATCAGCTACGAGAGGTGCGCAATTTGTACCCATCGGAATTCCAACAATTTGTCTGTATAACTTGGTCCCAAATCTAATATAAATATTATCCAGGAGATAGGATAAGGCGTCACACACATTCTGACATGACCAAAGTGTATACCGACTCTGGTCAGAGGAAGTGAAAAAAGCCTTTCTGTCATTACATGCCAAATAAAGTGAACTATAGTTTTTTAATGCCCTTTTGAAGGTCCACTCTATCAAATCCAGAAGTTTTTCTTTAATTAGATTATGTGGTAAAGTTGTATACAGAGTAGAAAAATCATATGTGGACAAGCTCGTCGCACGGAACCCTCTACACTTCAATTTATTGAGCACCTCACCAGAATTTTTTATTGACCAAAACCAATTTTTATTTGAAGTTTCATACACTGTCTCACAGTATCTTATAACATGAGATTTGATAGCAGTAAGACAGGAAGTTAATAATTTAGAAAGTTCAGTAGTAGTACAAGAGCTAGAATTTGCAATAAATCTTGCTTTGTATGGTCTTTTGTGAAGCTTAGGTAACCAAAAGAATCTTTTGATGTAACACTTCTGGAAAACCCGGGTCCAGAAGAGTGTTTGTAACGGGGAAAATCCAAATAAATTGCACACAGATTAAAAAAAAAAAAAAAAAAAAAAAAAAAAATGTGTATATTGCATGGGCAAGTTTTCGTGATGAGAACCAACGCTCCATCCTTCTTAGCTCAGTTCTAATCAAACGCTTCAAGCAAGTAAAATACATTTTCATGGGTGTATTGTGGATTATTTAACCTTTCTCACACTTATCTAATCAACGTGACAAGTGCGAATTAAGTACATGTCTACTTATGTAATCGGAGTCCACAAGTAATAACAAATAAATGATATAACACCCAGAGCGTAACCAATTTCCTATCGAATAATCCTTTGAGATCTGTCAGCCCAGCTTCAATGCCATATGAAGCATATTCGTCGATCGAGGTTAACCGTTGGCTTAGGATGAATTAGAGGACTGGTATAGATTAGATAAAATATAATTATTGCTCATTTAATTTTCAAAGCATGGAGCAACTCGTTTGGTGGTGACTCTTAGTTACGCACTTCTCCCAGATCCAACAAGTAAGCTGCAACGTTTGTAGACACATACATACGTATAATTTTATATTCCTGTTTCTGTATATCATTTTACTTCCTTTTAGTTTGTGAAAACATCGAAGGATTAAAATTCAAATTTTAAGGTTTCGCTGGATGCTGAAATAATATCTGAGAAGCCATAAAGCCTTCTCTGAGACATTATTTTTATATTATAAATAACAAGCACCATCGCTTATTCGGTGAATTATTTTGCATAAACCCCATTTTAAAGGAGACTTAGAACGGCTAATTTATAAACTTTTCGCTCGTTTCTTCATGACAATACGCGACCGCCATCATTACAAAATAAATATACAAACGATGGACGTTTTAATTTTGACGTCCCTCCTTTCATAGACGTTGCATAGATCACGTGACTGGTATATGACTGTGAGGCGAATTCAATGGAAATGTAAACATTTACGTCAGGAAAACATGTCCGTGTATTTCATACCACATTGAAACCGAATTTTATAAAGTAAAACTGGAGCTTACTAGGGTATACAAAGTTTTTTATTTTTAATTCAAAACATGGATCATGGGTACTCGTTCGAACCGCTTTGGCAGCTGATCTGTGCCTTTGCTTTCTTGTTTTCTCACTGCGCGGCTTCATGCGAGGACCGAACAATTAACTAAATGCAGAAGCTGAGGGTGAGATCATGGCCATGTAAAATCGATTGAAGCCCGCCAGTAATTTTATATTACTGATCGTTCCAAAGCAATACTTCTGTGGTGGTTCTTATTGTTTTATGTCTTGGTGTTTATTTTTTGTGCTGTAGGGACCTTGTGTATGTTTTCATGTCTTAGTTAAGTTTGGGTAACTGAGTGGCCACCTTTTGGGAAAATGGCTGCCCATTCCGCTTACAATATGTTTAGTTTGAGTAAATAAGTAAGTAAGTAAGTAAGTAAGTAAGTAAGTAAATACTTTATTTTAAGAGGGTGACCCAATTGGTTTAGTACCAATCTTCCTTGTGGCCCTCATTGTACAAGTTACAAACAATACATTCAATACAAGCAAACAAAATAGCATGGCAAATATGTGGTGAAATATAAATATTAAACAATTACATTAACAAAATGATAGAAGCAACATGACAGACAGACAGCCAGCCAGACAGACAGACAGACAGACAGACAGGACAGGACAGAGAGAGAGAGAGAGAGAGAGAGAGAGAGAGAGAGAGAGAGAGAGAGAGAGAGAGAGAGATTTTGTTGTAAATTCATTTAAATTGAAGTTCAAATTATTTTCACGTGCAGATGGCGGCGGAGGTATCATGGGCATAAAAGAATGTATATAACTATTCTTTTATCCAGTCTACACATCTTTTCACAAAAATGCCCAATTTTTGAACATGTTAATTTCATCTGATTATATATAATAATAACATAAATAATAAATAATAACAATATAAATATACACAATCAAACAGGACCAGAGCCGAAGCAAACTGCTTATTAAGATCCTCTCCTGAATATGTTTTCTTGTATAAGTACCTGGGCCCAGTTGTTCAAAACTAACGACGTCGTTAGTTAACGTTTCGTTAAAATTTCAAACGTTAATATTACAAATACACTGTTATTTTTTGTTGAAAAAATGTAAGAATCCTTTGCACTGCAAAGGATTCTCACATTTTTTCAACAAAAAATAACAGTGTATTTGTTAATTTAGCTGAAATTTGCTTAACAAATTTATGTCTTAACGATATCGTTAAGCTAACGATGCTTTGAACAACTGGGTCCTGATTGTTAATTTAGTGTTTTCCCACCTCTGTGTTTGGAGTGGGTATTTCTTTCTGATTGCGCCATTTCCTGATCATTGCCTACTATTATTTTTATTAATCTGGTAGCGAACTGGAGGATTCTAGAAGACTGTTTAACGTAATTGGACATAGTTGGATTGTAAATTATGCTATTTATTAAATAAACGCATCAAACAAGACTAACATACCGTGCATGCAATGCCCGTATCGACAAACGAACAGATTATGTGCATTTAATGTTTCTAATAATCTATGCAAATACACAAATCTTGCAATTACACTTGTCTCTTCAATATAATACTGATCAGTGATTTGTCTGCAGCTGCAGATTTATTCGCGAATATACGACTAATCTGGGAGCATTCAATGTCATATGTGCGTGTTACATAAGAGCTAATTTGCACATTTTTGCATCGGAATGGCAGGATGTCATCTAAAGATAAATGAGCCTGTGCGTGAGAAAATCAACAATTTCGGTTCCGACCAGGTCCGACACAAACTGGGCTGTGCAGTCACAGAAGACGGTTGGAGGCTGGAAATTTTGGATTTAGAAAGTAGGGGAATTGTACTATCCCTGTAGCGAAAACAAAGGTGCTGATCAGCTTCGCAGTTACTGCGAAGCTGATCTGCGCCTTTGTTTTCGCCTATGCAGATTGTTGGTTTTCCCATGCGGCGGCTCTAATAATGATTTATAAACGTCCTAATTCATTATTACAGAGGTTACAACGCGTGGCCTTCACAATAAGTTTGATACATCTGTGTTTGAATCAGAAAACTTGCGCTGAAATTGGTCTGAGGATCTTCAAAAACAAAAAGAAAGACAAACATCCCATATCAGGGAGGAATGTATGGAACCAAAAACCTTCATACTTTATTGAGATCAAGACTCCTTTGTGACCTTGACGTTATGACGTTATGACAATGCCAAAGTTTGTATCTTTCTTTTACGGAGAGTCTATTGACAGACTGTTTGCTATTGAATGTTTGCTATTGACAGACGTACTGAAATAGCTCATTTACCGACGGTTTGCCTACTTGTACTTTTGCATACTTGTACTTGATCTTTGCCTACTTGTACTTGCTAATGACAAACACATCTTATCCCATGTAAATGTACTATTAACAGACGTATGGAAATAGCAGATGTACCAACTTTTTGCTAAATCGAAATGTTTTATCTGAAAACTAAACATCGCCTTATTTTACCAGCAATTTCAGATTTAAGCGTGCCCTTATACAAAGTCTTATGATAGAATTTTCATAAACATTATGATTAGAGCTGCTTCATGAGAAAACCGGAGTTTGTCATTTGCGAAATCAAAAGCGCAGATCAGCTGTGAAGAAACTTACCGTATTATTATTAACAGCTAGATAATCAGCGCCTTTGCGTTCGTTACACGGACAAACAATCCCTCCCCTTCTTACATCCGTAATTTCTAGCATCTAACTTTCTTGTGTGACATCCAGAGGACCATTTTTTTTTTCGCGTCGCGGCTCATTAATCCTGTCAGCACGACAATTTGCAATAACAAAGAAATTACAAAGAAGATTAGCGTTGAAGTTATTACTGTACTGGGTAATTAGAACGCATTATATTTCTTGTCCTAGAATATTACTGATTGCTAAGGTCTCATTATGTATGCCTTTTGAGACATAAAGGCATGAAGAACAGTACGTTCGGTCAATGAAATTCTAGAATACACACAGAATGCAATTCGCGGTGTGAATTTGTAAGTCATGCCCACAATAAATGCATCCAATTTTCAGTCTTAGTACAAAAATTATCGTTCTTGTATCATGGAACCGCAGATTCATTTTATTTAAACTTTGAAAGTTTAAATAAAATGAATCTGCGGTTCCAACGAGTACCCACAATCTATGTTTTGGAGCAAAAATAAGAAAAAAAAAGATATACTCCTATATTAATCAGTTTTGCTATATAAAAGTGGTGTTCAAAGGGGTATACAGTACGCGGACATACTTTCGTGATGATACGCTACCTTAGTAGAGCATCTCAAGATCTGAAAGTATTATATGAGCCTCCTCATGGGAAAACCAACAATCTGCATATGTGAAAACAAAGACGCAGATCAGCTTCGCGGAGCTGATCAGCGCCTTTGTTTTCGCTACTCGGATAGTACAATTCTTCTTCTACTTAAATCCGAAATTTCAAGCTTCAAGCTCCTTTCTTTGCTTGTACAGGCCGGTTTGTGTCGGACCTGTTCGGAAACCACATTGTTGGTTTTCACATGAGGTGGCTCATATATACTGAGAGGCAAAAGAAAGAATACAACATTTTATTGTCCATATTTGTCTTAATTTTCAAATTCATTTCTTTCATTCATTTCAAATTATTTATATATACATATAAACGTATATATTCAATACTAAATATATCCATAATTACATTGTATATTAGTGACCGACGTCACAAGGCCATTGCCTTGAGTCTCACTATCAGTTCTAGCCTTGGCATTATTACTAATAAAGTACAAAATTAGATCTCTGATTTCGTTTTCGAACGTCATTAGGAAATCCATTAAAGATAATTAAGAATCAGAATGAGAAAATTGACCATCTCCTGTTTAATGAAATGTAATATGTAATAATTACTACGAAGAATGTGGCCAGTTTCAATTACTACAATTTGTAAGCGGAGACACATATTATTCGTATCTACACAAAATTATGCTAAACGCTACAACGTATGCTTAAAATCATTAATATGATCCCTGAGAATAATTCGCTCATGGAAGACATTGTTAAAGACCACGCACCTCGGTAAGGTCTGCGGCTTGTAGTCTTGTAGACAACTTGACATTTTGTATTGGTGTACCGGCACTCTTGGTTAGCAATATCACAATGTTTTTATTCCTGTAACGAAGGTGACGTTGACTGATGACGTTATCCTGCCTCACTGTGGGTAGACGTGTCGCACGGAGACATGACACATCAGCACATGTTCCTGTCACCCTAACACTTTCTTTCCGACAAGAAATATTAGCATACCTACATTAAACGTAAAACTACGTGATTTTCATTTAACCCACACTCACACATCGATAAAGCGCGAGTCCTGTTTTCATTGTCTGGCTTTACATCGGTTCAAACAAACACTGATCTGACTTTTTGGCAAAAAATGATCTATTTTCAACAAACACACACATTAGAGTTCGCGACATGCGCATACCGTTTGGCATGATGGTGACGTTGCATTTTGAGTGTTGATCAAGTTTCGTTGTGTATAATTAATACATTTATAATAACTGTAATAATAAAAGTATTTGTGTAAAATTGACCAGCTACAGGTACCCACTTTTCAAGAAAAACACATATTTATGGTGTCGCATTTTTAATCTTGTCAGCATATAAACTTCAGAATTTAGATTTAAGACATTGAAACAAAGCGATGGTGATCACTTTATTGATTGATGGGTTTGTATTTTGCAATCAAAATATTTGAATCTTTTTTATTATCATTATTATGTTTTGCTGATATTCAATCAATGAATTTTAACAATGACCTGTTTTGCTTAGACGTTTTAATGTACTCTGTGCTTACCCTTTTGTGGTCTCTGAGAGCAATTTTCGTTAGATCCTTAATCATATAAATTATCACTCTTTATTCATCAATACCAAGGGCGATATAAGCAGAATATGACTGAAATCTGTCATCACTTTGTGTGCTTCGATATGGGCTTATAAAACTCATAGGACAACACACAAGCTAGTTTTATGACTTATTGCACGTACACGCATATAGCAGGTATCAAGCCATTGTTATTCATTGAAGACTATAAAGCTTCTAGATTGCATTTCAGGCATTGAAAATCAACAGGAATGCCATGACTGCGAATCCGATTGAATTTTCTCCGTGAACGGTGATATATAAGAACTCTAAAACGCAGGTTTTCCTACTACATGTACCTCTGTCAAATGACTTTTACTAGATATAAAGTGCTCTGGAAGATAATGAGCTTGAACTGTTTCCTCTTAGATGCTCAAACTGTGTTAGATGGAAGCTAATTGACCATTAATATTGGTATGGGAAATCACGATTTTACCAAGACTACGTTGAGAAAAGTGTTATTATATATACTATGAGACTTAAGTTTAGCAATTTTCAATTAATTTCCAAATTGTAAATTGACATGAAGATGAACTGAAGTAAACTCTTTAACCCATCAATATTTAAACCTAAAGGAACCACAATGTACACTTTTAGCCGGAAAGCCATCTTTTCCTGATGCAATTACGTTGCGTCAAAGTTTACAGGGGTGTCACCTCAAAATTCACATTATTTCTCCGCATCTGAAAAGTTAATGGTTTATTCCAAAAACAGTCATTGGAAAAGGTCCCTCAGTGTTTACTTTGAATATGAAGAAAATTGTACCAATGATCGACTGCTCTCTCTCAATTACGCGTTTTGTCACACAAAGCGCTAAATAAAAACTAGTGAACCCGTCTATGTTGACTAGACAGTTCACCGCAAACAATTTAATTTATCCATTGTTGACACTCCCTGTCAAAAAGCGTTAACTATCTAGCAAGCAGTCTCGATCGTGGCGACTTCTTATCATAGCGCATCTAAGTTAAGATCGTAGACACCCTGATGAGGGGTACATAAACTATAGGAACTCTAGATGGCTGACTTTTAGTTCATCACATCGGACCCATGGGTCTCTCTCCGGTAGTGTGGCTGCAAGTCAAAATTCAGAACTCTGTCACAAATTGACTGCACTGCAAAAATGGTTTTCTACACTGTGGCATATCGACATGTTTGATTGTAATCGTGTTCTCTTTAGAATTAGCTTTGATTCTGTAACATCAGAAATTTTAGTCAATGCCTTGAGTGACAGATACACACACTGATCAAGCGTTCATAACATGAAACGATATTTATACGAAACTGAAACGTATGGGAATCGAAATTAATGACAAACCAGAGAATCAACAACACTGAAATCTGGAGCAAAAGGAAGCTCTTATATCAAACTGCTGCTGACCTTTTCATTGGTTTCTTTTTAAAGAAGCCAACTTGTTTAATACCGTCTTGTGCTTAAAAAGAGTACTGTACCATGGTTACATTCTGAAATCAGGTAACGTCCCTGGTGTATGACGTAACTGACGTCGTGCTATTCCGTTGCCTTTCTCCCGAAATGATCCCATAAGTGTTTATTTGCTGAAATGACGTGCGACTTCGCTTTTTGTACGAGAAAGCTTTCGCTTAGTAGGCCTAGACGGTTTGATGTGTTCATGTCTAGGCTTACACGTTTACGTTTAACGTTTACAGGACCGGAAACCTTTTGGCGATATTCACGGTGTTCGCACCACGCAGGTTGTTTCCAGTCAGCTGTTTCGATACAAATCCCTCTTTTCATGCCGTCAATTGCCAAGCCTGAAATTCGTAGGTTGCCTAGAAATCGATTACGTCACTATGACGTCAAATTGCCATTGCCCAATATCATGGTAGCCTTACGTTGCCTGGCGTCATGGTGTCGGTTTTTGGCGCTGTCAGCTGATGGAACAGGGCTCTAGGAGATTTATCGTGCTCTCGCAAGCTTAAAAGATTCAACTGTCGTTCTTATTCTTCATGTCTGCTCCGAGCATATTGATCTTCCTGTTACGTTGGTTTAACGTCAGGCCATAACGGCGACCCCTGATGGAATTTTTTAAATGTCATTCTGGTTTATTCTTTATGACACTTTAATCAATCAAACAAGGCAAAAATTGATAACATGTGATGCATGTGGAATGCTGGGCACGTGATTTGCACGATATTTTTAAACGTAACGTAGCAACTGATGGACGTAAGAAAAACGCACGAACTTGACTCGATACATGAATTTGAACATCACTTGACACTTGAAAAGCGTATCGACAGTTTTCAATTTTTTTTTTATTTTGAAAATAATGATGGATAAAAAAATTGCTAAACTTAAGTCTTATAGTATATATCGGCTCAAATAGTGGTACTTGAAGCATAAGATACGTGAACAATCTTATTTGAGAAAATTATCTACGTCCAATCTTTAATCCGCCTGAGGTCAACATCAAGGTGAACAATTGAAACGAAACCATTGACAGCATGGAATAACGTATGAGCCGCCTCATGAGAAAACCAACAATTTGCATATGCGAAAACAAATGCGCAGATCAGCTTCGCAGTAACGCTGCGAAGCTGTTCAGCGCCTTTGTTTTCGCTACACGGATAGTACAATTCCTCTACTTTCTAAATCCAAAACTTCCAGCCTCTGGCCATCTTCTGTGACTTTACAGGCCGGTTTGTGTCGGACCTGTTCGGAAAACACATTGTTGGTTTTTCCATGAGGCGACTCATATATTCCAGGGATGTACTTGGCCAGTTGTCAACCACAACACCCCCCCCCCTCCAAAAAATAATAATAAAAAAAATAATGATGATAATAATAATAATAATAATAATAATAATAATAATAATAATAATAATAAACTGAACGTGCACAGTCACGCATGCTTCTATCCAACACCATTACCGTGTCCGTTCCAGGTAGCGCATAGTGCGCGAAACTTTTAAAAAATACACTGAGTTAAGGTAACAAAATATAATTCTAATTAGAACACACTCTGCATAAACTGAAAAAATAACCAGGTCAAAAATATCAATGGTGATGTCATATGCCTATACATGTAAGAATTCCGATCAACGCAAAATAGTGTTAAGTCACTTAATGATATTTTAAATGCCATTAATGCGGTTAATACAGTATTAATGTATAAAACTGGTATAAAATACCAATATGTTTGTCGAGCAGTGTGCGCTTATGCACATATTTTTGGAACGACCACGGCGTGCGCTTATTTGAGTATGTGGGCTAATTAGAACGGCTGTGATGCGTTTAACGAAAGCTAACGAAAGGTTGTTTTAATATTGGACAAAATAAGTTAGGAATCAAACTTTTACTCTAAGATTTATACAATATTTCTGTTAATTTCAATAATGCTGGTAAAAAAACAACATTTCTATCATCAAGGTAATTCATTTTGTAAGCTTTTAACGCGTGAAGATTGAACCTAGTATATCATATATTATTATATATTAATTTATATTCTTGGTAATCAACTAGACGAGGCTTGCAGTCAGACTACCCTTAAAATGAAAGTGGTATAACATTTGTATAGAGAACTGATAGTATGTCAGTTCGCATGTGCAAAACTTTTAAAATGACCAGGCCCCGAGGTTATAAAACTTTTTTCATGCTCAGCTCAGCTGAGACTAAAATTTATCCTGCTCATAAATGTTAAAATGCCAACAATTGTTGGCATTTTAACATTTATCAGCAGGATAAATTAAAGGCTTTGGCATTCTAAACCTTCAATTTCAATATACTTGGGCTAATTTGGTATTTACGAGCAGCTTAAATTTTATGCTCAGCTGAGCTGAGTATGAAAAAAAGTTTTATAACCTCGGGCCCAGAAAGGACCTCACACGGTGGTATTGGGAGCTTTAATGTATAGCTGCCTCAGATTGTGAGAAAAATAAATGTTGGTCAAATGCTTCTGTTTTTGTATACATGTTTGCTGGTACCCCATTATTTATGATATTGGATTGAGGTGTTTGTTTCAATAGACGTACTGCTTTATTTTTGTGTTTAAATGGGCATATTTTGTATTAAACATGTAGAAAACAGAAAAAGTATTTTTCTAACATTGTTCCCCCCGAGTCCCAAGAAATCACTTTGCATGTGAATGTATTATCACATTTTACATAATATATGTGAATGGTGTTCTGGGACTCTGTTGTCTCTGTGACGGTATAGCCTCCCTTGGAAAAATACGTTGGGGCAACGTATTAGCGGCATATTAAGTGCTTGTAATATGCAAATTTCAAACTCGAAAATTTGTGAATCGAGTAAATGTTGAGTATGTAGCGCAGTAAACCACCCTTGGTGGATGAGCATGCTTTTCCACCGACGGGGTTTGCTGTGGCTCGGCTCGGCTGTACGTTACATTTGGTGGCAGCGGTGGGATAATGACAACTGCCAGAACGGAGTTGCCTTACCCATGTAGTCCCCAGGCCTAGACTCGGGCCGAGTCTTCTCGGAGGGGGAAGTAATGTGACGGTATAGCCTCCCTTGGAAAAATACGTTGGGGCAACGTATTAGCGGCATATTAAGTGCTTGTAATATGCAAATTTCAAACTCGAAAATTTGTGAATCGAGTAAATGTTGAGTATGTAGCGCAGTAAACCACCCTTGGTGGATGAGCATGCTTTTCCACCGACGGGGTTTGCTGTGGCTCGGCTCGGCTGTACGTTACATTTCTATAACAGAGCCCAATTTTGTGAAATTGTTTTAAATTAAAATTAAAGAAAACAAATACAGCAGCTAACTTGTAAGCCATGTGTTTAAAATACAAAAAAATGACTATATACTTTTGTTTTCTAACCCAAATCTGCATGAGTTATTACCACCTTTTATGTTCCTTTCCCCAGAAAATGAGGATACTGTACATTCTGTGGAACAAGCTTTTGTAGATATTCTATACTAATATTTTCCACTTGTTTACACGGCTAATAACCTCTCGCACCACAAACCGTAACATTGGCGGCCTGTTTTCCTTTTGATGTCAAACACTTTTCAGTCACGTCGGTACGATGCCACCACTGTCGAGGTATTAGCTAGCACTATGGGAACTTAAAATGTCTTTCTCATTGGTACAATACAGCGACGTAAAGTTTCAAATCACCAATTTTTGGGATGGTTTAAAATGTTTACCATTCATTTAAATAAAACTAATTGCTTGTTATATCATGTTAGGCGTCAAAACATGAATCTTTCGGTTCTCTTATGCATCTAAATAGAGGCCCTGGGTTTGATCCAATCGTGGGGAGTGGTGATGTGCCTAAGACACATTAACTCCCCAGAGTACTGGGTGCAAGAAGCAATACGTGGCTTAATCCAAAATGACTGAAAAATTGTTAATATTAAAGGATGTTCGGCCATAATCTAACCGAACCAAAAACTAACGTCTATCATTAGAATCAGTGCGGCAAAACAATTACACTGAAACAATGCACATGTAAGACAAGCCAAGTTCTGTTTGCGGGTTACCAGGTGATTTTTTCTCGGGGTTCTCCTGTTTACGCCCACATACTGATTGCCAATGGTCGTCTCATATGAAATGAAATAATCTTGAAAGGGGCATTAAACTGATTCAGAAAAATAAATACACTGAATGCCGCGTTGTAACAGGTTTACACAGGTAAATAAATATTCATGCAAGATTGCTCAGTGTGACCAAGTTTTGTCACAATTAGCCGTGTCTGGAGAAAATGTTTTTTGCTAAAATCAAGCTCTAATAAAGCTCAGCAACACATAGAAGATGGTTTGAATTTTTGTTAATTACTGACACGACTTCGATTAGCTGATGATCATCGCTGATGTGGGTCTATGGTTTTGCATATAACAGATAGCAGGTTTTCTCATGAGGTTCACTGTCTTATACAATGTTTGGTAGTACTGAGACAAAAATATTATACAGGCTACTGCTAAAAGTTTGTACCCAAAATGTTGAGGTTGTGACATTTCAATTTTATTGCAATGACATTATGCATGTTTATCGCACTTAACGCAGTCTTGCATGCACAAAGTATGATACAGTAGTGGAATCAAAGGAATACAAGCAAGGTCATTTTTCTAACATATAACATTTTGACCCCCAATCGCCATTTCTACACTGTATGGAGGAAATAGTCAAAACTTTTAACAGTTATATTTTCATAATACATTGGGCTATTGTCCTAATCATGAAATATCACCACCAGAACCTTTGAGACATTGTTCTGGTCTTTTGGAAACGAGGCATCAGACCCCCAAGACCGTCACAGATTCTTTTTAATATGTTATACTGGCTAGCTGGCCTGATTAAACTTCATGACTATCATACACCTTTGCAAAGATTTCATGAAGAGACAAATAAAAAAAATGGAATCAGCTCATATGGACCTTTTTAGGGTAGTGCGATTTTAAGAGCAGCTGTAATTTTAGTCAGATGATGCATACTTTTAAAAATGATGGCATTTAAAAGAGCCCTAAAACTGCTAATCGATCATATACATATAAACGTGATTAATTATCGGTATACCAAAAAAGCATGCTTAATCGTTTGATTCCAAACTTGTTTTGACCAGTATATTATCTTTCAGTACTAAGTAGGGCTAAACAAAGATGGTACAAATATAAATTTTCAAATCCAGACACCAGGCGGGAAAGGAAGTACAGTACAGAAATCCACAAAGAAACAACTTACAACACGAATGAAGAGCAAGATGACTAGCTATTTCCCACCTACTGTAGGTATCTACCTAGCATCAACGAGATACAAAAGAAAGGTAATGCACCAGTCATTTGTATCCCCGGCTCCCCCGGGGCCGGGGATAGCGGGGACATAGCGGGGCTTAAGTGCCAGGCTTTAACCTATGATGCGTCCCGGCAGTGCCGGGGATTTGCCGGGGTTATGATTTCCCGCCAATACACGGTCACATTAATTCAAATTAGATATTAATGGTATTTTTAACATTTAATTATTTTTATGCATTTATTTAATTTGAAAATGCACCTTAACATTCCCATGCACAGATTAAAGCCCTTCTCTCATGTTTCAGTTTCATCAGAACAACTCTCAGCTGTTGTTCCACATTATTGTCAGCCTCTGGGGAGCCGGGGCTTTTAGCAGGGATTTTACCACAAATCTTGCCCGGCGGTGCCGGGCTTTTACCCGGGCTTTAAAAAATGAAAAGTTAAAAGCCCCGCCATTCCCCGGCCCCGGGGGAGCCGGGGATACAAATGACTGGTGCATAAAAAGAAGAAGATAATATCACAGCAGGCCGATCAAAATGGTGCTTTATCAAACAGTATTTTCAAGTCTCCAGCAACTCGCGCATCATGATTTTGTGGCAGGTTATCGATTTTTGATAATAATCCATAAAATCATATATTTTGGGGATCTGTTATCATCAAATCAATGAGGTGATCATAACAGATAGTAAAATGCATGATTTTATGGACAACAAGTGTAATTAATGAAGAAAAGAAAATCAGCTGTACTGTAGAACACTTTGTGAAAACGGCGATGTTTCCATAATGCAGACACGAAGGCCAAAGAACGTTTATCTCTTCCCAGGATGTGGATCGAAGAAGCCTTTCAAACTGTCTTTATGACGAGTTGACTATGCAATCATCTGCAAATGTCCTTTCTATATCCGCTTCAGAAGCGTACAAACCACTTTTTAAATGACAAGTAGTGCGTTTCATGCCCGATTTATTGTTTATACTTCAGTTCTCAATACATCAGGAAAACCTGTCCATGCAATAATTACCCCCTCAAACCCTACTTTTATATAGTAAAACTGGGGTGTACAAGGGTATACCTCCAAATAATAGATCGTGGGTTCTCGTGTACCCGCAATCAATATTTTGAACAAACACATTACAGATCATTTTTCCTATCAAAATCTTCAATTTTTACGGCTAAAGATATCTCTGTATATTGCATTGGCAAGTTTTCGTAATGTACAATCCGGAGACTGAAATCAAAAACCTGCCTGATATTTGAGATAAAGATTACAGTGACGTTTGCCTTTCCGAAATAACGAGACATATCGCCCATGCAATATACAGAGATTTTTTTCTCCTGTAAAAATGGAAAATTTCATTGGAAAAAATGATATTTTTATAGTTTGGCTAGAACATTGTGGTTGGTACACGTTAAAACCGCATCGGAGAGGCATTTCTTAGGAGTACTCAAAATCTATGTTTTGGATCAAAAATAAGGAAAATAGGTATACACCTATAATTACAACTTACAAAACAATTATCTCTAACAAGCATTTTGATTGGCCAAACGCGGTCATCTGACCGCGTGAAAGTGTACGTCATTTTCGATGAACCAGTTACATATTCATGAGGTCAACAAAACTACTTTTTGTCAAAATGTAAACAAACGATCGATAGATCGTTTACAATCGTGTAAAATGGTCCATGTCTTACATTTTACGGGAAATAATAAAAATACAATAAAATATGTCGTATTTGTCTTTCTTTACCCCCTTTTAACAATTTATCTGGAATAAATGTCGCATTCACGAGCGCGTTCCTGCGTTCAGACCCCAACAATCGCCGAACTGGAAGAGTTGCTCTCGGTAGTTCAAGAGTCCGATCTCGATGTTTTGGGGGACATATTTGGTACTTTCGAGCTATATATGCCAGAAATATCGGACGAGGAGTCTACCGATCCAAGTCCGGATATTCAGCAGCTGCTCAATCTGCCCAGCGCTGAGCCTGAAATCCCAGCTGAAACCCCGTCCCTCGCCATCAAGGGTCCAGCCGTGATCAAAGAAGAAATAAAAACAGAAAATGATCAAAGCAATGAGCCAAGGGTCAAGAAATTGACCATGCAAGAGCTTGATCAAATGAAGGAGAACAAGTATGCATAGAAAACAAAGTCCAACACAAAGTGGAGCATAAATTTATTTCAAGGTGAGCATGGTGAGAATCTACCCCAAAAGCCAATTCCCTCTTGAAATGATCATGATGATGTCAAAAGAGCATAATTATTCCCAGTTACTGGTTAAAAATGATCACCATACAATGACAAACTCGGGGAAGATTGGCTATGCCAACCGAGCTACCCTCTTTAAATAAAGAAATTACTTACTTACTTACTTACTTACTTACTAACTGCTTCTGAAAAAAAAAAAAAAAAAAAAAAAAAAAACAGTGTGACTATTTTGGTTATTGTTTAATGAAAATAATTTAAACAAAATTGACTGTCACAATAAAACCTTATGTACAACAAACATAAATTATGCAGCAAACAAAATGTTATAAAAATTAATAGAAAATCTTGAGTACTTACATGTTATCCAGTGGTTGTTCCGATGGCTGACATTTCGCAATTTATGAAAAATAAAATGCTTGTTAGTCAAATTGATACATTACTGCATAACAAGGCACTTTATTTCATATATGCTCATATTTCCACTTTTCGGCTGGCCACCTCATCAACATCTGTCTGTTCTGATGCGTTCATCCCTTTTTCGGTATTTATGTTGAAATCAAGCAATTTATGATAGTAAAATACTTGTTAAGTACATGAAATAAAGTAACCTTACAAAGCATTTTAATTATATACATTGCTTCCTGTATTGAATGTTCTACTCCTTATTTTTGTGATCCTATTCAAATTTCAGAATGGTGTGCTGAAAGCTGTGGTGCTGAAGCTGATTTAAACAACATTTCCAAGGCAAATCTAAATGAGAAGTTGAAGGTTTTCTTTGCAGACGCCCAACCTAAGCAAACGGAATCACGGAAAAGAAAATTCACCGATAACAACATTGCAGCGGAATATCATCGCAACACCATGAAGAATGCGAGAGCAGCAATAAACAGGCATTTTAGGGACATTAACAGAAGGGTAGATATCGTAAAGGATGCAGAATTCCAGGAGGCAAACGATATGCTAGATGCAAAGGTGAAGACGAATATCAAGGCAGGTCTGAATCTTCCAACAAGCATAAACCAATTATTCCAAGTGCTGACCTCAAGCTGATTAAGGCGTACCTTCAGAAAGTCAACCCAATAGCACTGTGATATAGGATTTGGTATATTCTGAGTATACAGTTTGTTTCCAGAGGCTTAGAATTCCACCCTCAGCTTAATCGAAACTGCTTCACCCTACAAAAAGATGAAAATGGACTTGAATTCTTCCAGCTCACCCATGAAGTTATGGAAAAACAAAATCAAAATGGAATTACTAATGGAAAAAGGATGTACGCATCCGAGGATGGTCCAGAGAATTGCCCAGTTAGAAATCTTCAATATTATCTAGAAAGGTGCCATCCAGATGCAGAGATGCTGTTTTGTCAGATCAATATAAGCTAGCAATCGAATCTCCCGAAATGGCGGCCACATTTTACACCACCAAGCCAGTTTCTCCCAGTCAGTTCCCTAGTTTCATGGGAGATATATGCAGGAGTGCAGGACTAGAAGCCAGGTATGACCACTGTGCATAACTGTGGAATCATGTTTGCAATATATTCCTTTTGAAAAAATAAATTGATACTTAAGCCTAGGTTACATTTGCCCCGACCATCGTACGATTTTTCGGTCTGCGATTTTCTCTACGATTTTTAGACATCGTAGGAGATCGTGGGCTACGACGTATGTGTTAACAATTCATACGGGCATCGTGCGATTTTTTGATCTGCCATTCGTCGACGTTCTCATACAAAAACACAAGGCGATCGTACGGCAGTCGTATGTCTCCGCAAATAGTACATAGATATCGTACGGATCCCGTGCGTTGTCCGTACGGAGTCCCTATACGTTTTGATACAAAACGCAAGGAGGCCGCACGGTAGTCGTAGGGTCTCCGCAGACTGTTAGTGGATATCGTACGGAGTCCCTTGGACTTCTGACTGATGCCTTGGTTACATTTGGCCTACGATTAGCTTGCGATGATCGTACGATGCCATTTTTTGCATTTTCGTGCGGCCTCCACAGGGTGACCTTACAATGTCCCTACGATTCTACGACTTCCTACGATCTCCGTAGCCTCTACGATCTTGTAATAGTCTGTACTATTACAAATTTTAAATCGTAAGACCGTAGACCGTAGACACGTCGTAGGGCATCATACGGGCACCGTACGGATACCCTGCGATAATCGAGCGGTCACCGCACGATTTTTTATGATAATTTGGGAACAAAAATCGTACAGTGATCGTAGGGAGGCCGCAAGGGCTCATGCCTAGTAGGTTACATTTGCCCCGATCATTGTACGATTTTTCGGTCCGCGATTTCCCTACGATTTTTTAAAAATCGAATGTGATCATGGGCTACGACGTAGGTGTTTACAATTCATACGAGCATCATTCGATTTCTTGTTCTAGCTTTCTTCGATGTCCTGAGTCGGAACTGTTTGGAGATCGTAGGGAAATCAAAGGGTCTCCGCACATTTTAAGTTGAAATCGTACGGAGCCCGTGCGATGGCCGTGATGAGTCCTTACGATTTCTTGCTGTCTCCCTACGATAGCCGTACGATGTTAGGTGTCCGTACGATTTTAAAAAACTTGTGATATAACCGTACGGATGCCGCACGATCACCCTAAAGTCTACGATTATCTTATTATTTTAGTCCCCAAATTATCATAAAACCGTGCGGTGACCGCACGATCATCGCACGGTTTCCGTAAGGCGCCCGTACGATGATGCTACCTACGACGTGTCTACGGGCTACGGTCTTACGATTTTTAAAATTTGTAAAAGTGCACACTACTACAAAATCGTAGAGGCTACGGAGATCGTAAGAAGCCGTAGGAAGTCGTAGGAAGCCGTAGGAAGCCGTAGAATCGTAGGGGCATCGTAGGGTCACCCTGCGGAGACCGCATGAAAATGCAAAAAAAGGCATCGTACGATCATCGCAAGTTAATCGTAGGGCAAATGTAACCTAGGCTTTACTTACCATTTTGCAATTAAAGGCTAAAGCCTCTATGTTTTATAATGATCACAACCAAAAATAAATTATTTGCACTTTTTTGGCCATTATCATTTCTGCTTTTATTTATTTACAATTTAGCCCTTGTAATTAATGATTCTTTTTTTT
This sequence comes from Rugalucina vietnamica, assembly GCA_964017185.1. Taxonomy (NCBI): domain Eukaryota; kingdom Metazoa; phylum Mollusca; class Bivalvia; order Lucinida; family Lucinidae; genus Rugalucina; species Rugalucina vietnamica. The sequence continues at coordinate 51,066,543 of OZ024877.1, forward strand.
TTTCCTTTTTTATTCATAGATTTTATCCTTCTTTTCCTTACCGAGTGTAAAATTCATCTAAATTCTATTTCAGATAAACTGCACACAGTCTCAGAGCCACAGCAACTCAAGCACTGGACAACGCTGGTTATGAGATCCGTCATATCATGTTTATGACAGGACACAGAAACGAAGCATCGGTCCGAAGCTTCGCGAGAGATACTCCTGATGATCAGAAGTATGGAATGTCCAGAACCTTAACAGACCTTTCCAATGGCGAACAAGACAAGCGCTATAAATTCAACACCACTCCCAAACTTTCCACAGCTAAAACCGTCACAGGTGGTCATCAATTGCAAGTACCACCAGCACCATCATCTAACCAGCCTACACCAACAGCAAAACCAAGCAAAAAATAAAACAAAAATAAATAAATATAAATAATCTAAATGAAAATATAAAAAAGAAATAATGAAAATAAAAAAATAACAACATTTTTACAAAGGCAACTAGGTTGCACAGAGTAGGCCTACTGATAAAATAATTTCAAAATCAAACCAAATTTTGTGTAAGAGCCCATGTGACAGTGGCTTTCTCCTGTTTCAGTCTTTGCAGTATCGCAGGTGAACAGAATATTTAATATCAGCAGATAGAATCGCAATTATAATAATTGAAAATTATTTTTTGTGTGTCACTGAGGTATGTGTTATGTCCCATCGCACCACTCATTCATTCGAGATCACATAATGCGTAGCTTCTATAAATAGCACAGCTATTCGATACAATGTATCGTATAAGTACAATCTTTGACATACTGCGTCAGCGAGTCGACTCTTCGGCTCAGTGGTTAGAGCATTGGATTTCTACCCCAGCGGTCCTTGTTCGAATCCCATCTAGGACGTGGGATTTTTTTTCAAGTTACGAATTTTCATATTCGTAAGATGGGGGCTCGGCCGGGATGGACCATTTGAGTCATTTAGTCATTATAATGACATTATCGTAATCATAAATGATTACGTTCTTGAAATGGGGGTGTTTTATGTCCCTTCGCACCACTCCTTCATTCGAGATCACATGATGCGTAGCTTCTATAAATAGCACAGTACAATGTATCATATAAGTACAATCTCTGACATACTGCGTCAGGGAGTCGACTCTTTGGCTAAGTGGTTAGAGCATTGGATTTCTACCCTGGCGGTCCGGGTTCGAATCCCATCTGGGACGTGGGATTTTTTTCAAGCTAATATATGTATCATTTCTTAGTTACGAATTTTCATATTCGTAAGATATGAAATGTCGTAATTTTGCATCAAATTAGATGTAAAATTCCTGCCATTTCATACCTCAGTGAAACACACACACGCACACACACAAAAAAAATTCAATTCTTAAGTAATCCCCAGGTTTTCTCTATAATAAATGTGTGGGATAAGGGGGTATTCTATTACATGGACATGTTTTCGTAATGTATTTAAGATAAAGACTACATTTGACAGTGAAGTTTGCCTTTCATACGCAAAATCAGGCCAGAAATATGAATCCGTATGTAATCTATGAACAGCCGGGCTACATATATGTTGAGAAATAAAATGAAAAATAAGGATATGTATTCTACCTATTAGTAAACTCTTTTTGTCACGATTGATCCTCGTAATAAGCTCACCTGCTGAGTCGCCAGGCCCACAAGTTGAGCGTGTAGTATATTGTTTAGATTTCAATTCTCAAAGAGATGTCCGACAATTTCTCTGAAAAACATTTGGTCGATAAACGTCGGAATTTATATAAAGCCTCTATAGATATGTGGGAACGAAAGAAGATATGTTGACACTCACATAACTCAAATGATGCGATTATATTTTAATGTTTTAAGCTCAACAACAATTTAATGTTACTGAATGACGTAGATCTCCCTACATGATTAATGACATGGATACATAAAATATCTTTTAATATGCCTTACATTTTCATAACGAGATTGTAATGATCTTACTTTAAATCTTGATTCGAACCTTGGGCAACTTAGTCTTAAATTTGTTCATTCTAACATCACATTATTTGAGAAATAATTTTACTTTACGGTGAATTATCGTGATGAACGCGGGATGTTGGAAGGCAGATTGGCGGGCTGCGCCGTCGTGAATTAAATATCGCATCTGACCGACAACATCACGCGTTAATAAAAAATATTTCACCGTAAAATGAAATTATTTCGATTCTAACACGACTAAGAAATAAATGCTTACATTTCTAAATGTTTTCCAGTGGACTCATTCTCGGCGGACATGAATGTTTATGTGCGACGTCACAAAAACGCCTCCTTACACGCGTAATTTTGTTTACAGAATTATTGTTTATTTGCAAACGGTGACGTTTCCATTAGTTTCAATGGGAAATACGATATCATGTTAGAATTGCAGTTTTCGTATCGTAAATGAAATATAGAGAAGTTCCTTCAAATATAGTGATCACATCAAACAGCTGCAAATTGTTTCAGTACTATTGACTTAACACAAATATAAATGTAACTGGAATTGCCTATAATGTACGTGTAATTTAAAATTCTTTCCGTCAATTTATGGGAAAGTATACTTTTGATTTAAACGCTTGACGACAAGGGCAGCCATCATGCACGTTTATTGCCTTCTGGACAAGTAAGCTGGAAAGGCCATCGCAAAACTTAAACTAGTTGAATTTAGCATTTATATGAACTCATTTTACGTTTTCATTTAGCCATTTGCGTTTGTTCGCGTGAACAGGTTAAGATGCTAGATACTACTTGATTTACGTGTATAGATCTAAAATGGTCTATTCTGAATTTGGTTTTTGCTCGATAGCTATTTTGTGCAAATGCGCGTCTTGTAAACTGCATATCTGCACCAACATCACTACTAAGTAACTAAATCATTCAGATATCTGTATTTAATGGAATTTCTATGCTAATCGTGTCTATAATTGATAGATTGCTTGTGACCATAGACCGACTCTATTCGTAAGTTCGAAAAGGTATATATAACTTTATATACCAAACCCACACTACGAAATCACGCCCGTGGAATATACAGATTATGCTTAAACTCAAAAAATTGAATTTGTTTTATTAGTAGTAGCTTTTTATAATATATATCCTCATTTTCGCGGGATGTTTGGGGGTGTACATGACACGGAGATGTTATCCTGGTGAAACAGTTTTCTGGTATTAATCTAGTTTGCTTCCTCCGAATGTCCAGGCATACATCGTTAGTAATACTCAGGTTTTAAGCAAAATGAGATGGTGTAATGGTAAAAACGATGTGGCCACGCGCTCGTTCTATGAAAACTTGTTATTGTTTGGTCAACTCAGCTGCTAATTTAGTTTATGCAGACTATTTGTTATAATTTTGACTTATTCATTGCGTAACAGTTCTTTTTGAGGATTATAATATCCATGTAACTCTGAGTCTGTGTAGTAGAGCTAACGTCTTTGAATTTCGCACATGGTCTCTCTGTACACACGCACAAATACATGATTCGCATGAATAACGCTCTTAGAAATAAAGTAGATCATCAACTCCGCATCGCCAAAATTCTAAGATTGATTTTATTTCTTAAGTTAAACCGAATATTCTTAAGCGTGTTATTCAATGACGTGAATTTCTCAACATGATAAATTACATTGATATATAAAATCTCCTTTATGTCAGATTTACTAGTGCTAATGAGATTGTAATGACTTCTCGTTGAATCTTTCCTCCATTAATTTAGAAAATAAGGTTGATTCTGCTTAATCTAATTGTGACCTAATTTACTTGTTAAATTTGATTTCCCGCTCCACAAAAGAAATATTATGTAATTATTAAAGCATAAGACAACACAATTTATGGACAAGCTCATCAACTCTAGAAATCACTTATCAAGTACCAATAACATTAAGTGCTATAAGGTGTTTCATGTCGCGCTATTAAATTATACCGAGAGGCAAAATATATATATATACCCTACACTATACTTTTTTCCTTGTTTTGAAAATGACAAACAGCAGGCATTTTAATTTTTTGTTGTGACAGTCCAAGTATTGGTTATGCTATTTTCAAAACAACACGGTAAACAAACTACCTTAGAAGTGAAAATGGCGGGAAAATTCAAAATATTCAATAAAAGGTAAACCATCTAAAAATTGATTTTGGCGCTTATAAATAAACGCATTTACTTTATGACTGGTGGTATGATGTTCGAATCATCAATTAGCATTGAAATGATCATTTGTCAATAAATTGTATTGCATTTAATTGCTGTCATTGATTTTCATCCCCAACTGTATTTGATAGGTCGTTTTAGACTTTTCGTGATTTATTTTAGAAAAAAAATGTAGCTACAAAAGGTTGCCCAAACGTATGATCAAAAATTGCAAGTTTTTTTTTTTTTTTTTTTTTTTTTTTTTTTTTTTTTTTTTTGTGTGTGTGTGTGTGTGTGTGTGTGTGTGTGTGTGTGTGTGTTAGTGTGAATGACAGCAGGGAAATCAAGTAGTTTTCTAACATATTTAACAGTCAAAGGTAAAGGGGTCAAGGTACCAAAATCGTATATCCTAGCTCATAAAAATCCGTAATAACATTGACGAATACGAGATATGTAGTAAAACAGGCATTGACCCCCCCCCCCCCCCCAAAAAAAAAAAAAAAAAAAAAAAAAAAAAAAAAAACAGAAGGTGTGATCAGGTGTTCGCGAAGGGTGAGCATCACCTGCCCATTATAACGCACCCGCCATGTCCACTTGCAATATATAAAAAATCGACACAATAGTCAAGAGTATGGCTATTCAAGTGGTTGAAAGTGCCTTTAGTTCTCTTATTGATAAAATAAGAACATGTTTTGCAAAACAATTAAGAAAAATATGGACAAAAATGTATATAATTTCTATTGCTTCTTTATACTCGTATATTCTTGGTTTAATTGAAATGCACTTTTAATTTTATTAAAATCACGCAACCAAACACATTTTGACATGCTGGTATTGGTTTGAACAACTAATAACGAATATTTTTAGAATCTGTAATTTGATGAGTCGTTAAAATACATTGAGCCTGTGCGTGAGGAAACCAACAATTTGTGTTCCGACCAGGTCCGACACAAACCGAACCGGGCTGTACAGTTACAGAAGATGGTTAGAGGCAGGACATTTTGGATTTAGAAATCCAAACTGCGAAACAGATCTGTGCCTTTGTTTTCGCTTATGCAGATTGTTGATTTTCCCATGCGGCGGCTCACATTTTCAACAATAACAGGAAGAAAGTGTGGCTGTTGTAGTGAGATTATAAGCATTATAAAGATAACTTCACACTTGTTTCCTGTCATTGCGTTTAATGACAAAGAAAGTTTAGTAAACACGCAGGCTTCTTTCCTGCTTTGGGCTCTATCCTATTCCCATATGAAAATAATTCTCCTTGACATAATGTGATAATTACTTAGAAGCAGATGTGTCCAATTCTTTACACTATGACTCAATTCTGCTTTCTATCGATGAAACAAACTACAAAAAATGTATAGGACTGTTTTAAAATGACAGCCATCTTGGATTTACGCAAATTACCCCGGAGTTCCAAAATTCCCTGTCATGTATTAAAGCTAGATTTGTTCAAGAAACCCTGCAAACCTCAAATCAGCATAATCCTCATTGTATTCGATATTTCTAAATTCCAAAAAAGTCAAATGCATTAGTTCTAGGGCGGTGGTTAAGATGTTATTTTAGTGTTATTTTGGGTAGGAAATGAATGTCGTATTCGTATTGTGTTCTCCTGTCGGCCAATTACTATACTATTGTGGTATGTGGTAAATGAGACAGGGAGCTGTTTAAGCATATGATGTATGTACTTCTTTGTGTTTTGTCCATGTTTTCATTTTCCCTCCAGCTACTTTGGATGCACTTCAATATTTAACTGCGGCTTTCACTGGGGGTTTCATGGTTCATAACTATGCTGCCTTCTACCGCCAGTAATTTTCATATTACTAATCGTTCTAAGGCGATACTTCTGTGGTGATTCTTATCGTTTTATGTCTCTGAAATTTTTGTGCTGTTGGCTCCTTATGTATGTTTTCATATGTTTAGTTAATTTTAGGGTATGAGTGGCCACCTATTGGGAAAATAACTGCTCATTCGGCTTACGATATATGTTCATGGTATAGGTACCTGATTGTTAATTTAGTTTTTTTCCCATCTCGGTTTTTGGAGTGGGAATCTTTTTCTGATTGCGCCTTTTCCTGATCTTTGCCTACTTGTACCTTTCTTAAATTGCACGCCAGTGGGTCGGGCGACATTCTCTATGATTGGGCCTACTTTAAGCTATTCATTTTGGTTTAAACTGTATTTCAGTTGTATAGATACAATATACATTATAGACAATGGTACATAATGACAATAACAGATATACAATAAGGATTCGGAAGGAAGTCTTGCGACTTTTGTAATCCGTTTCCCAATCGTTCAAAAGTGTGTAAAATTCAAACCCATGACTTGATATACATGTATGTATTATTCACAAATTAATGTTACTTCAAATACAGATTTAGAAATTACATAAAGACAGTACAAAATTTGAATATTTAAGTAGTAGATAGTTTAAATTCATCAGGAAAACATGTCCGTGTAAAGTATACCCCCTCTATTCATTTTAGTTGGTTTGGGCTGGAGTTTCTTGTCTGTAGCTTGGTCCACCGGGGTTCAACTGGTGTTTTTCTTTTGCTCCAGACTTTCAGTGATGTTGTTTGGCGACCAGGCCCCGAGGTTATAAAACTTTTTTCATGCTCAGCTCAGCGGAGGCTAAAATTTATCCTGTTCATAAATGTTAAAATGCCAACAATTGTTGGCATTTTAACATTTATGAGCAGGATAAATTACTAGTTTTTGTGTTTTGAACCTGAATTTTCCACTAATTTTGTTATTTCAACATTTATGAGCAGTTGAAATTTCATGCTCAGCTGAGCTGATCTTGAAATAAGTTTTATAACCTTGGGACCTGGGCTTTCAATCGTTGAACAGCTTATTGTATCTGTAAGTCCACGTTTTCAATTAATCTTGGACGTTATCATGATTTATTTGTTTGTTCTTGGTGATTCATCTACGAGTAAGAGATCCACCACGAGGACCGAACGACTAACTAAATGTTGTGAGCCTCTGCAGGAGCTGAGGGTGCGGTTAGGCCTCTAAAACAAGTTCGTCAGTAATTTTATATCACTAATCGTTCCAAGGCGACACTTCTGCAGTGATTCTTATTGTTCTATGTCTTGGTGTTGAGTTCTTGTGCTGTAAGCACCTTATGTACGTTTTCATGTTTTTAGTTAAATTCGGGTAATTGAGTGGCCGCCTGTTCGGAAATAGCTGCTCACTCGGCTCACGATATGTTTTCTTAGTACAAGAGCCTGATTATTGTGTATTTAATTTTTTCCAACCTCGGATTTTGGTGTGTTTTTTTCTGATTGTGCCTTTTCCTGATCATTGCCTACTTGTACCTTTTCAATCCTAAACCAGCCATTAAATACTCTTGTATATGGTATACTAATTCATATCAAAGATTGTATTCATATTGTGAGATATACAGTTATATCTTAGTATTCATTATACATATGCTGCCAGCTGTTTGTAATCATGAAAATATAATTGAACAAAGAGGATTTCCTTATACGTGTAGAAATGCACATTATCATTTTGCTTTTTTCGATACAGTTCTCAAACAAGATAAAATAGAATACAAAAATGTCCTTTCCCGGGTTCCGTAAGTATCTGTGAAATTGACCAGAAAAAGTACAAAACGGATGCATGTGGACGTCAAACATAACTCATTTATGTCACATGATCAAATTTTGAATTAGACTTGGTTTGTTTGTTTGATTTGATGCTTTACTTTCCAGTCTATGGCTATGGTCATGGCGGATCTTTGCCTCCATTTCATGGAACTTTAATTCAAAAGGGCTTGTGAGTTAAAGGAAAAATATCCACCATCACCAATGACCAATGCAATGAATGCCCCGGTTTTATAAATGCAACCAAATACTTTTTGTTTAGCCAGGATTATGTCACTCATTTATTCAAATACAATGAGGTCATATGAGTCACTGTATCAGAAAGTCAACAATCTGCATATGAGAAGGGCGCAGATGAGCTTCGCTGTACATGCGAAGCTGATTAGCGCCTTATTTTCGCTACACAGACAGTACAGTACCATTTCTTCTGAAAACCAAAATTCCAAGCTCCTAACCTGCTTCTGTGACTGTACAGGGTTATCGGTGCCAGACCTCGTCGGAAACCCAAATTGTTGGTTTTCTCATGCGACGCCTCATATGTCAATCACTGGGAGTACCGCGAGAACAAAACACCTGACATACCCGCAAGCATGGCCTTACTGGATACAGCGCTGAGATGATCAAATGATTGTCTCCCCGTACATCATACATAGTGCAGATTATATTTTTCGTTTAGTCCTTTGGGATCAGTAGAGATATTCAGAGTGTTCAAAACATTTACGTTTAGAAACATAAAATGTGTTTTAATTATTTGACCCCGTTTATGAGTCTGTCTTTGACTTAGACCTCTTGTAAATTGTGTACACTGCAGAAGGGGGGGGGGGGGGTGGCAGGACCCTTTTCTGTGACGTGTGATTGGCCCTTTTCAAAGTCTGTGATTTGTGAAAAAGCAAAATTTAACTCTTGTGATTTGTGACAGAGGTATTATCTGTGATGAGTGAAACACAAATTTTAAATCCCTGTGATCTGTGATTTGAAAATTTTCAAGTCTGTGAATTGTGATCATCATCATTCCTTGTGATTGTAAAACCAATGGTCTAAAAGTACATTAAAATCGCATACATGGACCTCCAGAAATATAAAATTTTCTTGGGGGAGGTCCCCGAACCCCCGTTTAAACAATAAGAATACCCCATCTCATACCCTTAGCAACTTGGCTCTCATGATCACTCATGAATTTTTTTAACATTTTGTGACCGCCAGGTCTGATGACTAACAGAAATAAAGCTACGTATAGAATTATCATTTTCATTTTGAAGTTTAAGTCTGATATACTGACCAACACCAGAATAAACTAGTGATGCATATCATATTTAAGTTAACACAGAGGTTTTTGTTATACTTTTTACTAAGTTTTTAGGCAGTTAGTAAAATGATTCCATTTTCCTCTGTACCACTGTGACTGAAAAAGTCTCTACCATACATGTAATGTAAGGCTAAGGTATTCTTATTTTACAAGTAACTATGCCATAATGAGTTAAAATGAGACCTTTCTTTGATACGAATAGTTAATTTTTAGTGGCTGAGAAGTTATAGGCTGTAAATCAGTCAATACAGTGCAAAAACATTGGCCAAATTGTTAAATTTTTTTCTGTGATTACGAATATTCATTGTCTGTGATTTGTGAAAGCATCATTTGAAAACTCTGTGATTTGTGATTTTGTGTTTTAAATCTCTGTGATCTGTGACCAGACCCCCTTCCTACCCCCCCCCCTCACTGCAGCTGCAGCACAATAATCTGGCTTTCGTTGGCGGTTTAAAAAGGGCTACTGGTGAGGGTTCATTACCCGATATGTCGCAGAATAGTCCATACTATTTGAATATTTTACTGCCACCAAAGTATCAACTTCTATATCTTATTTGATGTAACTCCAGATGGAGTTGTACCGCGTGGCGGCTCTAAAAAGTCTCCCCGTACATCATCCATAGTACAGGTTATATTTTTTCGGTCCTTTTGGGTCAGTAGAGATATTAAGAGTGTTCAAAACACTTAGAAATATATTCTAAGCAATGGTTTAATGATTTAACCCCGTTTAGAAATCTGTCTTTGATTGAGACCATGTTAATTCTCAACATTGCAGCACTATAGTCTGGTTTTCGTTGCCGGTTTAAAAAAGGGCACCTGATGCGGGTTCATTACGCAAAATTACGCAGTATAGTCCATACTACATGTATTTGAATATTTTAACTGCTTCCAAAGGATCTAACTTTTATATTTTATTTGCTTTTTCTGCACCTGGAGTTGTGCCGTGTGGCGGCCTTAATTAATTTCCCCGTACATCATCCATATAGCAGATTGTATTTTCCTTTCGGTCCTTTGGGATCAGTAGAGATATTCAGAGTGTTCAAAACAGCTACGTTTGGGAACATATTCCACACAATGTTTTAAAACATGTCTTTGATTAAGACCTCGTGTAAATTATCAATATTGCAGACCCTTCACCACTCACTCTCAGAAATGTCTGTCCAAACACGTTAGCTAAATTAAGCTTCAGTGATTACAAATAATAATAAAACTGAGATCCCTTAAGAGCAGTGAGCATATTGATTAGAAACGGGATGGGTCATACCGCGCTTTCGGCTGCTTAAGCCTCTTCATTGACCCTGTAGATTTGGCTAAATGGAGCCAAAGACAAAAACTGTAATTATGCAACTTTCAACAGGATAGTCCATACAAGGACTAATATAATCCCAACAGAGCCAAAATATATAAAACGCTGGTTAGGAAATGAATCTAAACCGATAACGAGTTTCTGATTTCTAAGAATACCCTCGCTGATCTCAAAGGACCAAAGGGAATATGTAATCAGCACTATGGATGATGTACGGGTAGACTTTTAAGGGCCGTCACACGGCACAACACCAGCTGCAGTAATTGCAAATAAAAATAATCTCAGATCCCTTAAGACAAGCAGTTTTTGGATGATACTAGTCTTCATATCGACTACCTTGTTGAATTACGGTAATTCTCTTTGGGCTCCATGTTGCAAATTCTAAAGGATCACTGGCGAAGCTTAAATAGCCGAAACCAGTTAATGTGCTCACTGCTCTTAAAGGATCTCAGTTTTTATCTTATTTATACAATCGTAACCTTTATTTCCCTTGATTATATGAGTAATTTGGTTAGGCCCATTGGACATTGAAGAATATAGTTCCTATTGGTTGACTGTGGCAGAGAGGGTAAGCGAGTACAACATAAAATTAATGTTACATCAGGTAAAAATGTTCGTGAATTGTGTACCCCATCAAGACATATCCGTGAAATGTGTAGCCCCTCATGCATTTATGTTTCTTATTTCTGCTCCAAAACATAGATTATGGGTACTCTATGCTCAAAACATAGACTTTGTAACCGTAGTCTATGTTTTTGAGCAAAAATATTAAAAATATCAAAAATTTTCTACTGAAAATTTTAATTTCAATGCTGAAAAGAATCTCCATTATATTGCATCGGCAAGTTTTCGTAATGTTTAACTTTGTCACTTGCGTTTGCATGTGTCAGTTTTTTTTTTTCAAAACAACCTTTCATGCTAATTTACACATTCAAGAAATTTGATCGTCCAAGCCAAAGAAATGTGAATGTTTTCGTGATGTAACTTCATTGACTTTTAAAAATGACTTTGCAAAAAGGTTTGATTTCAGATCATAACCATTGTAAAGGAAACACATCACGTTTAACTGAATAGACCAGAATAATGATTATAGGTCGTATTAAATCAAAGAATCCGTTTATATTACATGAAGGGTTAATGCCCTCACGGGCAACACCGTACCGTCTCGACTAGTACAATTGTGTTTTGAAGTCTAAATGAAGATTTTCTAATAATATAGTGGACTTAATGATCGTTCTGTTCTGGTTCTATTTGTTTTATGTTTTTGAGTCGATTTTTGTACTGTTTGAACCTTATGCGCGTGTTCATATTTTTATTTAAGTTCGGGTAACTGAGTGACCGTCCATTGGGAAATAGCTGCTCACTCATATGTTTCCTAAGTATTATATATACAATGTATACATGTATAGTCCGGCATGAACCAAAGATGACCGTGCAGTAGCGTCTATAGAAAATGTTTTTGCAGAAATAAGTAGGTATGGGTATCCTGATTTGAAATCCGGATGATGCCAGATTGGCATCCTTGGGCAATTCAAGATGGCCGCCAAAATCCAATATGGCCGACAAAAGAAAGGGTTTTGATAGAATTTCGTATAGCTATCTGATGAAATGCTAAATGGTTGCCTCAAAATTTGAGAAATAATAAAATTTGGTCTGTTTCATCAAAATGCAACAAAATAAAAATTAACAAAATCAAGATGGCCATCAAAATCCAAGATGGCCGGCGAAATAAGGGCTTTTAATAGAAGTTCTTACATGTATGTGATGAAATGCTAAAATTTGGCATTCAAAGTAAAGAAAACTTCAAGTTAAGACATTTTCTCATTAACACATGTATGCAACAAAAGCAAAATTAACAAAGATGGCGACCAAAATCCAAGATGGTCGACAAAATGTTATTTTTATAGAATTTCATCAATGAGGTATGTTATGAAATGTTAAAAACTTGACACTGAAGGTGCAGAAGTAGAGCTAAGATTGTTCATGACTTTGTGAAAAAAGCTAAAATAAAAATGGCTGTTAAAATTAAATATGGTCACTGGAAAGTAGATAGAATGTGTTTGGGGTTTGGGTATATAGTTATTAAATGAAAATTCCATTTCTGTGTTTTATTAAATAAGATTTCAACAGAAAACTTCCAAAACGCCAATATAACCGCCATAATTTGGATTTTAGGAATCTTATTAGCTAGGAACAATTTAACTTTCGCCTGACTGTTTCAAAGATATAATTAGAATATATTGGCAATCAGATATGGTAGAATAGGGTGAGATGGGTAGGATTGGGTTTCACGGACATGTAGAATGGCGACGTGTTAAAAGGCGGTTGGCTGTGTAGGATATGTGTAGATATGTGTAAAATATGGGTTGATATGGCCTGCAGTGGGGTTGGATAAGGGTTACAATCGATGGTTTGGTTATGGATCCACTTACTACTCAACAAATCTTCAGTCATATTGTGACGGAGCAACTACTCCCTTGGTACTAATCTCAGTAGAGTCATAAGAGGAAAAAGGTTTTTTTTCTCATGTAACAGCTGTGTATAGAGCTAACACTCGCTGTAGAAGCCGGTTTGTATCTCAAAGCAGTACAAATGTGCTGTATAGCTAACATTACCACAAAGGTTATTCCGTCTCCATTTTAGATTCATCCACAATTCTCTATTTCATCCATCCGTGAATCTTTATATTCGACACGGATATCCACAGATCTATGATGAGTCTTTTATCGTTGAAACTAAATGTAATAGGTTCAAAACTGCTAACTGCAATACTACTAACCGGCACAGCAGAAATAGGATGGGGAGGATAAAATAAGACATATATTCTAGCTGGTAACTGTTTGCAATTATAAAATCTTTCAAGCTTTGTGGAATGCAATTTTGGTACAGTATGGTGAATTAAATGGGCTGTGTTCAGCTGGTTACTGTCTCAGTAGAGAAATGACTTTTATGTACGAACATGAAAAATAAAATGTGATTTTGTGGCGATTTTAAACAAAAAAGCTGTAATGCTAATGGAATGCCAAAATGACTATTAAACCACACTGAACGCCAATGGAGAAATTCTATTACTGGTCTGTGGGTCCCTAGCCCTTAGCACTCACTAGATCACCATCTTCTTCTTCGCCTTCAAGTGAGAACAATAACACTGAAACCAACACTGTTATTAAAATAAAATAAAGCGAAAATAAAACATGTTGTGAGTTTAGGGCTGTAAATGTTTTATGGGTTACACCAATAAAATGAAGAATCCCGGTGATTTGGCAAGCGTCATTACTTCAAACAACTCATTCCACAGAAAGTTCATTTCTAGTGACATGCTTTCGTAGTAGCACTCAGTAGCCGGGGGTTTGGAGAGACTGACGTTTTGTTATTATATATCTAGATTTAGCATTCTGTTTTCTGTTCCGGTTTTCTGTGTTGGAACTTTGTAGGACGGTCGATCATTGCAGAAGCACTGTAAGTTTGAACAGTTTCTCGGTTGTTAATGTCGTTGGTCGTCTGTAGTTCCACTACGGGCCTTACACAACGTCTATTACGAATTCATTTCGAAGTGATGACATTTCACATACACCATTGTAGAAAGACATACATGAAGATAAAATATGACTTACATGAATGGGTAACTGTTCACAATGATAACTAGTATGTATTGGCGTTCTTGCAACTGCATATCTAGAAATCGTACTCCGCCACCGAGCCAGATAATATTGTCTCTAGCTTTCTCCGAAAGTGCATTCACAAACGGGGAAAATGAATGAAAAGAATGGAACGAAAACCCAGTTGTTTGATAAGTGTACTCGGTGATTATATCGCTTACTGGTTTTCTTTGTCTGGATATGGCGGACTCGGCATTGTTTGTACTCCTGGTAAATCCTCACTTAACAGGGTGCATACTACTAAACAATCTCGGCATCCGACAATCAAAGGTTTACCAACAAATGGTTCTCTTATGCATGTCTACCACGTGTTTTGCTAAAATGGCAGTGGCTTATTTCACAATATGCAAAAATTCAGTTATTATGAAAGAAAAAAACATGACAAATGTTCTTTTACAGTATGATTATCTCCCTTTATTTGTCATTTAGGGATACAACAACTTGATATATAGTAATATTATGTTCAATGCTGTAATTGCTTTAATCTCCCATTTTTGTGACCTTTAGCGCAATTTAGAAACAACGGGAGTGTATTTTGGGTTACTTTCATATTTAAATAAACTATTTTGGCCGCCATCTTGAACGCCATCTTGTATCTAACAAACTGTTCAATGATGAAATGATGCATATAATTCATTTTCTCAAATGTTTGACCATTAAACGAGCAATTTAGAAATAATACGAGTGTTATATGGGTCCATTTCATGTAATAGCATTTTTGGCCGCCATCTTGGACATCATCTTGTATCTAACAAACTGTCCAACCATGAAATGATGCATATAATTTATTTTCACAATTTATTGACCATAAAAGAGCAATTTAGATACAATATGAGTGTTATATGGTTCCATTTCATGTAAATAACACGTTTGGCCGCCATCTTGGACGCCATCTTGATTTCAGCGAGTTGCCCAAGGATGCCAGAGTGGCATCACTTGGTTTTGTAATGTACTATGTATCCTCTTTCAAAAAATGCAAAAACATTTTCTATAGACGGTATTGCACGCTTTGGCTAATATTCTAGGTTTCTGTGCCGGACTAATAAAAGAAGGGCTGATATCAAGATTACAATAGATCTTAAAAATACAATAGATCTTAAAAAAGCATCATGATTGCATTTAAGAAAATAAATCATATATTATTTTAGGTATCAAAAATTGTATTTAGTCATAGCGTTTGTGTTTAGGTCGCTCTAACAAACTGTTCATATTGATGTGGTGCACACGGTGTGTAAATCGATGTGTACATCATGTTCATATGTTGCTCTAACAAACTGTTGATATTGGTGTGGTGCACACGGAGTGTAAATCGATTTGTACATCATGTTCATATGTTGCTCTAACAAACTATTAATATTGGTGTGGTGCACACGGAGTGTAAATCGATTTGTACATCATGTTCATTTGTTGCTCTAACAAACTCTTAATATTGATGTGGTGCACACGGAGTGTAATCGATGTGTACATCATGTTGAGATGTCGCTCTAACAATCTGTTTATATTGATGTGGTGCACATGGAGTGAAAATTGATGTGGACATCATGTTCAAAGGTCGCTTTAACAAACTGTTAATATGGATGTGGTGCACACGGAGTGTAAATCGATGTGTATATCATGTTCAAATGTCGCTCTCAAAGCATATGCACAAAAAGTGCTATACCTATAACCTTTGTTTTTCCACCTCCACAGTAGATGACCTTGACCCGAGGAATTATTTTGTGTGGTTAAGTAACTTTGTTGGCGCCACTCTTAATTGTATGGTATATTTCTGATCACTTGATTACAGGATTGAGAGCTGACAATTTTGTTTAAACCCTGGCAAAGGCTAAAGCTCTCCAGTAGTTCCTTTTACAGCTTTATCATGCCGTATTGTGCCAGTTAAATATATTCACATATCTGATGCGCTCGTCATATGTGTATTGTTTGATGCTTGCCGGATGACAACCTTGTTAAGAATAATCTAGTCATGTTGTTCACCGTGCGTGTTCATTAAATTTTTGTGAGGCTGTGTGTCCTTTATTTTCCACCGTTTGCGACTGGGTTAGAAATTACAATGTAATCAAAGAAACATATCGGTCTTCTATTCCTTCTTGGTACAGATGCTTTCAATACGTTTATCCTCTTACAATCAGACGTTTTTTAAACTGGCATCTACTTTCGTCGTAATTCTTGCATACTTTATTTCTTTTAAACAGGAGACGGGTAATTATCTCATGCTGATTCGTAATGACGTTCGAATGGGAAACCAGAGAGATCTTTTTTGTACTAATTGATAATAATGCGATATGTACAAGGCGACAACTGTCTTGTGATCTTGGTACACTCCCGCTCGCGTAAATGTACTCCGTTTACGCGTATAATACGCGTATAACGCGCGTATTACGCACGTAATGTTATTTACGCGCATTCACGCGAAACATACGCGCATTTACGCGTAACGTATCTAATTAATATTCATAAGCAGTGATTAAAGCGTCGATACGCGTAAGGTTTAGACATTACGCATATAAATGATCGGCCAATCAGATTGTCAATACGTTTACGCGTATTTACGCGTATCATAAGGGATACAAAAGCTTAAGTACCTAACGGTTGATTTTATTATAACATTGAAAATAAAGAATATGCAAGTATAATGGATTTTATTGATGAAAATTAATGGCGTGAATTTATTCAAGTATATTGTGAAATTCTTTTATGTGTCTCTGGCCCAAATATCAGATTATAACTAGTTTCCGAATGAGTTAAGATTTCGTTCAAAATAAATCGAAATTACGAAGTTTTTTGACCGTATGATGGTCTCGGGGTGTCAGTGTCCACATTGTAGCAAATTCTCCTCTTGCCCTGTGGCATGCAGGAGTTAAGCCTATCAAGTCTGGATACCTGATACAACAACAACAGAGGCAAGTTTTTAGACTTTAAATACTTTTACGTATGATGTTTTAGTTTGCAGGTTCAAGAAGCATTTACTTACCCAGTAATCGTCATTATGTCAACATCCAGCCTTCAGTGGAGTGAAAATGCACGCTTTGTAGGTAGCCATCATGTTCAGTTCTGTTCAATCTTTAATTTTCGTAGAGTTCATCCTCTATTTTGTAGAAGCACCACTATACGGCTTGTTTTTCTTCCACGTTTCTTTCTCCTTCTTA